>FYEU01000313.1:284083-644681 GCA_900188575.1 Geosmithia putterillii | reverse complement strand
CCCCCCTTGTCTTCTCATATCATCATCAAGTACAGTAGAAACGTCTTATACAGCAAAATTGGAACCATGGATGTCGTCCATGAGGTGGGCTAGAGATGCCACGTCAGACTTGGATGCTTCGTTGACATCCTCGAGCAGGTCTTCAGTCACGTCCCCATTAGAGTCGGCAGTCTTGATGATGCGCCAGGCTCGACGGAGCTCATCGCGGATGGACACGATGCCATTATGCGTCACTGTCCTAGCCACGTTGTGGTCCGTCTCGAATGGGTCCTCGATAGCAAAAAGGTAGCGCAGGCGAACCTCTTTGACCTCGGTGGCAGGAACAAGAGGAGCAGCAGTTGCAGTCGTAGGGTCGGCAGTGGCAGTGGCAGTGGCGCCAGCGCTGTCGTTGGTCTCATAGACCGTCTTGGCGCCTGTCCAACCCTTCTCTTGCTTGGACAAGAGACCACCCGGGGTGCGCAGGCTGAGTACGTCCCTCCCCCAGTCGAACCCCTTGCCGTGACCGCTGCTCATGAAGCCCGTCTGGGCGTAGTACTCAAAGAATCCACGCAGGAGGCCGCCGATAGACTCGGAGTTGCGGTTGAGCTGGTTCATCGATGCAAGTTGCAGGATTTCCTCTTCGTTCCTCCAAAATTGTACACTGTATCCGTCAACCGTGAGGGGCGGACCGCTGTTGCCGCTGGTAGCCGGCCCCAACTGTTGCAGGTTGGGGCAGACAAAAGGTTGAGCGACGTTGACGAGGTAATGGAGCACCATGAGGACATAGCCGTAGCTGCTCAGGGTGCCGCGATACCCAGAGTTGACGCCCCTCACCTTGGCCCAGTGCTTGACAAAAAGTACCATCGGCCGAACACGTGGATCGGTATGTGAGTAGCACCGCAGCAGGGCTGTGTTCTGCAACGCCAGGTGCGCCGAGAAGTTGATGTCGCACTGCACGCCCGCCCCCGACTTGGGAAACTCGAGGTGGTCCTTGTACCGCGACTGGTTCGGCGCCAGGAGGTGGGGGTCCTGAAGTCCCCTGATCCTCGATACTAAGTCTGCTGCTGACTGGTTCGTCACCCGCACAACTGCCACGGGTTTCCCTCCGTTGCCACTGATAGGTGCCTTAACGAGCGGCGACTGCAGAAGTTGCACGTATTTCTCAATGTCGGCGACCTCGCTCTGGTCATACAAGTCCTTTTCGAGCGCTCTGGTGAATTCCCTGGCCAACTGGAGACTCTTGTGTCTCTGCGCCGCATCGTGCAGGTCCGGGGTGCCGAGAATCTCGACATACTCTGAAACGGCTGACCTGATCTCTTTGGGGCGTATGCCTGCAACGTATTGCTTCACGACGGTGGCTTCCGGCCCGTGGAGCAGATGGAACCGGCTTTCACGCAGATTTTCAAGGACGGCTGCGGCACGTGCGTAGTACCGCGTGGGTGACTCCTCGCTCCCCTGCTCCAGAGAAACGATCTGGAAAGAGGGAGCCTTTTTCATGCGCTCAAGGAGTACCTGAAGCTCCTTGTTGTACATAACGGGGTCGACACCATAGTTCCTCTTGCCAAGGGCCACGTGCCAGGACTCGACAGCCTGTGTACCCTCGGCATCCTGGGCAACGAGTCCGGTCGCCCTCTTGATGCCTTGCTCGTCCATCCACGCATTCCAACTGTGCACGAGATGCTCGCCCTCAATCTGCGTGAAAGTAGTCATCAGGGAGTGTTTGTCAGCCACGTTGTATGCGGGCTTGAAGGCCAGACAGGGGAACGACTGGAGCCGGTCCCGGACCTCAACATTTGAGAGGCCTTGCACGAATGCCTGGCATACGCGGTTGAGCACTTCCCACTGCAAGTCCGTGAAGGCATGAGCTGTGGGGGACCTGACATCTCGCCCGCCGGCTTTGCGCAACACACGCTTGGCAGTGCCGTAGTACGAGTCCAGGGAGCTGCCGGGTACCTGCCTAAGGTACAGCTTCTGAGGCCCCTGAACCTCCCCGTCAACTGACGGCACTTCGAAGAAGGTGACAGCAGCCTTTTCGCCATCTTCCTTATCATCATGGCCCGCGAGATCGTCGTCTCTACCAAGGGCAGGGGCGCTAGTGGCCGTAGCGACGGTATTCTGCTGCTGCTCATCGTGATCATGATCTTCATCATCGTTGAAATCATGGCCATCATTGTCTACGACGCCTTTTTCCCACTTGTCGCGGCTAGCCAGGAGGTTGCGGAACAGAGGCTCCGGGGGTTGCTCGCACAGCTTGATGATCGGGACCCTGGTGCGGGTCAGGAGACGGGCACCAATGCCGACCTCGAGTAGGGCCTTTTCGATGAGGCGTGGGATGGGCGATGTCTTGGAATCGGGCTGGACCTGAGAAAGTGGAGATATGAGAGCCAGGTCCATGTCCGAGGCTTTGGTAGCGAAGCCCGAAGACAGGCTGCCGAAGCACTTGAGCTCAACGGACAGCTGGGGGAAGTCCCAGCGCTGGGCCTGCTCCTGTTCGTGGTCGGTAATGACCTGTCGGATAAGATGCTCGATGCGCAGACGGAAGGCTTCCTTTTCCATAATCTCGGAGCGTTGAATCTCGGAGTCGGCGACAATGCGGTAGCACAGGCGATCCAGGAGGGCAGACTGGTTGGCTACCTCGTCGGGCCTGAAGAATGGCCGGCGTGGTTGATGGTAGTTCGAGTTGGAGTGCGAATGAGCATTGGCGGCATTCTGGCGCCAGGTCACCGGAGATGATGTCGGGTGGCCGGGGGCATGGTTCGAGTATGACTCCACGGACGAGGCGTGATGCTGATGGTGACCGCCGCGGTAGCCGTTCCCACGACCACCCCGAACAGGCGGCATGTTTCTACCCCTACCGAACCCAGGAGGTGGACCGTATGACGGACCAGACATAGCACGCTGGTGGGGAGCAGCAGAGTGCCACTGTTGATGGTGGCCACCTCGGCCGACATGGGGGACACTGGCGGGCGGATACGACGGACGAGTGTCGACGGGGATGGTGAGCTCGGCATTCATCTGGCGACGCTGGGCCTGGTTCAACCGCTTCCTTCCTGTCCTAGGGCTAGGAGGGTATGCGTTGGCTTGCACTTGCTGTTGCGAAGGTGAGGGGGCCAAGATTGCGCCTGGGTCTGCCGAGGCGGGTTGCTGGCCATGGCCGGCATTATCATCGGCTGGGCCGGCATTGGTAAGGATGAGACCTCGAAGATGATCTTCCAGGCCTGTTGAGCCCTGCTGTGGAGTCATGGAGAAGGGGTGCATGGTTATCGTATCGGAAAGGACAGGACGATAGTGACGTCGGCGACAATACCACCATCAATCGGCAAAGTGAGAGATGACAAGCTTTTCTCTTATGAGCGATGCTCGACTCAATGTGAGAGATAGGCCGACGAGGCGAATTTGGGGCGAGCAGCTCCGAAGTAGACCAATATATGTTGCGATGCCCAATAAAATGATAATGATTGATGAGTGGGAGAGGGGATACGACGTATTCGTTCTTTTCGGGCAAACAAGAAGAAAGTGAGGCGCGGGTCAGCCAAGGGAGGAGTGAGGAGGGGTATTATTGGCGGGACGCCTTTGTGTGACGCTCAGGCAGCAGCAAGAAGACGCGATGCAGCGAGCGCGGCGACAGAAAAAAAAGGAGAGAATATCAACAAAGTTAATAGGCAAGCTTAAAGGAGAGAGAGAAAGGCGAATGAGAATGTCAGCAGAGAACAAACATGCCACGAAGATGAAGGACAGCGACCCCACTAATAAGTTTGGAGGAAAAAGAGTCCTCGTACAGAGCAGGAGAGGAACCGGATCAAGTGTGGGGCTACGGGGTGAGGCATGTTCCGTCATAAGCAGGGATGTCGATTTATGATTGATTGCCCTACAGGACTGCCGGATACAGTATTCCCAGTCTGTAAGTGCTGGCCGTCAAAATGATCCTTCATTGCTCCGTAATAGTCCCTCACATTAAAATACACCGTGAGGAACTGGATACAACTGTAAATCTCGCATGTCGTTGCTTCGACTTTGTTTGTTACTTTTGATGAACAACCTTTTTCACACTCGCTTTCGGGGCACCTAGTCGACAAGGAAGACCAGGAAAGAGCGGACGGCGGCAGTTGCCCATCTAGCCCTCGTAAGCATTCGTGAGTACGGAGTACGGAGTGATACTTTGTAAGGTATATGGCAGTCGCCTCGCCTCCTCCAAACATCGTACTTCTCGCTCCGTTCCCGCAACCGGCACCTCTATCACTGATAGAACAATATGCCACTCAACGCGTCTTGTCTCGAGACGGCACGCTGACCAAACTCACGCCAAGGCAGCACGGTGACATGACTTATATGACAAGAAATAAAGTACTAATACCTACTTAGTAGTAGTATCACGTATCTCTTAGCTCTTGGTAGCAGCAGCATGGAGTCTGAAGTCCTCGCTCATACAGAAACTTCACTACTTCATTCTGAATTCTATATCAAACGGTGAGCCGGGGCAGCACGTAGGCAACCAGGAAGCCATTCGTGGTGAGTCACTCAAGTATATGTCATTGAGGGTAAGTTGTTTGTTCACCTATTACTGGTTATTACATCGGTGCCACTTACAACAAGCTGGGCTGTGTATACCTAACCACTGTCATATCCTCGAGCCAATAAGAACCTTGGTGGTCTCCCTCCTTGACTGTATGTTGATGGAGTTCTCGCCTTCGCCGGGATGCTCTCCCATGGTAACCTCCTGTGGTCATTTGTGCTCTCAATGGTGTGCGTATGAGTCCTCGTTTTCGTCCTTGGTTCCTTCCCCAGAAGCATCTCAACCTGCCGCATAATGACCTACTATTAGTATGATATTGCATATCACTTCCCGCCAGAATTTTTTTTTTTTTTTTTTTAAAAAAAAAAAAGAGCCTGCCAATCCCCTATTTATCCTCGGATCGTACAAATTGCGAACTGCTATATTGATGAAGATTATCGCCTGCAAACGGACGGACTGTTATTCGTAGAAGAATCGAAGACTCTTCCCCCATGGCTGTGCTGCCTGTGCCCTTGGTGGTTCTGGAGTGAGAATGAAGCGCTGTAAAATTACCGACTCCTCTGTAAATTGAATCACAGTGCCATCCGGCCTTTGGGTCCACTGAAACACTGTACCAACACGATGACTAAGGATCCATGGATGGGATGGCTTTGTTCTCGCATCCTGGGCCAACAAAGGACTTTGATTGCATCACTGCGTCACCAACATAACCGTTGTCAACTCCCCCCAAACCCCGTCACCGCGCGACGATATCGCGCCGTTTCAACACATCACCCAGTTACTATATTCACGGCTGGACAACGTTTGACAGAAGGAGTGGCTTTATTGCGCGTCCTGCCTGGCCCGCTTTGCGTCTCCAGCTGCCGCGACTCTCTATCACGTCGCGTTCGCTACGACGCAGGCTTTCGACTCTATTTCGCCGCGGAGCGCGCAGCCACGTCGCTTGATAAATACGCAAGATCCATTTCTCTCTCATAATTCAGGATAGAACACATCGTTACGGCCTCCACTTCATCCTAGGCCGAGCACAGCGCAACACTGCCCACGCGATCAACCTTCATTATGAGCGGCCAGCCTCCACCCCCCGGGCGCCCCGCCGGTGCTCCTAGGCCTCGTCCTACAAATGTCCTGCGTCCCAATCGTCCGAAGCCGTCAATCTTTGCCTCCCATAGGAACCACAACCGACCGGCGCCCGCCGCCGCCAAACCGAAATCCACCCCAGAGTCGAGGCGAAAGGCCCTTGAGCAACGTCGAAAGGAAAATGGAGGTTGGTCCGAACCTGCCCCCGAGGGCTGCAATGACATTCCTATTATGACAACCAAGCGCGAGCTTCTTGACGGCCTGCGCTTTCACATGATGAGGTTTTCTCAGGCAAAGGTCGGCAGCAAGCCCATCGACCCAACCGACGACGACGAGTTTGCCCGTCCTGTCACGCTGCATAGGAGAGACCCCCGTCAGCCGCCTGCTGCCCGTGCGCCCAAGGTTGAGGAACCAGAGCCGATTCCTGTCGACGCCCTCGAGATTGAGAGGCTGGAGACCCTCAAGGCCGAAAAGGAGGCCCAGAAGGCCATCGACCAGTCCAAGATTGCGCCCGTCATCAAGGACTCGAACCCCAAGCCCAAGAAGAAGCAAAAGGAGGAGAGGACCCAGTTTCACAGGACATACAAGTCTGAGGCTGCCCGCAAGGAGTCTGAGTTGCGCTACGAGGAGGCTTTGCCGTGGCACCTCGAAGATGCAGACGGCAAGAATGTCTGGGTGGGGAACTACGTCTCCGCCCTGTCGGGGAACAACGTCGCCTTTAAGATTGATGGCTCCGTCTTCCGTATGGTTCCGCTGGAAAAATGGTACAAGTTCACGTCGAAGCCGTCCTTCAAGGTTCTCAGTATTGACGAGGCCGAGAACCTGATGAGCCGTAAGATGGATGTGGGCCGCTGGGTTATGAAGAGTGAGGAGAGAAAGGCCAGCCAGGCTGAGCTGGAGGCCACGAGGCGCATGCTGGGAGCCGGCGGCCGCATGATCAAGACGGAGAGCTCCACCTTCAAGGCCGCCTCAAGAGCCGAGAAGATGGAGCATGACGATATCGACGTTTCTGGGGATGAGTTCCAGGACGATGACGAGGCTGTAACTTTTGAGCGCACGAATGACGAGGACGAGAAGGAGTCCAAGGACCGTATTCGTCGCGAGCAGCTGGGTGCTAACCTTTTCGGCGAGGGGGATGAGCAGCAGGTCGAGAAGGACCTCAACGAGGAGCTGAGGGAGGAGCTCGAGCGTCGCAAGTACGGCGAGTCTACTAAGAAGGCCCTCATCAAGAGAGATCGCGAGGATGTCTACGAAAGTGACAAGTCGGAAGACAACCCCTGGAGCAGCTCGGTAGGTCTTTCCGCTCCTACATCCCTTCATTTTCTCAGAAGACAGGGCGATGAACGAACAAATCTGCTCTTGAATTACTGTAAACTAACACACCCAGTCTGATGGCGAGTCCTCGGACAGTGACGAAGAGAAAGACGAGGACAAGGACAAGGAAAAGGAGAAGGAAGAGGGCAAGGACAGCCAAACCGACTCCAAGGATGGAAAGGAAAAGTCCAAGAGCTCCAAGAGCGGCACGCCCCAAAAACACAAGCACGCCGACTCATCCAAGAAGGGCAAAGGTATCAAGCGATCTGGCTCTCCTGCGCTCTCCGAGTCCAGTGGGAATGAGTCGACGCGCAAGAAGAAGGCCAAGACGTCTGCCATTGGCAGCCGTGCTGGCACCCCCTCACTTCAGCAGGCGGCGGCCAAGCGCAAGGCCAAGGGTGGCGCGGGCTCTGGTAGCGACGGCGAGGCGACGGCGGGCGAGATGTCTGACGGTGCCGGGCCCAAGAAGAAGATTAAGCTCAAGGGCAGCGGCAGCGGTGTCGGTACCCCGTCGGCCTCGAGGGCTGGCAGCCCCAACCCTGCCAATGCAAGGAGTAAGTCCCCTAGGGAGGGAAGGAGGAGGGGCGAACCCAACTATTTCTATTGTGCGATGCTGACGTTTACAACCCTCCAGGCGCTTCGCCCGACTCCCAAGCCAACGGCGTCATCGAGCCATCTGAGGTGCTGGATAGAATTCCACCCGAGGGTATCACCATCCAGGATCTCATCAAGTTCTTCACAGGCCGTGTCGGCGAGCGACCCGGCCAGATGCCCAAGGGGGAATGGATTAGGCTGGTCCGAGGCCTCTGCGACTACGGTGCAGACAAGCGACTTCGCAAGAAGTAAAGGATGTGTTTACGGGGTCGTTTTATTCCTATTATTTTGTATTATAACCGTACCGGAGGGAGTGACATACGTTGGCCAGGATTGGAGATGGTCCGGCAGAGGTAATACCATGTAGGCTGAACTTAGGAAATGACGAGCAAAAAAAAGGAGAAAGAACGGTTGCTAGCACAATGACCAGCACGCGGTTTGGGGTATCAACAAGTTTTTCTTTTCTTTTGGTACATAATTATATACACGGGCTACCATTGAAAACCCTTGGGCTACTCATCCATCTGCCACGAGTAACTGAGTCCCTTGTTCATCTCGCGACGGTTGATGGCACGGAAACGTTCAGCTTCAAATCCATTTCCACGGTCGACGCCATCCCATCTGTACCCAGGCTTTATGCCATAACGGTTTGGGGGGGCAGCGCCATTGTAGACTGGCCTGCGTTTCGACTTCCTGCCTTTGCCGCCCTTCGCATCCGCCTGGCCCTTGTCAGCCATGAACTGCGTCATGGGATCGTTCCACCTCTGCTGGTCCTTGAGATCGCGATTCATGTCCTCGTCATCGGCGGACCTGGCAAACGTCATGAGCTTCGCGTCGTCGAGCTGCTCCCTGCGCTGGCGGGCTTGTTCGCGCTGCACGTCGCCCTTGAGCGCCTCCTTGGCTTGCCGCTCTTTTTCCTCGGCCTCGGCGGCCGCCTTGCGAGCCTCAGCGCGCTTCATTGAAATGTCGATCCTCCTTCCGGTTGCGTCGCGGTACACCGTCTCGGCCTCCTGGGCGCTCTGGCGGTGGCGCTCAAAATCTTCGCGCTCCTCGCGTTGTCGGCGCTTTAGCTGGGCCGACACGGTTGCTGCGCTTTGCAAGCCTGCGTGTGTTCCATCGCTCATCTTGACTGCCGACCCGCCGTCGTCTCCTTCTATGACGGGTGCTTCGTCTTCTTCGGCGCGGGCTGCCTTTTCTGCGGCTGCTGATGCCAGAATGGCGTCTGCCGCTGTGCCGTCGTCTGCATCTCCCTTGCTTACGCTCTTCCAGTTGCTTTTCTTGGTTTTGCGGAATTCGCTGCTCGCCCCAGTCACCGTCACGGGGCGGCCATCGTCGTCATCGCCGTTGTCAGAGTCGCGCGTCTTAGTCCAGCTCGAGTCGTCGTTGTCGTCGGTTATAAGGAGGCCGGATGACGCCGTTGTCGTCTGCTTGCGCTTGCGCTTCTTTGCAGGCTTTGGGTCTGCTACCAGATACCGTGAGGCCAGGTAATCGGCCTTGTCGGATGGCATAGTGTTGAGGTTGTGGTTGTCTATTGTTGATGCTTGTACAAGTATGGGCGAGAGTGCGCTTAGGTGCGCTTATGTATATGCACTTACTGAAAGGGCCCTGTCTCTCCCCGGTATAGCGATGTGGGGCGCCCATAGTCACCCAATGCTCCTCCACGGGGCATCAAAGCAAAGGAGCTACTGACTTTGAATTCCAACAGCTCATACACCCTCTCGCTTTTGCGCCCGTATATTCGTGTTCCGACCTAGCACCTTAAGTGCCGAACACCGTCCAGTCAACTTACCTAGAGAGAGAAACGACAACCCGAACATGCCGACTTGGCGCCAGAACCTAGCCGTCACTTCCTGAGCCCACCCGTCTGAATGAAACGTTGAAGCTGTGCTCTTATCGACGACGCGCAATAGCCCGCCCGTCGGACGAACGCCGTATTCATGCCACAATCCCCACCCCCTCGAGATGACGCCTCCTCGCCGACGGGTCCGATACAGGCGCTGCCCGCAGCTGCCCCGTTCAAGAAGCCCCTCGGTGGCATGACCCGCCCCGTGTCCGGGCCCGAGCCCCTGTCGCTGTCGTCCATGTCCGACTCCGAGTCGAGCCTACCGTTCCGCCGGTCGAACCCATCGGCCGCATCGCTATACGCCTCGACGCTATCGCCTCCCGGGTCCAGGCCCATGTCCCCCGCCGGACGGGCATCGCCATCCCGCGTCCTATCTGGCACGGCCTTTGACTCGGCCTACGCTCGCCCGTTGAGCGATGGCAGCGCCACTCAGCCGGGCGACCCGCTCAACCTCATCGTCTCGGCCTTTGTGCCTCATGTCGCCATCCATGCCTCGGCCGATGTGCAGGAGCTTGCCGCTGCCAAGGGCTTCTCCCGCGGCCTGTGGGAGCTACTTCGCCCCTTTGGCGAGCAGATCCAGGGCAAGGTGGCCATCAGAGACAGCAACGGCGTCAGTAAGCTAGCCGAGGATTTTTCGGTCCGCTTCACAAAGTTTGGTGCAGGTGTCGAGTACCCAGATCCCACCGTGTCGGGTTTCAGGCCGCCCGTCCAGGGCCAGAATCTCACGTACGAGAGCACAGCCCGTGACAAGAAGGTCCTGGCTGACGTCGAAGCTGTCGTTGAGAAGCACCTGTCCTTTGCTGAGGACTCATACAGACACATGGGGCACGGGGTTGATACTGATACCGAGGAGGATGAGCCGGCGTCGGCGTCCCCTTACTACTCCCTCTACCTACGGCGGCTACTGTCGGGGCTACCTATTGTGCCACACGAGACGTTTGCCCACCCGGTGGCGTGCATAGTGGCTGTCAGCGCGAGATCGGGTGATTCGGTCGCCGAGCTAAGGCAACTTTACAATGAGACGAGCCAGGGTGCCGACAAGCTGCCCGACTGGGTCGACGGGGACTATCTGCGATACTACGTGTTGGTGCACGACGAGGAGAATGACGACATAACTAAATCGACGGCACTGTTCGAGCAAATGAAGCGTCACTTAGGCTTGCACTGTCACCTTTTGCGTTTGAGAAGCAGCCAGAGCGTCGAGACGGACGACGACAGCATCCCGCTGCCTCGGAGCGACTGGATGCCAGCGAGCGACGAGCTGGCCGAGATTAAGAGGACCGAGGGTGATGACTACCAAGATGGCGACGACGACGATGATGACGCATACGAGAGTCCCACAAAGTACATTTTCGAGTCGGACGCGACGGCTATCCGCTCGTTTGTGCGCGAGATGGTGGCCCAGTCCATTGTTCCTACTATGGAGCGGCATGTGTCCATCTGGAATGACCAGGTGGCATCGCGGCGGAGGGGTCTAGCGGGTCGTTTCATGAACCTGTCGCGCAAGTTTAACTTTGGCGGTAGCTCGCGATCGTCAATGGGAGCAGGCGGGCCGTCAAAGGACAGCTACGACCCATCGGGCTTCTTTCGGGCGGACGCGTCCGAGGCCATTATGCGCAAGCTGGCCGACTATGCGTTTATGCTGCGTGACTGGAAGCTCGCACACTCGACATATGAGCTGCTGCGGTCTGACTACGCCGACTTCAAGGCTTGGAAGTACCACGCCGCATGCAACGAGATGGCAGCTATCAGCCTGCTCATCCAGCCCCAACAGATCTCGGCAAAGAGCCGCCGCGAGACCGTCGACCAGATGCTCGAGTCAGCCTTCTACTCGTACAGCACCCGCTGCAGCGCCCCATATGGCGCCTTACGGTCTCTCGCCCTCACCCTCGAGCTGCTACGTCTCCGTGGCGGCACCAACATTGACGATGCCAGCCGCTGGGGTCTTCGCCTGCTCGATGCTAAAATTCTCGGTCCCGTTGGCGATGCCCTCATCAAAGAACGCTTGGCCATATGCTACGGTTCCAAGGAGGGCGTCGGGTCCTCGTGGAACTGGGGCTCTCGCCGTCGCAAGTCGGCCGCTTGGAGCATCCTCGCTGCCGACGCTTGGGTTCGCCAGGGAAGATATCTCCCCGCTCGTAGGTGTCTAGACCAGTCCCACACAATGTACTCCTCTCTGCCATCGAAACAAGGAATTTCCCACTTCCACGAGGCCAGCCGGTTCCTTGACTCCCTGGAGCACCAGCTGTCGAGGAAACTTGGCGATGACCACAGAGTGACGGCGGCAGAAGGAGGAGAGACAGGAACACAGGTCCAGGCACAAGGCAGCGAAGCAGATCAAGGCGACGGCACAGATGAGGAGAGCGAGGCTCTGACCGATACGAGGCCTAGGAGGGCAAGCACGGCAAGGCACGCTGGTGCTATCGAGACGGCTCCCTTGCACGACGATGACACGACTGCTACTGCCCCCGGCGCAGGTAATAATCAGGAAGCGGAGCAAGGAGACACGGGCTTTGATAAGAGCTAAAGTTGCGCTTCTTTTCTTTCCCGGGGTTTTCTTTGGTTCTTGGCTCCAAAACTTCAATGTATATAGACGGTGGATGGGCCAAGAAAGGCATCACCTCGCCTGGATTGGTCAAGAAACCACAATTATTAGATGTCCAGGCCTCATTCTTAATTCAATACATCATGTGTACGGTAATTTGGAAGTCGTGCAATAATCGAACCGGAAACGAGGATGGGCCAAGTGGCGTAGTCCTAGAGAGTGAGGTCGTGTGCTATTTATCAGATCTCGCGTCGCGTCGTCCAACCAAAACCCCCACGTCGTGCGTGCAACCTTGTTTAGCAAGCCTAACTAACTTCCAAGTCAACCTCGCCCTTTCATTAACTCTGGCCCAACTATTTTTGCCCTCCTACTCTCTCTCTCCAGTCTTCTCGTATCGTCCAAACACATTTGCTCTGCGCTCTCCTTCTCGTCGCCCATCATGGGCGAACTATTTGATTACCTGACGGAGCACGACAGCAACTTCCGCAAGTAGGTTCACGTTGCCATCCTAATGACCCCCGCCCCAAAGGGAAACACAGGCTGACAGTTGTGTTTGACTACAGAGGCCGCTTGCCTGCTCTATACTCCGACTTCCGATCGCAGCAGACGCTGAACCCAGACGGATACCAGGCCAACCTGTCAGCGTGGCGTCATGCCCTCTCCCACCTGGCCTCGCAGGGCCTGCTAGCCCGACACACGAACGGCTCGAGCGCGGTGGTAGCCAGTCTAGACGGCGGGCTATTGAAGCAGCTAGAGAGCAAGCAATACGGACAGCCTCTGGCGCTGGGCACTGTGGTGCGAGATGCCGTGGCGGCCCGGGAGCTGGTACCCCTGCAGGAGTTCAACAAGGCCCCGCAGAGCATATACCGCCGTGGATGGGGAGAGGTGCCCTGGTCTGTCCTGGGCTGGACGATGCGACAGCTGGGCGTGACAGATCCCTCTCGAGGAGAAGATACGCTCCCCGCGGGCCAGTATGTGGTGCTGGAAAATCTCGAGCAACTTGCTAGAGAGTTGTCTGGGCGCATGGCAGGCAAGGCACTCTCTATGCTGGACCGCGTATTTACAAAGGAGCAGTTCCGACGGGAATTCGTGTCGCGCGGTCAAACTCTAGCGGACAAGGATATGGATATGTTTCTTCTTTTCCTATCGCGGGACAAGGACATGATTGCATACGACGGGCACACAATCCGCTTTAAGGACAGCACCAGCGATACTTCCAAGACCATCACCGAGCAGGACACAACGGTCGCCTCCATCAAAGATCTGTCCGCTACCTTGAGGCACCAGCTTGACCTGCTCAACGACCGTGTTGACGAGCTCGAGGTCAAGGCCAAGACGGCTGTCGCCCGCAAGAACCGCGTTGCCGCCATCGCCGCCCTCAAATCCAAGAAGCAAGCCGAGTCGACTCTTGCCAGCCGATATGCCACACTCAGCCAGCTTGAAGCAGTGGCTGCCAAGATTGAACAGGCCGCCGACCATGTCGCCCTTGTCAAGGTCATGGAGTCGTCCACGGGCGTCCTGGAGGGCCTCAACGCCCAGGTTGGCAGCGCCGAAAAGGTCGACGGCGTCATGGACAGCCTGAGGGAGAAGATGGCCGATACCGACGAGATTGCCGGCATCCTCGCCCAGTCCGACGTCGCTGTAGACGAGGACGAGCTCGACGACGAGCTCGAGGCGATGGAAGCCCAAGAAAAGGCTGCTCGTCGCGAGAAGGAGGACGAGAAGGAGGCCCAGGAGGCTCTCGACAAGATCGACCAGCTTCCTGGTGTGCCCACCGATGCCGAAGACGAGCTACGTCGCGAGAAGGAACAGTCTCCCACGGCCGCCACAGGCATCGCCAACCTGTCGGTACGCGATGAACCGGAAGCACAACATGCCTCATGAGGGCTTCCGTACCTTCTACCATTGTCTTCTGTTGGGTCTGAAGCTATGATTGTGATTGGCGTTTATAGGGGTTGGTTTTCTTTTTGGCTTCTACAGTGGGGAGATGGATGGAAGAATGGCATATCATGGGACCAGACGCATGCCCTCCTCACCGGCTGCTTAGTATTCTTCATACAATGCCCTGTTATAACGGCTATATACAAGACTGCAAATGAACATCACCCGTGTCATAGAAGTACAGGACCCTGCTGATCCCCCGGTATCTCGGCAAGTGGAGCATCGTGCTCTGTTGCCAGAGGGTTGCCCCCATTGAGCTCCTGTGCTGGGGGCTGTTCTTGTTGTGGCTGCTGCGGCTGCTGCTGCTCGGGCGCGTCTGGATTCTTTGCTTGCGAACTGCTCCTCCTCGCATTGGCGATAAGATCCTTGAATGACGAGTCATGCTTGACGGCCCAAGCTGACCCATCAAAGTCCTTGTCTTTGATGACAACGGCGGGTCCGCGTCCTACCGGCGCGCGTCCGCCCTGCGTTCTCTCCCACATGTCCAGGTCGCGTAGAAGCTCTGAACGGCGCTTGGGTGTGGCAGCATCACAGTTTGCATTCCATAGGGTCACCCATTCCTTGTGTCGCTTCTCGAGGAGTGTCCTGGGCCCGTGGTTCGAAATTCCCAGGTCACCAAGCTTCTTGCGTAGACCCTGGTCTTTGAGCATCGAGTAACTGAGCGAGGGCAGTCGTTCGATGGAGTGGTTGGGCTGACGATGTGAGGATGATGGGCCTGGTTGTGCGATGGTGCCGCGTCCTTTTGGCTCTGATAATGTCGGTGTTGGTCCGGGACATGATTCTAGGTGTTTGAAGACCTGCCATTCTTTCATGCGCTTCAGGCAGCTAGGACAAGGGACAAGGCCATCGGCTAGTCAGGAATGCGTCAGCTTTCTCTTTTCATCTTTCTTTGGTCGAGGCGGGGGGTTCTTACTAGGTTCCGGCGTGTAGTCCTCGTCATCAGATGCCTGTATGACAATCTCCTCCCGCTCTTCCTCTTCCTCATCCTCTTGGCCATCTGCAGATTCCGGTGCATATGATTGTGTCCTGCCCTGGCTGAGTCGCGCTGACGATCGTAACCTCTTAGTATCTGGACCAGTATCGTTGTGGCTGTTCTCGTCACTGCCCTCTGTGGGTGCCTTCCTCTTGGGTGTCGTCGACTTCTTGCGCGCCAGTTCTAGCACTGATGGCCTCGCCTTTTTGAACGACTCGACAGCTTCCTCCATAGACCAGTTGCTGCGCAGCCGAATCTCCTGTTCTGACGCTCGGCATAGGGGACACTTGTTTTCGTTTGAAAGGGCCCGGCGTATGCACAGCGAGCAGAATGTGTGAGAACACGACGTAATCATGGGCGTCTCGTAGAAGTCCTTGCACACCTGACAGCGCAGGGCGGATTCGAGTGCGGACAGGGCCGAGAGCGACGTCGACAGCCAGTCAGTCGAGTCGGCGACATCATGGTGGGCCATATCGAGAGTTCCTGGCAGTCAATGCTGGGAGTCGTCGGCGTTGTTTGGGGGAGGCAGACCGGCGAAAAAAAGGGTCCCGTATCCCCCGTCGCGTTCGGACCAAGCGAGACGCGTTAAGACGATGACGATTATTCGGCCTCTGGCCCCGCCTCGATAGAGATATAATTATGTTTATAGTGATGGACTCAGTCATTCGGCGTTGTACCATATATGCGTTAAACGGGGCAATTACCCCATTGCACATTGCTCATCACGTGAGAGCGCGTGCCTTCCATCGACGCGTCTTTGCCCTGCTTGAAGTTCTCACAAGAGGGGCATTTCTTCTTGAATGTTGACTTTTCAGGTCATTTCCTGAAAGACCAAAGGACGCATCAGCGACAGGTATAATGGACGAATACAAGAAATACTTGGCCGACAGGCTCCTGAGCGAGGAGCAACCGGTAAGCCCAATGGCGCTGGACACACCTGTGAGCAGCAGGGAGAACAAGCTTGCTAACAAAAGTCGTGATAGATTACGTATCGTCTCCTGAGCCGAGCCCTCGATGTTCATGTCAACACTGCCAAGGAGTTTGTCACACCATCTTTCTACAGGTGAATCTTTACTAACACCATCTAGGATGCTCTACGACTACCACTCTTACCAAAATGCAGAGAAGCCCGACTCCATCTACGCTACTTACCTCCTTTCAGGCATGAAGAAGAAGATCCAAGAGAATGGTGACGTCGAGATGAGCAGCTCTATGCCTGAACAAGAAGAGGAAGTGACAACGACCACGTTGACACTGGTTGGCCAAGACAAACTTCAAAGTGAGTACTCGTCTGCAGCGAGCCAGCGATAGCAGAGACACAGTCACTTATATGAAGTGGATCGCAGATACAATAGCCGAGTACCAAGAGGTGTCATCCATTCATATTTACAGTCTGGCGCCGCATCCTCAGCGGGATATGATTCTTCTGTCAGGCCTGTCGAAGGCCCTGGCTGAGTATACGGCCAAGGAAAGGGACACGAACAAGTATGGCACCATCGTGAATCCCTACGTGCGCCGAAGGGAACGCCATCGTCCAGCAACGGCAGCACCCACAAAGTCTCAGCCAGCCAAGCCCGTCAAGACCGAGGCACCGCCAGCAGTCAAGTCGGAGACGCCGACCGCCAAGCCTGAGCCCCCGGCCGCTCAGAAGAAGACAAATCCATTCGCCGCCGCCGCCGCCAACAAGGTCAAGCAGGAGCCTGCAGCAGTAGAGTCCTCCAAGACTTCCAAGGAGAGCACCCCAGCGTCGAGCGCGCCGAAGCCCTCCGGTCCCTCGGCTAAGAAGGGTGGCATCATGCAGTCATTTGCCAAGGCTGCGTCCAGGCCACCCAAACCCAAGACCGAAGTGAAGAAGGAGGAAACCGCCATGGCACTTTCGGACGATGGTGAGGCCGATGACGACGACGGTATCCTCTCGAAGAAGAAATCGGACAATGGCAACGACACAGGCAGGAAGAGCAGGAAACAACGTGAAGAGGAACTCAGGCGCATGATGGAGGAAGAGGACGATGAGGAGGAGGAAGAAGAGGAAGAGAAGGAGGAGGTGGACCCGGCTGACCTGGAGATGGAAGAGGCACCTGAGCCTGAACCTGAGCCAGAGCCCGAGGCTAAGGAAAAGCAGGTTGAAGAGCCGCAGGAAGTCGTCAAGACAGAGAATGGCCGGCGCAGAGGAAAGCGCCGTGTCATGAAGAAGAAGCGCACTCTCGATGACGAGGGATACATGGGTAAGCTTTGCATACATCTGCAGCCACACTCTCCAAACCAAACTATAGAATCTGGGGCTAACACGGTACAGTTACAACCCAGGAAGTCGGATGGGAGTCCTTCTCCGAAGACGAAGCACCGCCGCCGGCCAAGAAGGCGGCCCCAGCGCCTTCGACATCGTCTTCTGCTGCCTCAGCTCCCAAGCCAAAGAAGGCACCGGCCAAGGCCGGCCAGGGCAACATTATGTCCTTCTTCTCCAAGAAGTAGTAGTATTGATGATGCATGAATGGCAAGCTGCCAATGTTTAATTTTTTTTTAATGCTTCTTTCCCTTTGACGTTGCTATATATATGCAGAGTGGTGCTCATTTCAGTGCGTTGACAAAGTCCCGATCAAGCTCAGGGATGCCCCGGCTTTCGTAATGCTGCCTGTTGGCGCGTATCCTACCCAATACGGCACCCAGGCGCCTGGTACCCTCGATGATATCTTCCTCGTCCACCCAGGAGAAGCACAGACGGACATAGTTGTCGAACTTGGCACTGTCCTCGTCACCATGGACCTCGAATATGTTGCCGGGCGCAACAACGAGGTTCTCTTCTTCAAGGGCAACCTGGGTCACGAGCTTGGCCGACAGCCCGTCATCGAGGGTAAACCAGATAAAGTAACCGCCATATGTGTCAGACCCGGGGAGGGACGTTTCGCGCACCCGAATTCCGTGCGGGGACACGTGCTGGTGGATGGAATCGATCATGAGCCTGTACCTCCTCTGCAAGGCGGGCCGCGTCTTCGAGTCAATGTAGGCTTCTAGTTCGCCGCTGCTCACAATGGTTCCTATTATGGCAGCACAGAGGTGGCTAGGACAGCCGCCCGAGCTCGTAGATCCCGTCATTCTTAGGCCCGTGATAAAAGCGGGAAATCCCTCAATCCATCCTGTCCTCACACCGGGACCGACTATTTTACTGAATGAGCCGTTGCTGACTGCATTGCCGAAGGAGTCGAGGTCGACGCCGCCCAGGGCGCGGTCAATATCACACAAGCGGGGGAGGCGCAACTCGGGGGGTGCATCGGACGACGACGAAAGACTGCCACCGGGCGTCGTAGGCCACTGCAGGAAGTCGTAGACGTCGTCGCTAATGATGAGAGCGTCGTACTTGCGAGCTAGGCGCACTAGACCCTCGCGGCGGCGCACAGACATGGTCTTTCCAGACGGGTTGGAGGATGTTGGGACGACATAGATAATGTGCTTGTAGATTTTCCGTCCTGGCCTCCCATCTTTAAAAGGCTGCCCTCCATGTTAGTCAAAGGCAAGCGTACATGGACCGCACGAACTGTTACATACTTCGGACTTTGGGAGGTCCTTCTCCTGCTCCTCCAGGTTGCGAATCTTTTCTTCGAGAATAGCTAGATCAATTCCTTCTTCGTCCTCGGGTGTGGCCTTGAGTCTGCCCCTGAAGCCAGCATCCTCGAAGATGGCGCAAACGAGGTGGTAGCATGGAGCGACGAGCCAGACAGCCCGGGTGAGAACGGGGTCAGTGAAGCTTAGGAGCACATTGGCAATATTCTGACTGGCACCTCCCGTGATGGACACACGCTCCGGGTCCGGGTCCACATTGTAGTGGCGGGCCAGCCAGCTGGTGAGGCCATCGCGAAGGAGGGGGTAGCCGCAACCGGGCCCATACTGCAGTGCTGGGGTGTAGATGGCCTGGTCAGTCAAGATCCGTTCGGCTCCTTGAGACAGCAGGTGAGCTGGGAGCAGGCTAGGTGCGGGCCATCCTCGGAGGAGATTGATTTGCTTTTTAGACGTCGTCATGTTGATTCGGATGTCGAGAGAGGATGAAGTGCTTATGCCTGCCATGTTGGTGGGTTTTAGCTGCGATGTCGGCGGGGACGGGGAGCACTCGGGTACACGGAGGGGGGGTAATACGGGCGACGGGCGGCTTTTATCGTTTAAAAGTGGCTCGCAATTGACCTTGGTCGTATCGTGTGAGTTCAATTGCAACATCCAATGAGGGGGTCGCTAGATTGCCATTACTTACCGCATTATGTCGAAATCCAGGGACGTGTTGTCATAATACTCCGTATAATACCAGGGATTATCCACTTGGCAGAGATACGGAGTCTAGGAGGCGAGATTCGATGTTGTGTAAAGCCGCGTCACACCTAACCGAACTATTTCGAAACCCGGAAAAGGGACCATGGTCGGTCGGCATGCGTAGGAGAAGTCCAGAAAGTTGAATATCAAGTCTATACTTGAGATCTCCTCGAGGATGGGGGACCTTTTCCCAGGTGAAAGTCACGAGAATGCCAGGGACGACGGGGATGATGCTGAGGGTGATGATGATGGTGATGCCCCTCTGTAGAATCTCGGACTGCGCTGGGAAAACAGTATTACTACATGCATTCCATCTCAATCGCACCTTCCTTCTAAACAATCGAGTCCCTTCTTCGTCTAGTCCCCAGGATCCAGCCTCTGGTATTATGGAAACCCAGAATTGGAAAGAGCGTAGAGTCACTTGTCGACTCCTCCAGGCATTCGAGGGCCACAATGCTTTCCGTCCCTCCAAACTCTCCAGACTCCCAAGTCTTCACGCGCACAACCCAGAGTCCGGCATCACGAAAGCCTGCCAACAAATATCGACTGTCATTACGGATTTTAGATTAACAAGACCTCGCGAAGCCTCTCTTGTAAGATGAAACGGCTCCAAGATTGGTCCCCGGCATCTGGATACTTTGCTAACGCCAGATGTGTTCTTGTTAGGTTCAAGCTTACAACCCCATATACTACCATCCACTATGGACTGCTCCGAGTGTCAAGAGGGCATGTACTCGTGGGGGTTTCTGGCCTTTTGTCTGATATTCGGACACCTTGTTGGCCATGTTGTAGGGTTCATCATAATGATTCTCAAATCCCGAACAAGTGCAGTGGGAGCATGAAAACGAAATCAAGACCACCCAGGAAAGAAGGGGTATGCCTCGTGTACAAGGGGGCGGGGCCTACGGATGTTCTCATTGCTCTGTCTGAGATTCGTCCCTCTTCTGCAATATGGACCGTAGTACTACTACAGGTAGTCAGTGTCGTTTAGTCGCTACCCGCAAGACTATTCCACACTTATCACCATAGCATTCATTACCCCCTGGTGTAATACAAAATACATCAATCATGCTCTCTAAAACAATACATCGCTCGATCTCAGGCTGACTGCTTGCAATTGTGTAGAACATTATGGTACTACGACTACCCAAGTACTGATGAATGCATATTATGTCGTATCAGGAAGCAGGGAGTGTGTATAACCTCATTGATTATCTCGCATAAAAGGAAAGCTGAATATGGGAATAATATGAAAGGATATGAAAGAGAATAAAGATTACTCCAAAGCCCCCGAAACGCCACCGTTCCATACGCTGAATACCCTGGTTTCTTTTGCTCGTGATGAAATGGGAAACAAAGAGCGGAATACATCATACTTGATACGCCGCGGCGCCCTCGCCAAAGATCAGGTGTGGCTTCCGCTTGGCGAGGTCAAGCATCGTGACAGCAAAAACGCCGTTGGCCCAGGCGAACCAGCTCCTCGTGTACTGCGCGGCCACGTTCACGTCAACGCTCTCGTGGACAAGGCCCAGCTTAGACGACGAGAGGACTAGCCGGAGGCACTCTTTGATTTCCTCATCGCTGTCCGACGTCTGCGCCTGCATGAGTAGACTCATGGGCCAGGCGTTCTTCAGACCAATGTGTGGGCCTATGTGTATCGTGCGTTAGTACTCCGTATATGTTTGGTATATCCTTTTTAGGGCGTTACGGGGGAGTGGGGGGCAAGACAAGGGTGAATGTGGGGGAGAAACTGACCTCCAATACCCTGGAACTCCTTGCCACGGAGATAGTACGGGTTGCCCGACTGTTCGAGTATCATCTTCCTGGTGTTCTGGTAGACGGGGTCATTCACGTCGCAGAAGCCCATGACGGGCAGGGCGAGAAGAGAAGGATAGTTGGCGTCGTCCATGATGATGGACGAGCCGTAGCCATCGACTTCAAAGGCAAAGACGTCGCCGTATTTCTTGTGGGAGATGATTCCGTGCTCGATGACGCCCTTGCGGATCTTATCGCTCCAAGAGGCCAGCTCGGTGGAGAGGGCCGCCTTGCCGGCGGTCTTGAGCATGGCGGCGGCCCTCTTGAGCTCGACGGACATCATTGCGTTTCCAGGGATGAAGAATCCCAGGATGGTGGCGTCGTCGCTGGGGCGGAAGGCGGAGCGGACGAGGCCGGTGCCGCTGTTGAGGGGGTTCCCGACGCCATGGAGGTTGAGCGTCTCAGTGCCAAGGTCGGTCCTGCGCTGGAAGGTGTAGTGGTTCTGGAGGAACCGACCGGAGACGGGGTCAAAGGTGGGCTGGGACTGCTGGCGGAGGACCTCGATGATGGTCTCGACGGCCTTGAACCAGCGCGAGTGGAGGAAGTCGGTAGCGCCCGAGTGCTCGTAGTAGTCGTTTGTCAGGGCGAGGAAGTGGGCGAGCGAGTCGAGCTCGTACTTGCACTCGAAGACGGACGTGGGCTCGTAGGCCGGCTGAACGCGGTCGTCCTGGCCATTGTTGGACACGGGCAGGTCGCTTATAGGCGGCGGCTGGAAGGCGTTGCAGTAGGGCGACTCGATGACGTACTCGCTCTGCGTGTTGATGGCGCCCAGGATCAGCCGCGATATCGCCTCGTCCTTGCCGGCCAGCGCCTGGTACGGCCGCAGCTGGTTGGTCGAGTCGCGCAGCCACTCGGCGATGATGTCGCCCGTGATGACAAACGACTGCGGACCCTGCCACGCCCCGTCGTCGCCAAACACCTTGAACGAGCCGAAGCGGAAGAAGCCCGCATCCTTGCCCCCCTGCGAGTGGAACTTGACCGTCGTATCCGTTGTCGAGGGGAACGCATTCTCGAACAGACGCGCCAGGTCTGGGTCTTGTATCCGCTTCGTCATGTCCTTGATGACGCGCTCAATCGCGTCCGAGTGGAACGTCCGACATCGTGGATCCGGTCGTTGGAACGGTAGCTGCAGCTTTCCTTCTGACAGAGGGGAGCTTCATTTTGTCAGCCGTCAAATACGTGAGGCTAGCCTGAGGGGTTGGACAGGATAGATGGATGGATGCCTTACTGTGGGTGTGTCGAGTACGACACGTAGTCGGGGCAAGCTTCGGGATACTCGTGCATTGGCTCTTGGACATCGCCAATTACGCTGGCCACGCTGGCGGCCAGCAATCCCGCACGCAAAAGACGTAGCGCCATGATTCTCTGCCTTGTGTGTGTGTTGCTTAGACAGAGATAGAGAAAGATGGAAGAAAAGAGTGTGCCGGTATTATTACAAAGGAGAAAGGACGGAAGACGGGGGACGGAGGGGTCGAGACGCGAGTCGTCAATAGTTCCGGGGTTTGAAACGTTGGAAGCTCCTACGTAGGACGTTGAGGGCTGGTGGGGCTGAATAGAGTTGGTAATAATACATATTACCACCAATTCTGGCAATTCATATTACAGCAGCAATGCTCGTACTAGCATGCCAATTGTTTTGGAAAGCACGTTAGTTATTAGGATTGTAACAGCTTAAGAGGTAATCATACTCTACAGAGTAATAATAGTAGGTACTATTAGTCGATCATATAATAATATGCAATGGGTATCTAATCGTAAAATCCTGCTCTTGGCTATAAGTAAGAGGAGTCTACCAGTCGTGCTAATATACAAGTACAAAGATGCTAATCATGGCCAATTGGCCCCGCCAATAACCGTCTACCATCCCCATGTGCGGCTCGAGGCCGTAAACACGGGCGGCTTCCACTGAATCTTTGTGGGGTCTATGATACGGCGCTTCTTGGTAAGCTGCTTCTCCCTCTGCTTGAGGAGCTTGTCAGGGATGACAATCTTGTGGTCGCTGCGGTGGTAGACCTGCATCCGGAGGGCCTGGAGGGTGTGCTCGACGTCTTGGGTTGTCATTGCCAGGGCCGTCGAGATGCCCTCGATGGTGGCCTTTTCGTCCTTTTCATTGTAGCCGACGAGTAGATCGAGAATGTTCTCCGACCAGTACTGACGATAACTGAGGAGACCCAGATCGGACAGCGGCTTCTCGGGGGAGCCCAGCCGGCCCTCGATGCGGGACAGCTCGTACGAGAACTGGATGAGCAGTCGACCGAAGCCTTTGCGCTGATACTGTGGTAGCGTCAGGATACACGCCACGTTGTAGCCGTCGGCGCTCTCCTTCTCCTTAGAGAAGTAGCCGACAATATGGCAGCCCTTGTCGGACCGCGTGGCCATGACGTAGAAGAGGAACGGGTCGACGTCGTAGTAGAGCGTTTTGTGGTCCAGGAACATCTTGGACAGCAGACACAGGTTGCGGCACCACGTGCGCTGCCGCCGCCCGTCAATCTCGAAGAAGGACACGTACTCGTCGCGGTAGATTTCGTTGCCCGGCGGGTGCTGCAGCATGCACTTGCGCCGGTGGCGCGCAAACGCCACCTCGTCTGCATAGTAGCCGAGGCAGAACTCGCAAATGTGGATAACGTCCTCTTGGCTGAAGATTTCCGGGTACGGCGAAAAGTACCATGGGAACAGATCGTGCTTGCCAAACTGCACCTTGGAGATGTTTCTGATTCGCGACACCTCGGTTGGGTTCTGCGTCATGGATCCCGACGTCCGGAGCTTCTCAATCTCCTGCTCGCGGTTGAACCCGTCCTGCGGCTCCTTCTTCACGTCTCCATCCTTGTCCTCTCCCTCGCCATCCTCCTGGACCGCCGGCGTCGCGCTGGCCTCTTTACTATCGAGGCCTTGGGCGTCGCCGTCTGGGCCAACGGATAATGACTTGCGTGCATCTGGTAGTTCGGCAAATTCAACTTTAGAAGAACGTTAGCCTCTCTCTCTCTCTTTCTCTTTCTCTGCGCACATAGCAAGACAAGCGCATGGCTAACGTACCTGTTGTTGTACGAGGCGTCGTCGTCTCTGATGCTGCTGTAGATTGATCCCGCTTCCCGGGGCGCTTCTGCGCCTTCTTGGAGACCTGGGCTTTCTTCTCCGTAGCCTTCTTGGTCTTTGATTCCTTGGGCTTGGCCTCTTCGGGCTTGGGCCACTCGACATCCTGCTCGAGGTCGATTCTCGACAGGGGCACCCATTCGTCCAGACGCTTGTTGAAGTTGTCAAAGTTGCAATAAAAGTGCTTGCCACTCTTGGTCGTCTTGATACTGAGGATCTCGGCGCGACGCGGCTGGCCGTTCTTCTCGACCCACGCGATGCAGCCCGTCTTGAGCGTATCGGGAGTCGCCTTGCCCTTTTCGCGTGGTGCATCCGACCCCACGGTCGCCTCTCCCTTGGGGGGGCCTGCCGCCATGATGAAAAATGTCGCGGTGCGGCTGCGTTTGATGGAAATGTGGATGGCGTTCAATACCCTCGTCGCATGCGAATGCAGTAACTTAGAATCACCTTTTTAGAGGGGCAGTGGCAGAAAAGGCGCCGGGGGCGCCGCGGCGAGTCTGACGGGCGGTGAGTCGAAATAAGCGGTTTGATACATATTTTGTATGTACATATTTCTGGTTAGAGTGATATGGACGATTTCGGCTTAGGTTCATGTCGACATGGGAAAATGGGCAGGACAGAGGCTTCATGTTGAATATCTAGACGGCTTTTCTCCAAACTTAACCCGGACATAGCAAACGAGCATGTCGATCAAAAAAGTCGGCTTGATATGACTCTGGGTTACGCAACAAGTTCAGCATAATACAATGGCGGAGCTCTCATCCAACTGGAAGAAACTCCAAGCAAAACTCAAGGCCGAGACAGCATCCAAGCCATCGTCGTCGCTAAAACGGAAACCAGCGACTGCTACGGCGGGCCCGGCAACCAAGAAGCTCAAGCTTCCTCCGCTACCAAAGAAGACCAAGAAGCCAGGAGGCGACAATAAGACGCCAAAGGCCTCTTCTTCTTCTTCTACTACTACTACTAAACATTCTTCCACTTCTCGCCAAATGGGCGGCGTGCAGAGCAAAGAGGTACCCCAGCATCATGGCAAACACGGCGTCTCACCTTCGGTGGCGCTCTGGGCGGCCGACAATGACGTTTCGCCCGAGGCAATAGCCGAGGCGTACGATCTGGGAACCAAGGACCCAGCACTGGCCCTGGCATCAGCAAAGGACAAGATCAACCACGGACTGACCGAGGGTCTGGAGGTGGGCAAGTTTATCGCCCTGGACTGCGAGATGGTGGGTGTGGGACCAGGAGGGTACAAGTCTGCCCTGGCACGCGTGAGCATGGTCGACTTCCACGGCAAGCAGGTGTACGACTCGTATGTCAAGCCCATGGAGAAGGTGACCAACTGGCGGACGGCAGTGAGCGGCATCAGTCCCAAGCAGATGTGGTTCGCGCGCGAGTTCAAAGAGGTCCAGCAGGTCGCCTCCGATCTCCTCCGCGACCGGATCCTCGTCGGCCATGACCTCAAGCACGACCTCGAGGCTCTCATGCTTCCCCACCCATCCAGCGACATCCGCGACACGGCCAAGTTTGCCGACTTCAAGAGGTACGGCCACGGCAGGAAACCTGCCCTCCGCATCCTGGCCCAGGAGATTCTCGGCGTCGAGATCCAGGCGGGCTCCCACTCCAGTATCGAGGATGCCAGAGTGGCCATGCTTCTCTTCCGCAAGCACAAGTCCGGGTTCGATGTCGACCATGCAAATCGATTTGGGCCGAAACCACCAACCAACGGCCAGGGGTCGTCCAAAGGGAAGAATACCAAGAAGAAGCGCAAGGGCTGATGTTGAATACCGGGGCAAGACCGGGGCAAGACAACGGTGGTTGTGTTGGGTGTAGATACCAGGACGAGAGATGACTGCATAGAGCCATGTTTGCATTTTTGCTATTCTATCATGTACATAGACAATATAACACCTTGCTAGATCAAAGGGTGTATGAAACAAACTTATGAAAGTGGTAGAGTCTATTGTGAGGTTATACTTAGAGTAGTAATATTTCCAACCTGTTTTACCTCGAGATGGTAGAGTACATGGCCATCGATGTTCTGCCCCACAAGTACTAGGAGATGCTTTACGCGCCTACGCGTCTCCAGCCAGAATCGTCCATCCACCAACAATTGCATCTACCTTTCCACTACGACTCACTCCAACATCGCCTCCACCAATTTAGACATCTTTCGACACCGAACACCATGGCTCAGCCAATGCTATCAATCAAAGAGGACGGCCCTCGTCCCTCCAAGTCTGTAGCCAACCTGCTGCCCTGCCACGTCGACCACGACGGCCCCATCGGCAGCATTGACACATACTGGAACCCCACAGAAGGCAAAGGTAAGTCTCTCGATGTGTCCTGTCCCACTCAGAAGGAAACATCTCTGACACTCCCTGGAAACAGATGGCATGGATCTTGCCTACTTCCGCGGCCGGAAACTCCATGGCAAGACGGTAGCCCTCCCCGAGAAGTACCGAGGCGTCGTGGTCGAGCGCGAGACGACAGAAAACAAGCAATCCAACGGCGCGCCCATGCCCGAAGATTCAGAGGCAGCGGATGAGGACTCAGGGAAGCCCGTGCAGGCGGGGGTGCTGCGGGCCACCGCTGAGTTTGACAGGATGGTGGTCTGGGGCCACGAGAGCGTCGCGTCGGCGGAAGAGGACCCGTACATCAGGAGCATAGAGGAGTGGCTCCAGGTCTCTGAAAAGGTAAGATACTTCTTTCGACTCCTTCACTACAGTTATTGGAGACCGTTATACTGACCTCGACCCAGATTCACGCATACCCCGAACCGCAAGGCAATGCGCAGAAGTGAAGACAGCAGCCATACAGGTGACGACAACTGCCGCACCCCGAGACAAACATATTTTAAAGGACTAGATACATAATCTGGAGGACTTATAAGACGACATCTATCGCCAAGCAGATTCTAGGGTTGCTTTTCGACTCGGCTGGCCGAGGAGGCAAGCGATAGGCCGGGGGAGAGACTATACTCGCCAGTTTGCATCTCTACTACGAACCAGGCAAACTCTCGATAATTCCATGATATATAGAGATGGGCCTTGGATCAAAAGGAGTCTTTGATAGAGCGATTGAGCCATTCTCCAGTCGAATCTAGGACAGGCCAGTCTGCTTCGAACTGGCACCATCATGCGCTGGGCCCCCAGACGGAGAAATACAATATCATGATTCAGCATAGTAGTTCTATATCCATACAGCACATCTACCAAAGGCTACCTTGCCCGCCTTCGAGTGATACATAGACGACGCGAATCCTGGTATAGAGCGAATAGTCTCAAAATCTAAGATTTGCCGACCCTCGGAGAACTACAGGGTGAACAAAAGCACTTGTCATGCAATCAATTAAAGTCGCGCCAGTCGAAGCCCCTCGACGCGTCGCAAGCGCGTTCTAGACGCGTTAACGGCTTTAGCCCTGATTTCGCTAAATCAATCCCTCTTCTCCCTGATCTCCGCTTATCGTCAACTTTGCCGTCCCACCTCGAGGTGCCGCCGCTTTGCCTTGGGAATTTTCTCCTGTTTCTACGACAACAGCAAAGCATCATTTCGGTTTTTTTTTTACTTTCCTTTGATTACCTCCTTCTCTCCTCTCTCTCTCTCTCTTCTCCTCTGAACCCCTCTCCGATATCATACCCCGCACAACCATGGCTTCCAGCGAGGCTGGTTTCCCCATGTCCGATGCCCCCTCGCGGGCGGCGTCGACGCCCAGGGCCATGCCCTTCCCTTCCTCCTCATCAGCAAGGCCTCGCGGTCCCCCATCCGAGAGTCTCGGTGCGGCCAGCGACATTGACGAGGATGGCTTCGCAGATGACCAGGTGCCCAAGAGCTCGCGGCGGACGGACACGACACAGGTCCCCCACGTAGAGGACCGCATCGGCAAGATGGTCCAGGACAACTTCCAGCAGTTTCTCGAAAAGTGAGTCATCGGATCCCGCTCTCCCCTGTCTTCTTTATACCCTGCTCTGTCGTCTTCTCTACACTCTGCACGTGGCGATGCTAATGGTCTGCGACATTATAGCTATGTCGAGGAACCCAGCCTGTCAGGCGCCCCGGCGTCGAGTGCCATTACCACCGACAAGTACTACGTGGCCCAGGTCAAGGGCATGCGCACATATCAGCTTTCGACGCTGTACGTCGACTTCAAGCACATTGAGTCGTACCAGAACGGCAGCTTGGCCGACGCCATTGTCAGCCAGTACTACCGCTTCATGCCCTTCCTCACCGCTGCCCTGCACAACATGATCGCCAGGCACGAGCCTCAGTACTTCCGCGAGCATCGCCAGCCCACCTCGGCCAGCAACCTGACGACCTCGGCTGCCAGCCACATGGGCTCGGCCAGCCAATCCGACTCGACCCAGCGCAGGAATGAGCATCAGCAGACGGACAAGCTTTTCTCCATTGCATTCTACAACTTGCCCCTCGTCAACCGCGTGCGTGCCCTGCGCTCCGCCAACATTGGCCAGCTTCTCTCCATCTCGGGCACCGTCACCAGGACCTCCGAGGTCCGCCCCGAGCTGTCGCTGGCCACCTTTGTCTGCGAGTCGTGCCGTACCGTCGTCCCCAATGTCGAGCAGACGTTCCGCTACACCGAGCCCACCCAGTGCCCCAACATGACGTGTCAGAACCGCGTCTCCTGGCAGCTTGACATCCGTCACAGCACCTTTGTCGACTGGCAAAAGGTCCGCACCCAGGAGAACAGCACCGAGATCCCCACGGGCAGTATGCCCCGCACCATGGACGTCATCCTGCGCGGCGAGATTGTCGACCGTGCCAAGGCCGGCGAGAAGTGCATCTTTACCGGTGCCCTGATTGTCGTCCCCGATGTCAGCCAGCTTGGCCTTCCGGGAATGAAGCCCTCGTCGATCCGCGACGACCGTGGTGGCCGTGGCGACGACGCTGGCGGTAGTGGCATCTCGGGTCTCAAGGCCCTCGGTGTGCGCGACCTCACTTACCGCCTCGCCTTCCTGGCGTGTATGGTGACGCCCGACACGACGTCGTCGGGCCAGTCGGCGTCGAGCAGCGCCGCCGACATTGTCAACGCCATGACACACAACAACGCGGCCGACACGGAGCAGTCGGTCGAGGAGGCGCAGGCAGCGGTGCTGTCGTCGATGAACCCCTCCGAGATTGAAGACCTGAGAGCCATGGTGCACGGCGAAGGTATCTACTCGCGGCTTGTCAACTCCATGGCACCTATGGTGTATGGACACGACTACGTCAAGAAGGGTCTGCTGCTGCAGCTCATGTCGGGTGTACACAAGCAGACCGCCGAGGGCATGCAGCTTCGTGGAGACATCAACATTTGCATCGTCGGCGATCCGTCGACGTCCAAGTCGCAGTTCCTCAAGTACGTGTGTTCGTTTGCGCCGCGCGCTGTATACACGAGTGGAAAAGCCTCTTCGGCCGCCGGTCTGACGGCCGCCGTGGTCAAGGATGAGGAGACGGGCGAGTTCACTATCGAGGCGGGAGCCCTGATGCTGGCAGACAACGGCATCTGCGCCATTGACGAGTTCGACAAGATGGACATTGCCGACCAGGTGGCCATTCACGAGGCCATGGAGCAGCAGACAATTTCCATCGCCAAGGCTGGCATCCACGCAACGCTCAACGCGCGGACGAGTATCCTGGCAGCCGCCAACCCCGTGGGTGGCCGTTACAACCGCAAGGCGACGCTGCGGTCCAACATCAACATGTCGGCCCCCATCATGTCGCGTTTCGATCTTTTCTTCGTCGTCCTCGACGAGTGCAACGAGCAGGTCGACCGTCATCTAGCTGAGCACATTGTTGCCATCCACCAGCTGCGTGACGAGGCCGTCGAGCCCGAGTTCAGCACCGAGCAGCTCCAGCGCTACATCCGCTTCGCCAAGACGTTCCGCCCCAACTTCACCCCCGAGGCCAAGGAGCTCCTGGTCCAGCGGTACAAGGAGCTGCGTGCCGACGACGCCCAGGGTGGCCCAGGAAAGAACTCGTACCGCATCACTGTCCGCCAGCTCGAGTCCATGATCCGTCTCTCCGAGGCAATTGCCAAGGTCAACTGTACCGAGGACATCCTCCCTGAAATGGTCAACGAGGCCTTTACCCTGCTGCGGTCCTCCATCATCTCGGTCGAGCACGACGACGTTGAGATGGCCGGGGATGATGACGACGCCGGCATCTCCCAGGAGGATGCCGACACTCTCCTCCGCGCCGCCGATGCCGCCGCTGGCACCGTCTCCTCCACCGCCGCTGCCCCCACCACTACCGACCCTACCTCCTCGGGACAGGAAAAGCGCAAGCTCACCATCACCTACGAGAAGTACATCAAGATGGTCAACGCCTTTGTCCAGCGCATCAACGACGACGAGGCCGGCACCGGTGACGGCGTCAACGGTCAAGTCCTGATCGACTGGTTCCTCGAGCAGAATGAGGATCAGCTCGACAACGAGGACGACTACCACCGCGAGAAGGCCCTGGCCAACATGGTTCTCAAGAAGATGGTCAAGGTATGTGCACTGCCGGTCTCCCCCGCAGAGACTTCTACCGTGACAAACAACAAGACGGAGACTAACATTCACGCCTCTAGGAAAACATTCTCATGGCTCTCCGCGGCGAAGGCCTCACCGACGGCGACCAGCCCAGCACCTCGGCTTCTTCCCCCTCGCAAGTCGTCTTTGTGCTGCACCCCAATTGTGCGGTCGAGGAGTTCTAAGCGTACGAAGAAAAGGAAGGAGGGGGCTGGGCTGGGCCTGGTCAATATGACTGCTATGATGGAAAGGGGCATGTTTGATATGAAAAGGACGAGGGTGGGATATGGACTGGAGTTCTGGGAGTTGATATATATCTGTCTGTCAAGTACATTTTCACATTTCGGTTTCACAGTTTCACACACATCACAGAAGGAGACTTGTAGTTGTTGGTATGAAGAAGACGAAAACTTAATATGTTTCAATCCTTTCCCCTTGTATCTTCACTCCCGAGGGAATCCGAAAACCTTCTATTCCCGAGGCCAAGTCCAAAGAACGCACGCAGGACTGAAGAAGCCATAAAAACATGCCCTTCATACATCATGTTTTCACATTGACCTTCATCCCATCCCGTTCCTTTTGGTTTCTCTTGCAACGCCCCGTCCTTTCCCTTCGTAATACATAAGGACAAGGGAAATAATGAAAGGCACCCAGAGCCTTGACCGGGAAGTGAGAAGAAGTGGCACGAACCATGCCTTGAGAAGAAGAAAAAGAAGAAGAGGAGGAAAAGGTAGAAAAGAGATATGAAAGAGGAGGAACTAAAGAGGAAAAGAAACAAGAGAAGGAAAAGAGAAACAGAGAGAAGACAAAGAGTTGCAAAGCGAGCTTTCCTAGACGGTCAGACTCTGCCTGCACCCGGCGCTCATTGATACAAAAGTAGAGACGGAGAAAGGTAATAATAAGTATGTGTTGCCTTGTCCAGAGCCCCTCTCCCCTATATGGAAGGGGGGCAAGAGCGTCGATGGTATTATCCTGTTCGGCCCTGGAGGGCGACGACGGCGGAGGGAGTCGGTTTTTTTCCGTGGTTGTTAATGTTTCTTCAAACGAGTTTGTTGTTGTACATGTTTCTGTTTATACGGGTGATCCGGGGCCGTGGTGTTTGTAACGGGGACTGGTTGGGACGAAGACGCTTGGCCTCGCGTCCGTCGCTTTCTGCTCCCCCCCTCTTGAGCCTATTTTGCGTAGCAACCTATGCATGTGTGGTTGACTGGTTCTGGGCGCGACGGTTGTTCCAGTTCTCCGACGTCTTTCGGTTGCCTCCTCCACGTCCACGGCGTCCACCATGGTGGTGGCTGTTGCTGTTGCTGCTGCCGTTGTTGTTGGAGGAGGGGCCGGTCGCCATCTCACGAGGGGGAGGGTGCGAGCTCGAGTCCCTCTTTTCGCTGCTGCGGTGGCTGCTGCGGTGGCCTCGGCTAGTCTTCCCGTGACCACTACCGCCACCGCTTCGGCTTCCTCGGCTAGCCGGCGAGGAGGGAACCGTGGCCGTTTTGGTGGCCCCCATACCGGGTAGGTGTATTCTCACGGCACTGCCACCATGAGCAGACTCCAGCGAGAAGCGGAAGGGCTCAACAGTAGTAGCCTGGATGACGAATCGCTTGGGAAGCGACTTGGCAGGGACCTCTGCTGGCTGCCAGGCAGCGTCGGGGACGAGGTGCGGCAGCTTGACGAGGGGCAAGGAGCCAATCTCGGGTTCGTTGAAGCACTCCTCCGCCATGGGCTTGGACGTGCTGTCCTGGATCAGGGCTGCAGGGACACCGCTGAAAAGCAGCGAACTGGGCAGGGACACGGTAGCCGAGTCCTCGACCAGAGTTTGGTCCAGGGCGCTCTTGCTAGAAGCGTCAACGACCGTGGGCTTGGACGGAGAGTGCTTGTTATCGTTATTAAGCAGCGTGTCAAACCTCTTCTGCCAGTCCCTCTGCGTTGTCCCCTCGCCAGGTCGGCGGGGCTGCTGCTGCTGCTGCTGCTGTGGCCCCGACGCGGTGTAAGGCGTCGGGTTGGCCCAGGAGAACGGCGCAGAGCGCCCATGGGCCTGTTGGCCATGGGCCTGCTGAGACTGAGCTGCCGCTGCGGCGGGCGGGAGCTTCACAACAGGGTGAGGCTTAGGAAGCGACACGTGGGGGTGCACAGTGCTCCCGTCGTAGACCGGGTGGTCTTCCAACGTGGGAGGGGGCGGCGTTGGGGAAGAAGCCCGAGGCGAGCGACTGGATGTGCCATCGGCTCTGGTGTCCCTGGATGGGAAGAAACGAGACGTCCTTGCCTGTGCTGACGGGGCCTGGCCTGGTTGCTGTAGCATCGAGCCGCCGGCACCCGAGCCGATGACGCCGGCGTGGGGCGGAGTCGCTTGCGCAGTCGGGATCTCCCCTCCTGCTGCCGGAGGGCCTGCCGTGGGTAGCCTCTGGCCGTCGCCGGCAACGGCCACGGGGCGCCATGTATCCTTGATGGACGGCTGTGTGTCTTCAAGCGACATTCCGCGCTCGGCGGAAGCTCTCTCGGAGGCCAACCTCTTGTCATTCTCAATGACTGTGCTGGCCCACCTACTGGAGAGGAGATCTGATCCCGGCTGGGCGTAGCGAGACGGGCGAGATCCAATGGGCCCAGGAGCCTGCGGCTGGCGGCTCCGAGGCGACTCCGCAGGAGCAGGAGGGGGGCCAGGGGGGCCTATCGGTGCTGGGCCCTTGCCCGTCTGCGGTTGCGAGCCCGGGATGCGACCCAGGTCAGGGTTGAAAGTACCATTACCTAGGCCTCGGTCGTTGTTGGGAGACCCCCAGACATTCCGAATGGGCGCCTGAGCGGCAGGAGTCCAACCACCCAGGCGGTCGGAGCGGCCACCAGACCAAAGGTTCTGTCTCGAGTCTTGGCCTTGGGAAAGGCGCCTCGGGTTAGGAAGGCCGTTGTCTGTCTGCTGCTGGTCTGACACGCGGCGGTCGACCTTTCCATCGGCGGACCCACCAGGGGAAAGGGGACCCTGGGCTGCAGTCGGGGCATGAGGATGAGCATGGGTTTGAGACGGGGTAGTCGGAGGGTCCGCCTGGGCCCTCTTTTGAATCTGTACTGGCTTTGGAGGCTCTTCCTTAGCCTCAGTCTTCTCGCCCTTCTTCTTCGGTGGAGGGCCCATAGCCTCAAGTTTCTTTCGGATGCGTTCACTCTTAGCGGCCTCCTCGGCTGCTTCCTGCTCCTGGCGGCGCTTGCGTGCAAGCTCGGTCCGTTCTCGCATGAGCTTCCTCTGGTACTCAATGTCATCCATCGACTGCGGCGCCAGGGCCTGGGGAACACCTGCAGGTGGACCTTGGTTCAGGCTTGCAAAGGTTGTTCCCGGAGAGGGTCCCGGGGCATACCCAGGTTGCAGCGGCTGGGGAGGATATCTGCCGTGAGAGGCCGGTACGGCCGACGGCGAGACGGGGCTCCCAACAGATCCAGCATGCGAGGCAGACCTTGGGGCTCCGCCGGCAGGGTCAAGGGGTGGGTGCACATGTCCGTCTGGGCCCTTAGCCTGACGTTGGAAGACACTTCCGCTGCCACCACTCACGTTGGAGGACCCACGACGCCTTCCAAAGTGCCCTCCATCCTGGCTGGCCCTGCGGGTCTGGAAAGCATTTGACGGCTCAGCCGGTTGATCGTTGGCTGTGGGACGCTGCAGAACCGACGGGTGCCTGGCCTGGTCTCCACCTCTGAAGGAGCCACGTCTGTCGGAGACGGGTTCATAACGCCCTGATTGGGAGTTGAAAAGCTCGCGGTTCCCGTGAGAGGCTCCCTCGCGCCATGACGAGCGGCCAAAGTCGTCGGCGGCGAATTCCCGAGCCGGGTGTGGTGGAGGGCCCATGTGGTTGTTATTGTTGAAATTGTTCCTCGAAGGAACGGAGTCCTTGGGACCTCCCCGGAAGAAGGGGGCCGAGTGATCGGGGATAGACGGGGAGGTCCTGTCAACGGGGGGGAGAGTAGCCCAAGGGGACTTGGCCGGTTGCTGGAGCGCTGGCTTGGCCACGAGTGTAGGCTTCTCGGGCGCGGCACTCCTCAGGATCATACCCTTTCCAGAGGGCAGGCCCGGGGGCTTCGGTTGGACGGCGGGTGGAGCAGAGGGGGCGGAGGGAGCGGGGGTAGCGTATAGAGTAGAGGGAGCAGGCGACCTGAGATTATCCGGTTCCGCATCATGAGCGCTAGGTGGCTCTTCGTGGCCATGGCCCTCGTCGGTATGGGGCAGGGTTGTCTTGGTACCGTCGGTCCAGGTGATGGCTTCGGGCGTCCAGTCGTCATCGTCCTCGTCCAAATCGGCCCACTTGTTCTGCCCTTGTGTGTCTTCCTCCTCGAGGCGGCTAGCGACGTGGATTCCGAATTTCTTGAGCTCATCGTCGGTCAACTTTTTTGGATCGGGAGCGGGGACGGCTGCATGACGGTAGGGAAAAAGTTTGTTAGCTGAGGAGCGGGGGAGGGGGGGATGGGCCAGGCGGGTTTTCTTTCGGCCTCGGAGACTTCAACGTACGCCTATTCTTGTTCCAGACAGCACTGGGGTCAGGAGCAGACACGGGCTTCCCTCCATTTGCACCGGCGGCGCGAGAAGCAGAATCGCGTGTGCCGCTGCCAGTCTTGGCAACCAAACGCGGGCGTGAGGCAGACAGGGTGGACGATCCCGGGGGTGGCGTGTTTGACCCGCTCTTGATCTTATCGCTGGTCCTGACGACATTGGTAGGCGGAGGTGCCTTGGACGCAAGGAAGGTCTTGTTGACAGATACGGCCTTGAAGGTGGCGGGCTTCTTGAGGGACGGGGTGGTGCGGCCTTGGGCATCCTTGGTCTTGGAGCTGTCGGTACGGGAGGCTTCGGTATCCGAGCCGCCGCTGGCCTCGGCGGAGTTGGTCTGGTCCTCGACGCCGGTGATGCGCTTATTCTCGACTTCATCGTGGCTGTGTGTGCCGTTTACAGCCGGGGCGGCTGAGGCGTCGACATGATGTTGTTGCGAAGTGCTGGACTATTTTTTCTCCAACGTCAGTTTTCGGGCCCACACGACGGAAGTGAGATCCGGCTCAAGTTGGCCTCTAATATCCTCGCCAGTCGGTAACACGACCACCAGCTCTCTTAACAGGTGGGTACTCACGAGCTCGGGGTTGGGCGAGGGAGACACATCGGCAGGGCTATCGACGGTGGGCGCTGTGGCCATCATACGTCGTGGAGGGGCGCCGTGGGTGATGCGACACGTTGACTCGATTGCCGTGGGGCACGCGTATGGGAAAAGGCTGACAACAGGCGCGCCGAAGTATGGACTGGCAGCCGAGGAAGAAGTACCCGTGACGATTCGAACAAGCCGTGTGTGCGCAGGCGAGGATATGGCCCAACTCGCACAGATAGGACAAAAACAGTAAACCTCGGCGGCAGTCGTGGAGGTGGTGCGGTAGGCGGGGAGCGTATCACGGAGGACTCGTCGGTCGCGAGATGGATGGATGAAAGGATAAGAAACAGTGGGACCGTTCGTGCGGTTGCGTCCGAGATGGGGGTGCGAAGGAGAGGAGGAGGAGGAGGAGAGGAGGGGATGCTAGTATTGCGAGGGAGACGAAGGAGGAGAGGAAAGGCTTTTGGCGATGCGGCTGTGACGAGGTTGCGGCAGGTGCAGCTGCTGCTGGGCAGGCACCACAGGAAGCTGCGGCCCAGCACACAATGGGCTGCTGTACCTACCCTTCTTCAGTGGACTTCAGGTCTTTTGGGCCTCCAAAACCGCTCTCAAAGGCACCCAAAGTGGGCAATAAAGGCCAGCTGTCAGGCGCCGGTGTTTGCGCAGCTTATAGTGGCATGCGGCGCTAGAGGCCCTGGAATACGCCCGCTGTAGTACCTGCACAGCGCCTGGGTACTATTATTAGCGCGCTCTCAGTACTGAGCACTGAGCAAGCAATCGCCGCTTTCGGTCACCATGAGCTCAATTCTCGCAGCCGCACCGCTCAGGACCAATATTGAAACACCTCGGCTTTAAGCTAAGAGGACCATTGTGACTGCTAGTATACTTGGTAGTAGATCTTGGAGCCGTCGAACCGTTAAAACACGTCAATACAGTACTTGTAGTGTTCTTCTCTTTCGTCTTGCGTGTCCTTTTAGTCGCGCCGCGTGAGTAATACCGCGCACGGTCTACACATACGTACGCAATACCTCCTGCCTCGTGAATGAATGTGACGCTCATGCTCCTTCCCCCCTGTCCTGTCCGCGGCTAGGGAGCTCCCGCCAGCTCTCCCTGCTTGACTGTCCCCTGCTTCACGGCCTGCTCCGCGATATCGCATTGAAGGCAGCGGATTAGACATTCTACAGCTTCCGAATGCACTGGGCAGTCAAGTACCAAGTAGATGCGCGTTTGGCTACTAAATTTGCACATTGATGGCTCGCGTGCTCCACGAGGAAAACACGGAGCTTCTCCCATAAAGCTAGACGTACACAACACCATCCCAAGTCACAGCCGACAATTGATACCGTGGACGAGGTACAAAGGAAATCTTGTTATTGCGCGAAGACACGCTCTAGTAGTTCCAGGTTATGTACACAGCCATCTGGTCCCCTCAGTACAGAGGGGGTGGCGTCGTCCCATGCGAATCCATCCCAAGCAGTTTAGTGGGCGTTGTTCTTGTGGTGGCCTGGAAGAGATCGGGTCAGCATATCATTCACCAGCATCGCAGGAGCCGTCGCAAGAAGGCGAAACGAGAGGGCACGACGTACGGAGGTGGAAGTAGTAGTTCTGGGCGTAGCCAATGCCGACGAGGAAGACGAGGGCGTGGATGATAGCTAAGACAAGTTAGCAAGGTTGAGTTTTCCTCACCCCGGGCATCTCCATGATGCCGAGAAATATCGAGGGTATCAAGACGTACGCTTCACCGAGGCGTTCTTTCCAAAGTACTTGGCCTGGTAGCGACCGAGGAGACCCTTGGCCTGGACCTCGGGGGCAGCACCACGGGGGAGCTTCTCGTAGAAGCTGACGACACGCTGCATGCGCAGAGCGTCGGGAGCACCGCCAATGGCCTATTGACAGTCTCAGTTAGCCTCCAAAGTGTTCCATTGTCGCTGTTGCAATTGTCCGTAGCTCCGGTTCCCAGCTAGTCGGATATCCCTCTTTTTTTTTCCATCGGCCAGCTCGGCTCGGACTCGGTGGAGCCAATCGGTCGCGGGTGTAATTGAATCGCAGGAAATATAGGGAGCGAATTGGGTTAATATCGTACCTTAGGAGAGGCCACCTGCACAGTAGAAAAGGTCGCGTTAGCATACAGCTCGTTTTGGAGGGGGGGACCGGCTAGCAGTTGGAGGTTGCTCCCGTAGCCCCGAAGAGCCAGGGTTTTGCCCGTCGGAAAAGCCACGCACCTTGGGGGGGATGAGGGTGGAGAGGGCGCGGCGCTGAACGAAGCTCATTTTGGCGGTGTTGATCAAGAGGTCGACAAGCGCGGGATGTCGAGACGGTTGATTGAGATGTTTGGGGGGGAGGTGGGAAGGAAGGGTCGAAATCAATCAATCTGTCGGTCGGTTGCTGTTGATTCCGAAAAGCACTCGTTTCCCACACACCCACCCACCTGCCACGTCGGAATGCGGCAAATCTAATTCTTCCGTTCTACCCAATCACGGCTTACCCCATTCTCTCCGACTAATCCTCTCCACACAACTCCACGGGTGGCCCCAACCCCATATTCTCGAACGACACCACTCTTTAATACCGACGAGTAATACACAACCCGCCTCCACTTCACCAGGTTGTCATCATCACCATGGCATCGATTCGTGCTCAGGGTGCGGCCAGGCTCCTACGGTCCTCGGTCGCCGCCCCGTCCATTGCCCCCCGCCGCTTCAAGGTTACCACCGCCGACCCCAACTCGGCTGCGGCTCCCGTTCCTACTGGCCCTGCCGAGACCAGCCAGCCCGACTACTCTATCGCTCCGGACAAAGCAACCTCGTGCGTCAATCGATTCTGTGCCCACTCAACGAGTTTCGTATTCTGATTAATTTGATATTCTAGGACCTTTACCCCGGTGCCGAAGCACATCCAGGATGGTGGTGAGGAGGGCATCCTCCCCGCCGCCGTGACCTCTGGTGCTCCTCTGGAGCTCCAGGCGCGTACAGTCCGGTGAGTCTTTGAGCAGATGGATGTTGAAAAGCCGAGTCCCATCGTCAAATACGGCATTCTCCCAAGGGTTTCTCAACAATTGAGCAAAAACAAAGGACTAACACGATGCAGCATCTACAAAGAGGCTAAACCCGCCACCCAGTCCGGCTCCCACCGCGGCACCCACTGGCGCATGGATTGGGACATTCTCCCCAAGGGCCACCGCTGGGAGAACCCGCTGATGGGCTGGCAGTCGTCGGGTGACTTCATGCAGGGGACAAACATCCACTTCAAAACCAAGGAGAACGCCATCAGCTTTGCTGAGAGGCAAGGGTATGACTACTTTGTGCAGGAGCCCAAGTCACGCGCGTTTGCCCCCAAGGCCTACGCAAACAACTTCCTCTACTCGGAGAGGAAGCTCAAGCACATCCGGACCAAATAGACAGCAAGCATTAATGACGCTGCTTTCCGGGTGAGGTTGATGTCGGGGGGGTATAAGGTATTGGGGCCGGGCCAGCGAGTTGGAAGTCGAGACTATTACTGTACATATCATGTTAGAGGCAATCAGAGATGTTTTCGTTACTACTACTCCAAGTGTTCAAGAACACGAGTTGCCCGTCTGCTGTCACATTATAGGAGCTTCACCGACATACAGGCATGGCAAACATGTCTGATACTGATAGTGTGTGTAGTCAAGAAGAGGAAAGGATATCATTTAGCCTCGGTTGGTGGTACCAAGTAATAATAGAAATCATGGCACTATGCACTATGCTCATGATGTAAAACGCCTTGAAACCTTGCTAGTTGCAAGCCTGTGTCTCCCAACCCCAAAATACATCGCTCAAAAAAAGAAAAACAATTGTCATACCCGTTGAATCAGGCTCAGTCAAGCATTCGTAAACAAGCGCCTTGGATCCGTTACACCCAAAATTAAAGTAAGAAAAAAATGGTAAAGCACGCTACGTCGTAATCATCGCTTCGTTCGAATCGCTGCTTCCCTGGCCGTCTTGGCCAGAGGCATCATTGTCGTCGCCACGCAGGCCAATATCAAGCTTCTCGGGGATGTTCAGGGCATAATCTCGAGCCTTGTTCTCGGAGTAGCACCGCATCCTGAGGAGGGTACGAAGACCCGATACAGTCTGCTGGGAGCAGCTGGCCATGATGGCGCTGTTTACCCTCTCCGCGGCCTCCTGGCGCAGAGACGGGTCGAGAAGGGCGGCCAATTGTGGCTCCAGCGAGTCTTGAGGGATCATGAGCAGAGTCATGGTCATCTCCAAGTCCTCGAGGAACTGGGGGTTGGCCGGTGCGCGAGGCCCCAAGTGTTCCGTGGCAAATTGCAGAGCCTCGGACACGTCCCCATTGGGTGCGCTACACGACCGGATCAGCTCGATCAGCTGTAGCCGAAGTAGCGAGAAGTGGAGACTGTCATCTTCCTCGAGAATCTAGAAGCACATGTTAGGTGATGTGATCAAGGTTGAAAAGTGCATATAATGAGAAGAAGTGTGCGTTGGGAGCATGTTCATAAAAGGTGGTTGTTTATCATCAACGGCCCGGAGGCCTATGCGTGGTGCATGTATAACTCGTGTTTTAATCATGTAGGCATGGGAGTAAAAGCAAAAGCAAAGAGACAAAGGCAAAAAGAGGTGGGATCAAGACATACCGAAGGATCAATCTCATTCAAGGCTTCAATAGCAGCCTCAAACCTGCCGTTGTAAATGTGGTCACGGATCTCCCAGCGAGCCTGCATAAAATCCTCTTCGTCTCGGTCTGGGAGGTTGGCTTCCCTGGCAAAGTTTGCCGCAGCCTTGGGGTAGCCCTCGACATTGAAGTAATGCATGATCAACGCATTGATGTCACTATCGTCATCGTTAGTCAGGCCACTTTCGAGACAAGAAAAGTCTGTAAATCAAAAGTGGAGGAAATGACGCGGTTGTCAGGTAAAGAAGAAGTGATATCGTTTTCTCCGCATTGGTATCTAGGAGAGATTCCCATTGATAAAGCAATCATCATAAAGGCGTCGGGGTGCTGTTGAGGGGTAGGGTACAGAGAGGAAGCAGACAAGTCAAAGTCATACCTTTTCGGGGGCTTAGCCTCCCATACCCGACGTTCCCAGTCATGCTTGGTCGGCGTAGTGGTGGAAGCCGACGACATTTTGGATACAAAGGTAGCGTCTATGCCAGCTAGTTACGCTTGCCCGTCGTGGTCTTTCGAGCGGTCCAGCACGTCGGCCAGCGAAGCAGACAGGTCGGTTGGGGGGAGGATGGGTATTAAGAAGGGGTTGAAAACGACAGTGACAAGCACCGCAGTTGACAGAAGGTGCCTTCAAGTGGGCGTCATTGGATATGGTTGCTGCACAGGAAGTCCTTTCCGTAGCAGACCAGATGGGGGGGGTTGAAAGAAGAAGATGGTGATGATGGAGAATGGAAGAAAAAACAGAGTTGGAGAGAAAACGCTGAGCTTGACAGAGGTTGGAGGGGAGCTGGGGCGGGCCACCGGCTTTTAACCAATCACATGTGTTTATTTTGGAGCCCTGCCCTGCAGATAGTGGGTCACTGGTGATGCTGAGTCATCCAATACGTTGGGCGACAGTAGATAACGGGACTTTGAATCCGTATATAACTGTGCCCCATAGAGCAACGAACTCAAAGTGGGGTGTTAACGGAGGTGTCCCCGTAACGGTCTAACCTGTATCATGCGTGCCCTCGATATTTCCCACGATCCAACGACAATCATGATCGAGTAACCAATACTGGTAGGCAGCCACAGCTCATCTCCTCCTGGCTCTGTATTGGTTCTCGGTCATTATTGATTCTTTTTTTATATCTCTTATCCGAGCATTGCTGTCAGCTACCCCACGCCACATTCTCGGCTTATCCTCGCTTCTCTCTATCCGACTTTTTCCTCTTCAACGTTCCATCGTCACACGACCAAGGTTACCACCAAGAATCCCGTTCATGAAACAGCTGTCCAACTTCTAGAAAGCAGTAAAGGAACCCTTCGTCGACATGACTGAGTTAGAGAGCCATGTCACGGTCCAGAAGCGGTCGTTCTACTCACCGCCATGGGCGGACGTGAGCATCATCGCCGTGGCTGGCAGTTCGGGGTCGGGCAAATCGACCATCTCCCAGGCCATTGTCAGGAAGCTCAATCTACCTTGGGTTGTCATTCTATCTATGGTATGTATGGGAAGGAATGCGTCATGCGAGATAATTGGAAAGGCAAAGTTGACAGTCGTATAGGACTCCTTCTACAAGACTCTGACGCCTGAGCAATCCAAAATGGCATTTGCCAACGAGTATGACTTTGACTCTCCAGACGTATGACACCTCTCCCACAAGGACCCTGGAAACTCTCTTCTCATCTTGCCTTATTTAAATAGGCCATCGACTTTGACATTCTCGTCGAGAGGCTACGGGACCTCAAGGCTGGGTAAGGGTCCATCCTAAGCCATTCAATCTCCGTATGAGTCGCCCAGTTAACAGCAAGTGAAGAAAACGAGCCGAGATCCCCGTGTATTCGTTTAAGAAGCATCAACGTCTAGAACGTACGACGTCCATTTACTCGCCGCACGTTATCATCCTCGAAGGCATCTTTGCTCTCTATGATTCTCGGGTCCTTGAGCTTTTGGATATGGGAGTACGTATCGGGTAGCATGCTGGCGTTGTGATGATACTCAGGCATCTGACTCTGTACAACAGATATACTGTGAGGCAGACGGCGACACATGTCTGGCACGGCGTAGTAAGTTTGACTGGCAGAGGGACAGAGCTGTTCTGTACTCGATGCCTCTGCTAACAGTCTGCTACTAGTCATTCGAGACGTCCGTGAACGAGGCCGGGATATCGAGGGCTGCGTCAAGCAGTGGTTTGCCTATGTGAAGCCCAACTTTGAAAAGGTAGCCACTTGAACTTTGAGAAGCCAAGAGAAACCGACCATTGACCATGTTTCTCTCACCATCTAGTATGTTGAGCCGCAGAGGAAGACGGCCAATCTCATCGTCCCGAGGGGTATCGAAAACCAAGTGGCACTCGGTAAGCTATGGCGCATTACAGGACCAGACCAACACACAATAAGTCGGCGCACTGACAGCAGGTCGCAGACATCATGGTGCAGTACATCGAACGTAAGCTGTTTGAAAAGTCGAGGCATCATCGCGAGGCGCTGTCGAAACTTGAGGCGGAATCCAAGGACCGGCCGCTCTCAAGCCGTGTCATAGTCCTCCACGATACGCCGCAGCTCAAGTTCATGCACACAATTCTCCAGGACATTGATACCAATGCCGAGGACTTTATCTTTTACTTTGACCGACTGGCGAGTCTGATCATTGAGCAGTAAGTCGGGCTCGAACCCGGGATCTTGCCCTCCGGACCTTTTCTCCTTCTTGTTCTTCTCGTCGCACGTTGAAACTGTTGACTGACCACTGAACGCCCAGGGCTCTCAACAATGTCCACTTCCAGTCCCAGGTGGTTGAGACGCCGCAGGGCTACAAGTACCAAGGCCTGGGACCCAAGGGCGAGGTGAGCGCCGTCATTGTGCTTCGTGGAGGGTCGGCGTTCGAGGCGGCTCTGCACAAGACGATCCCTGACTGCCGGACGGGCCGAGTGCTGATCCAGTCCAACTACTCGACGGGCGAGCCGGAGCTGCACTACCTGACGCTTCCCGATGATATCAACCGGCACGACAGCGTCCTGCTCCTCGACACGCAAATGGCTAGCGGAGGAGCGGCCTTGATGGCGGTCCAGGTCCTCGCGGACCACGGCGTCGCGCTCGACAGGATCGTTCTGGCCACGTACTCGGCCGGGAGAGTGGGTCTTCACCGGCTGACGACGGTGTTTCCCGAGATCACGGTTGTGGTCTGCAACATTCTTGCCGACCAGGAGCCCCGATGGGTCGAGGAACGGTACTTTCGGTGCTGATTCCGACCTCGTACTCGTATGCGGTATTACGCCGTTCAGGTACGACGTTTGGGCATCTACTCCGTAGGTAGACACATCCAGGTGGCAAGCACCGCTACCTATTACCAAGTGTTACTGGGAGTAATACTAGGAGTAATACGGTACCAGGAGCCTACAAAGTACAGGTACTAGGACACCGGCATTCCTGTCTGATTGATAAGTCAGGCTCTTTCGCCATTGCATTTACAAGGGTATTGCATTCACATGGGTATTACGCGGTTGCATGGATACTGTTTCAGTGGCAGATCAAATTACAGATTGATAACTTCATCAATGTTGCCTATTCCGTATGAGTAAGTAAACAAAACCCTGTCCTCCGTAATTCGCGGCGGTGTGGTGACATGTCTGAGGTGGAGCTGCCCCGAGGGACGCGGACACCGACGGACGGGCGAGCTTAGGAGCGAAGGCCCAAGCCGACCGACTCGGACAGTGTAATTAAAAGAGCCAGGTAAAATGGAGTATTAGCAGCCACACTTAGGTCAAGGCTGTGCGAGTACTCCGTACTCCGTAGAGAAGAAAAATAATACCGAGGAGGACTGTCCGCCTCTAAGGAGGGAATAAAACACTCACGCCCAGGGGAAAGGCGCTACCTCGGTGCTGTATGTTGTATTGCTCCACCAGACGCCGGGACTGCCGACTGATCAAGACCAGTAGCGGCAGCGGCGGGATCCAGAGGCGGGACGAAGAGACTGTACGTAATATGCGATGAAGGGTACTGGTACATTGGTGAACCCAATTGATCGCCTATGTGTTGTCGTGGATAGGGACGCACCCAGGTACCCAGTACTCAAGGTGCCAGAACCGTCCTAGAGCCAACAGGGCGGGCTGGTATGACGCCAGCGATGCACGTATCGGTGCAGCAAGGTACTCGTACCCAGCCAGCAGTACTGACAGCCAGGCAAACAACTGCGTATTCGTGTGCCAAGTGTACGGATAGTGTCGATTGATACGTGTCGATTGGAATACGACGGACGAGGAAGCGAAGGATGAAGAGCAGGAGGATGAGAAAGTGAAAAGAGAAAAGAGAAAAAAAAAAGTGAGAAAAATTGCCAATGGCAATAGCGCGGGCAGGTACGCGATCGGAGAGGTCGCACTTGCCGCCAGCCAGCCTGTAGTACAAGAATGAAGTCGTCATACGGCAGGAGCGCGCGGCTGGGCAGGAGCGCGACCGCCGGCAGGGCAAGGCAAGCCAGGAGCGGCCTCGCTAGCGATACGACGTAATTGCCTCTCCCTGTTGGCCTCTTTCCCTCTCTCCTCGTCTCTCCCTCTCCGCCCTCTGATAGTATTTCTCTCCTTTGACTCCATAATAATACAGGGCCATTCATACTATTTGTACTCGGATACCAGCCTGCAGGATATCTCCGAGCTCTCTCACTCCTCCTCTGGTTGGTTCCGCCGGATCTGCGACTCGTCTGCCGAGCGTCCCACCGAAAAAAAAAAATCGCTCCGAGTCCAAGCGCTCCAGCGCCAACTTCGCTCGCAGAGCCTCAAGGAGCGCAGCGCTCCGAAGGCACGCTTTTTTAGCAATCAGTGCCCCCCTTTGTCCTGTGTCCCAGCCATCAGCCGCGCCTCAGGCAAACTCGGTCCTCCGATCCCTGCTTGGTCCATGGGCTTCTCATCTTGAGCTCGTCGAGCGTGTGACATCTTTCTCCTCCTTCTTTTTCCCTTGTCTTATGCTTTAGTGGCCTCCATCTGAGTGCCCTATCATCGTCCGCTGCCATGCCCCCCGTCGCCCTTCGCGCACCGGTGCGCCCCTTGGCCACCGGCATCCGATGCTCGGCGAGGGCCTCCCACCAGGTCAACAACACCAGCAACCTGATCTTCCTCTACCGCCAATCGCGGTCAGTCGCCAACCTGCCCAAGGCCGGAGGCAAGGGTGCCAGTGCCACCGCGTCAGCACGGCCGACCATATCGACCGGCCGCAAGCTGGTCCGCTTATTGTCGGGCAAGCCGCCTGTCCCTACCAAGTCGCGCCTCGTCATCGTCGCCTACCGTGCCGCCGCCTTCATCGGCGCCTCTCTGACCGTTGTCGGCGTGGCCGTCGTCGCCTTCTTCATCTACGACGCCTCCACATACAAGGAGTACAGCACCCAATGCGACATTGAGGTGCCGCAGCTCGCCCTCAACCCCCGGAGGGGCGGACCCAAGAACCTGCCCATCGCCGAGTCCTTCATTGACGACAACGACTCCGAAGAGAACCGCAGGCAGGTCCAGAAGCCCCGCCTTGTCGTCCTGGGCGGCGGCTGGGGCAGCGTCTCGCTCCTCAAGGACCTCGACCCGGACGAGTACCACGTCACCGTCATCGCCCCCACCAACTACTTCCTGTTCACCCCCATGCTCCCCTCGGCCACCGTCGGAACCCTCGAGCTGCGCTCCCTCGTCGAGCCCATCCGCCGAGTCCTTCGCGGCTGCCGAGGCCACTTCATCCGCGCCAAGGCCGAGGACGTTGAGTTCTCCGAGAAGCTCGTCGAGGTCTCTCAGGTTGGCGTCGACGGCCAGGAGAAGCGCTTCTACGTCCCCTACGACAAGCTCGTCATTGGTGTCGGCTCCGTGACCAACCCTCACGGCGTCAAGGGTCTCGAGAACGCCTTCTTCCTCAAGAACATTGACGACGCCCGTAGTATCCGCAACCGTGTCATCCGCAACTGCGAACTTGCCTGCCTGCCCACCACGTCCGACGCCGAGAGGAAACGTCTGCTTTCCTTTGTCGTCTCCGGCGGTGGTCCCACCGGTGTCGAGTTTGCCGCCGAGCTGTACGATCTCCTGAACGAAGACCTCTCCCGCTACTTCCCCCGCCTTCTCCGCAACGAGATCTCGGTCCACATCATCCAGAGCCGCAGCCACATCCTCAACACGTACGACGAGGCCGTCTCCAAGTATGCCGAGGACCGTTTCTCGCGCGACCAGGTCGAGGTCCTCACCAACTCGCGCGTCAAGGAGGTGCTGCCCGACAAGATTATCTTCAGCCAGAAGCAGGCCGACGGCACCGTCGTGACCAAGGAGCTGCCCACTGGTTTCTGCCTCTGGTCTACCGGTGTCGCCCCCACTACGCTGAGCAAGAAGCTGTCGGACAAGCTGGGCTCGTACCAGACCAACCGCCGCGCCCTCGAGACCGACACGCACCTGCGCCTCAACGGTGCTCCCCTTGGTGACGTCTACGCCATTGGTGACTGCTCAACGGTCCAGAACAACATTGCCGACCACATCATCACCTTCCTCCGCACAATCTCGTGGCGCCGTGGCAACGACCCCGAGACGGTCAAGCTGCACTTCAGCGACTGGCGCCAGGTGGCCCACGAGGTCCGCAAGCGCTTCCCCCAGGCCTCGGACCATCTTAAGCGCCTCGACAAGCTCTTCTACGAGTTTGACAAGGACCAGGATGGTGCCCTCGACTACGGCGAGCTGCGCGAGCTCCTCAAGCAGATTGACAGCAAGCTGACGTCGCTGCCCGCCACCGCCCAGCGCGCCCACCAGCAGGGCAGCTACCTTGCCTACAAGTTTAACAAGATGGCCCGTCTGTCCCCCGGCCTGGCCCTCAACGACATTCGTGACGGTGACCTCGACGCCGCTGCCTACAGTGCCTTTGAGTACAAGCACCTTGGCAGCCTCGCCTACATTGGTAACTCGGCCGTGTTTGACCTCGGTGAAGGCTGGAACTGGGCTGGTGGCCTGTGGGCCGTCTACACCTGGCGTTCCGTTTACTTTGCCCAGAGTGTCAGTCTCCGAACTCGCAGTCTCATGGCTATGGACTGGGCTAAGCGAGCTTGCTTCGGACGTGGTATGTCCCCCCTCCCCCCTCTCTCTCCCTACGCCTCTCCATTCTCTTGAACCCGAACTAACAATCCACCCAGATCTCATGAGCTTTTAAACATGGAACTTATGACTGTTTGCAGCATTTGATTTCCTTACTTCTTCTCTGTCCCATTAACCTTTTTCTTTTTCCTTTTTCCTTTTTTTTTTTTGACTAGAATTCCCACCTTTCTTTGCGTGTTTTTGGTAACAAAAAATTTGAGTGGATGTGTGTGGGGAGAATGGCATTGCGGGTGTTTCTTCCTTTATTTTACTTGTTCCTCACGGTTATAAAACAATCCTAGTAGTCATTACACATACAGACAAAAAACAATCTGAAAGACTAAAAGACTAAAAGACATTTATAAAGAGAAATAAAAAGGCTGAGATGTAGAACAACATTTCATCATATGTACTCTATGAATGCAAGACTTTTCAACGCCGCTATAAAACATGCCACCCAACAAGAGAGATGCGAGTCTGTTCTCAGAGAAGATGCTTGATTTCAACCAATTTTTGGTCAGAGGCGGCGGTTGCTCTAGAGAATAAAGTCCTTGTGTGTCCACTTCTCCGTCATCTTGCGCTTGGCCTGCTTTTTGAAGGGAATGTGCCTCCTGGCCTCGACCTTGCCGCGGAGGAGCATGCTGCGGTACCTATCCTTCAGGAGGTTGCCCTCTGGCCGGAGCAGGCGCAAGCTGTCCTGCAGCTCGTCGGGGAGGACCAGCTCAAGGTCCTTCTCGGGCAGCTTGAACTTGCCAAGCTGCCTCCTGCGCAGCTTCTCCTCCAACTCAGCCTCCAGGTCGTCGTCTTCGTCGGCGTCGGAATCGTTGAGCGCCTGCAGCTCCGCCTTTTGTGCCTCTGTGAGGGCCTTGTTCTCATCCTCTGCCTCTTGGATAATCTCCTTGATGCGGTGCTCCTGTCTACGGCGCTCCTTCATGGCCTCGCGGTGCTTGGCCAGGCGCTCGTCCTCCTTGCGGCGCTTGGCACGCTTCTGCTGGAGGGGCGTCTTGCGCTCGGGGCGCTTGACGGTGACGGCCTTGGCCGACGAGCCCTCGGCATCGCTCTGGAATCCTTCCCACTCGGAGTCTTCCTCCCACTCGGATAGCTGGGCGCGAGCCTCGGCCGCCTCAGCCTCAGCGGCGGACCGGGCGAATGCGGCTTGCCTGATCTCCTCGGCCTCGGCTGCCTCGGCACGCTTGCGCTCCGCCTCGAGAACCTTGGCGCCCTCAGTGGTCAAGCGCCTCTCGTAGTCCTCAAAGGCCGGGTTGTAGCTGAATCCACCGGAAGGCTTCTGGACGGCGCGCACCTCCTTGCTGCTCGCCAGCAGAGACACGGGCTTCTGCTTCATCGACTTAGGCGCCTTGGTCTTGGCCTGCTCGGGCAGGAAGTCGAACCGCGGGTCCTTCTTCGGCTTGGGAGCCGCAGCCTGGGCGGCGGCATTGTCGCCCCACAGGTCATATGTTGCGTCGGCCACCTCGATGGTGTTGTCGTGCTGACCATCAGCCACCCTCTTGAGACGGCCCAGCTCCTTCTGCGATACCCAGTCGGTGCGCTGGCGCTTGGTGGGCACGATTCCGTCTGACGTCTTGTCGCCCGCGGCACGCTTGCGCATCGGCACAGCCGGCACTGACGACCGCTCCGCCAGGATCTCGTCGGCCTTGAGAGTCTTCTTGGCATGCTTGGGGTGCTTCTTGAGGATCTGGTTGTCGCCCTTGATATCGACGGTGAAGAGGTCCGCTGCCTCCTTCTCTTTGATTACGCCACTATAATCGCGGTTTTAGTATAAGAGGCCACAGAGACAAGTGGGAAGGGAAGGAAACGTACCCTCGAATAATCTCTTCGTTCAGGTCCTCTAGACCTTTTTGCACCGGGGTGACGTCGACGTTCTTGCGCCACGCCTTCTTGCCCTTACGGGACGGCTGCTTGTACGTGCTGGGCGCATCGCCAGACTCGGGTCCTTTTATCACAGGCATTTTGTCTGATGGGCTGTGGTTGTTCTTGGTCCTCAAGATGGTGGGGGAGACGAGGCACAGAGAATTGAAGCCGACGATAAAAGCGTCTGTATTTTTTTTAGTGGAGCAGGCATTATCTGACCGACCCAAAGGGGCGCTAACCCAAACTGTCTGCGTTATCCGTAACAGACGGATATGTTCCTCTGGTTGCCTGGTTCCGTTTTCGGGGCTCCGTTGTTCTCTCCGTTTTCTGCCCCATTGTCCGTTTGACACGTGCAGGCGCATATCCATACGGTGACACCCAAAGCTACTGGTAAACTGCACGACGGTGTACTGGTTGCTCTCCGACATTGTCAACGAAACGTTTCGCGCCCCCCATTGTCCCGGCATCTGGCGCTTCTGCATGCTGCCTCTGACCTGGCCCGAATCTTTCTCCTGCAAACAATAGCCGGTTCGGTCCCAGCGACACGACACACTCGACGGGCTTGCTCCTTGTCCTCCCCGCCCCGCCCCTCCTGCTCCCGGACCCCTGACGCCCAACAACTCGACCGCAACAACACCGACAGCAGCCGGCCAGCAAGTTTGAAGCAGCAACTCGACGTTGCCCCTCTCTCAAGATGGCACAGGCAGGAGGGTCCTACAACAACCCCTTGAAGAAATTCAAGTAGGTCCAGAGATTGTGGTCAATGGTCGGTGTGGGGGATTTGGCGCTGACGATACAACACAACAGGCTGGTGTTTCTGGGAGAGCAGAGCGGTATGTAACGAACCCAGGCGTGCGTGCAGGCAAAATCAATGACGTTTTTTACTGACATGGCACAATGGGAACAGTGGGAAAGACCTCGCTGATTACGAGGTTCATGTACGACTCGTTTGACAACATGTACCAAGCGACCATTGGTATCGACTTCCTATCCAAGGTACGCCATACGACGAGAGATCGAGACACCCACGCACGCAGATAGAAGAAGCATCAGGGGCTGACGGATATACAGACAATGTACCTCGAGGACCGGACGGTGCGACTTCAGCTATGGGACACGGCAGGACAGGAGCGATTCCGCAGCTTGATCCCCTCATACATTCGTGATTCAAGCGTGGCCGTTGTCGTCTATGACATTTCGAGTATGGACCCCCACCCCCTCCATGGACCTGGCTCCGAACGGCCGAACAACCTGAGAATCAAAGATGACCATACTGACACTCGGGGCCCTACACAGACGCCAAGTCGTTCCAAAACACCAAGAAGTGGATAGACGACGTGCGGGCGGAGCGAGGCAACGACGTCATCATTGTCCTGGTGGGCAACAAGACGGATCTTAACGACAAGCGCGAGGTGACGACGCAGCAGGGCGAGGAAGAGGCCAAGAGGAACAACCTTATGTTTGTCGAGACGAGTGCCAAGCTCGGCCACAACGTCAAGAACCTCTTCAAGAGGATAGCTCAGGCATTGCCTGGCATGGAGGGTTCCGACGCGGCAGCCCAAGCTTCGAGCCAGAGTATGTTCTCCCGGTGTCCCCTGTATACTTCCCCACCGCCGAACCTCGCATGTTCCGCTTTGTTTTCTTGCCCCCTTGCCCCCTTTCCCCGGATCTCTTCAGCGTCTTTCAGAGGCTAACCATCAACGTCAATAGTGATCGATGTCAAGACGAACCAGCAGACGGCCCAGGAGGGATGCTCTTGCTAAAAGGGTATCATGGAGAGAGCAAGGCAGAGATAGGAGAGAGTATATTACTGAGAAGCTTATTAGAGAAGAGACGAGTGGTGGAAATTGTACTTGGCATTGGGAGGTGGTCAGACAATGACGTTTTTGTCTACTGGTACTTTGACTGTTTGAACGTAGCACCTAGGCTTCTACCCAATGTGGCCACATGGTCATTATGGATGCCAGCATGATTATATGGTAGACGACATATCAGAGAGAGAGTGTTTTTATTTCTGTACAGACAATTACTTTGATGGCTCACAGTGAACTGTTGATGCTGCCAAAGCCACGGCGTCGGTGTCCCGGGTAACTTCAAGCCCCCGGCGCTGCTTAATTCCAACCTTGTTGCTCCTCCCCCCCTGTTCGTCGCGTGATCAAATCATCAGTCCGACGGTCGGACGGCTGGAGTTTTGAATACCCCGTAACGTCAACAACGTGAGAAAAGACGGGAAAAGTGAGTATCCGTATTGCCAAGTATTACAAGTCAAAATGTGAATAAGCGCAGTGATTCGAATTTGGACAAAATCTTATGCTTCGGGTAATACTCGGCACATGGATAAGGTGGTGTGATCAGTGCCAAGTGGCGGGCTCAATGTTAGTGCTCTATTAGTATAGTGTCACGCGAGTAATCTTACTACTGCCGCGACGACTTGTTGCATCACTTCCGCTTGTCCCGAAGCGCATTTTGGGCGCCAAAACACCCCCTTCGCCTTGCTCACCTAGTTTCTTCAACTCCTCATCCTCCCTCGCCAAACGCAAACGACACTCGACGCCTGCCTTTCAAAGATATACGCATTATGTCGAGATTCACGAGCCTGTACCTGCGGGCGCCGCGACCCAAGGTGCGAATCTTCTTGTCCCCCGCCGCTGTGGTTTCCCAAGACCCACGTGACCGCCAGACGCTGACGTTGAACAAACAATAACAGAACCTGTTTGGCTTCATCAGCCTACAGACGGGCGTGGAGCTGATTACGCTGGCGCTGATCCTGAACAAGGTGACGGGCGTGTACGGTCTCCTGGCCATCCTGACGGGGTACCACCTGTCGCTGCTGCAGCTGTTGACGTACGTGTACTCGATTGCGGTGCTGGCGTCGCTCGTGTACCTCGCGCCGCACATCCGCCGGCAGAGCGCAGTTGAGTGTCTGGCCCTGGCGTGGCTGTACGTTGTGGATACGGCCGTCAACACGGTCGATGCCGTGGCATTCGGATCACAGTGGTACCCTGCCACCGGCACAGGCACTACGGCTACTTCTGCGGGCGTGCCCCCCCAGGAGACGGCCACTAGCATCATTCTCATCGTGGGCCACACCCTGCTGCGTGTCTACCTCAGCTTCGTCGTCATGGCCTTTGCTCGCCAGACCATTGCCGCAAATGTCCAGAGGCTCGTCATCCAAGGCGACGCCGACGCCATCGACGCCCACGATGGACCCTTTGCCGCCAACCTCCCCGACGGCCAGGGCCGTCGCGGTGCCCTCGGCCGCACCATGGTCTCCGTCATCCGTGGCTACTGGCTCGACGAGCCCGAGGCCGGTTGGAACGCCGAGGCCGGCTGGGCTCCCGAGGACGCGTCCAAGGCCAAGGGGTTTGCCAAGCCGAGTGATTTCTAAGAAGAGCCGGGTAGACGGCGGGACTCGGCGATTTGCACAATGCCGAGAGCAGAAGAATAGACACGGGAACGTCTTTGCATATCACTTTTCAGCGACAAGAGACGGGCAAAACAGGAGTAGGTGATTCGACTGCATATTGCGTGCAGCAAGCATGGCCAGATGGATTACATAATACAAGATGACATAATGATAATACACAGTACGGATAGCAATAGTAGGAATGCCAGCCACTACTATCACCCACAATGATACAAGATTTACACCGCATTCTGCCGTCTCCATACTATGTGGCCAGTGGCGACAGCAAGGCGGGCGGGACTACTAGACCCTGTTTGCCTATTACCGTAGTGGCGTACTAGTACTGTACCTGTAGCAGTGCTGCGAGTGTGATACTGATGCGTCTAGGAGTGGTAATGATACCACTGCGTCGGTTACAGGACCATCGGTGACAAGACCGACAAGCGCTTACCAACGGCCCGGGCGGCTCCAGGATCCAGATCATCCAGGGTCCTGGGCATTAGTAATTGGCATGGTTGTGTGGGTGTAAACACACCAAAGTGATGGTAGTACGTGTACGGCGTATTGTTTATTGCCATGGGACCAGTAGCAGGACGGACATTTCGTGGCATTCAGAGGTGAGGTCCGGCATTCGGAGACTGCAGAGGCAATTTCGCCATTTACGGCTCTGTCGGGCTGTCGGGTCACAGCGGGGCGTCGCCACAGCCGGGAATCGGACGCCGGAAGCAAAGTAGGTTGGGAATAGGGCGCAGTTCATTGGCTGGCGGGGCATCGAACGTGATTACAGGGGTCTTTTAGGCCTTCTTTCTCGTCTTCTACAGGGCGCTTCCAGGCGGCATGTCCACTGTAGGCACCCGCTGTGGGCTGTAAGTCAGGTCAGTCACGCCGCTGCAGGTGCCGCTGCTGCATTACTCGTGCGAAGTAAGTCGCGGCAGGACCGCCCCCGGAGCAGCTGCCGAGCAGACGGAAGGAGCGACGGATGCGATACTTCCCTTGCCGGTTCCACGAGCATATCAATTCCAATCAATTCAGCCAAGATCACAATTCCAATCAACTTGTCTGTGTGTAATCAAGATGAATAGCCGTCTTTTTCTGCTTCTTTTTCCATTTTTTGGCTTGTCAATCCGTAGTGTTTTGGGCTAACACAGGGCCAAGCCAACGCTAAAGGTATTAACCTCCACCTGCTCTTTCCCTTTGCCTGGATCACGCAATGCCTCCTCCGGCCGGGTTGCGGGGAGACAATTTTTCTCCCACTGACGCCGCTCTTCGCGCCATTCTCCATCGTAATCCAAGGTAGAACCAGTCAACCACCAGACGATTCTCTTGTATTCTTGCCATTTGGTTGCCATCAGTCCCAAGTGGATACTCTTTGAAGCCCTGGGTGGGCTCTTGGCTTTGACCTGCGCCAGACAGAGAGACCCGGATTTCTCATAATAATAATACTGGTCCCCCGAGTCCCTTCGCCCCTCCCCCCGCCCCCATCATGGCCTTTCTTTTTCGGTCCAGCTCCGTCGATAATACCAAGATGGACGCTGCCGCCGTGACCTCTCACCAGATTCGCACGCCTGAAGAGGCTGGTAAGTTTGTCCTTTGCTCAGTCTCTCACACTCTCATGGTCGAGGCGGTGGTTGCGAAAGCATGCCGACGACGACAGTGATGGCGGCTGCTTGAGCCAACAAGAACAAAATCATGCTGACCAGATATAGTGTCAAGAATCGCATACCTCTCCAGCGATGTCATCGTCTCGGTTCAGCCTTCTCTCGCTACCGACTCCCTCTTCTCCTCTCACCTGAAGCGTTATGCCTCTCGCAAAGATCACAGCCTCGTGGCCTCCGCGCCTGGTTCCGTTCCTGAGGTAGGACACCCGACAGACATGATATATACATATACATATGTATATGTATAGAATCATGGGGACAGCGAAGACCATGATCACTAACATCAAACGTAGATCCTCTCCGTGAGGCAGAATGCCGACCCGCTCCTGTCTGTCTTTGACCCCATCCGCTCGGGCAACCTCGTCTCAGTCACGACAAACTCGTCCATCCTGCTCCCCTCCGTCCCTCACCTCTACAAGCTCGCCCACTACCCCGTTGTTCTTCACGTCTCGCTCGAGCCTCGCAAATTTGCCGATTACTCGGTTATCACTGCCGTCCGGAACTCGGGATGCACATTTCTGCACTCCGAGACTCTCCAGGAGGCCCAGGACATTGCGCTGACGGCCCACGCCCTCGCCATCCGCACCGGCAAGGCTGTCATCCACTTCTTCGCCTCGGCCACCTCGGCCGATGACGAGCCCATCGCTACCGAGGACCCCACCGTTGTCCGCGATGTCCTCGACATCCAGAGCGTCCACAGGTTTCAGGCCACCTCCATCTCCGCCGACGGCATCTACGCCGACGACGGCCACGTCGCCACCGCCTCCCACGCTCTTCCCGAGGCTGCCGCAGTTCCTACGGCAACCGCAGGTGCCACCGTTGACGACAATGAGTCCTCTGCCGACAAGACCAGCAGCAATGGCCAGCAAAACTCGGCCGCCAGCGACACTGCCTCGTCCAAGGGCACCTCAGCCAAGACGAGCACCGCTAGCGAGTCGGGCGACGCTGACTCTGTCTCCATTGCCACTACCGTTGAGACCACCCCGCCCTCCCAGATTACGTCGGCCGACATCTTCGATGCCGCTACGGCCATCTGGAAGCAGCTCTACAGCGCCGTCGGCCGCTCTTACAATGCCTTCGAGTACACCGGCCCCGCTGACGCCGCAAACTGCCTCCTCATCTTTGGCTCCGACGCTGGCTCTTTCGCCAAGGTCATTGACGAGGCCAAGCCCGAGGACGTTTTCTACCGTGCTGCCATCCTCACCCCGCGCCTCTACAGGCCCTGGATCGGCTCCAGACTCGTCGAGGCCGTCCCTAAGTCCGTCAAGCGGATCGCCGTCCTTGAGCAGATCCACCGCAAGACCACCCGCTGGGGACCTACCCTCATCGACGTTCTCACCTCTATCAAGAGTGGCCCTGGCGGCGTTGAGCACATTGTCGGCTACCAACTCGGATATGTTGACCCCAAGGTCACCTTCCAGGCCCTCCGCGGTGTTCTTCTGAACCTCACGTCGGCCAAGCCCATCCAGAACCTCGAGATCGGCGTTCGCGAAGGACCCGAGAGCGATGAATCGTCTGACGATACCGCCGAGGCCCCCAAGGTTGAGTCGGCGTACACCAAGATCCTCGACCAGCTTTTTGGCAAGAGGACCCACATCGCCAACGCCGTCAAGTCGACCGACGCCGGCATCTCTTCGACGGTTGCCGCCAGGCCCGAATTCGGGTTCGGTTCCCTGCTTGCCCGCAACGAGCTGCGCGAGCGCTTCGTTGCCGAGGCCAAGGCCGCTGCCAGCAGCAGCGACTTTACCACTGACGGTCCCCGCAACTGGCTGGCCCGATGGGCCCTGAGCGCCTCGGACCCTGCCAAGTCTTCGGAGCTGGCCGACAACGTCATCGCCCGCCTCGAGACGGACGGCTCTGCCCTTTCCCGCAAGCTGCTCTCGAACAAGGCCCTCTTCCGCAAGGAGTCCCTGTGGCTTATGGGCTCCGATGCCTGGTCCTACGACCTCGGAAACTCGGGTGTTCACCACGTCCTGGCCTCGGGTGAGAACGTCAACATGCTCATCATCGACTCCACCCCCTACTCGCCCAAGGCCGCTGCCGACGCCCAGCGCCGCAAGAAGGACATTGGCCTGTACGCCATGAACTTCGGCAACGCCTACGTCGCCTCCACGGCTGTCTACAGCTCCTACACTCAGGTTCTGCAGGCTCTGCTCGAGGCCGACAAGTTCGACGGTCCCTCGGTCGTCCTGGCCTACCTGCCTTACTTTGGCGAGAACGACTCTGCTCTCACTGTCCTCCAGGAGACCAAGCGTGCCGTCGACGCTGGCTACTGGCCTCTGTACCGCTGGAACCCCCACAACGATGCCAAGGGCGAGCCCAACTTCTCCCTCGACTCGGAGCTCATCAAGCAGGAGCTCAAGACGTTCCTCGACCGCGACAGCCAGCTGACGCAGCTCATGCGCAAGGAGCCCAAGTTTGCCGCCAGCCTGGCCAAGGACTTTGGTTCCGAGGTTCGCGCCCAGCAGAAGCGCAAGGCCAAGGATGCCTACAACCAGCTGCTCGAGGGCCTCCTAGGTGCTCCCCTCACTGTCCTCTTCGCCTCCGACAACGGCAACGCCACTTCGGTTGCCAAGCGTCTGGCCAACCGCGGTCGCGCCCGTGGCCTCAAGACGACCGTCTTGGCCATGGAGGACTACCCGCTTGAGGACCTCCCCAGCGAGGAGAACATTGTCTTCATCACCTCGACCGCCGGCCAGGGTGAGTTCCCCCAGAATGGTCTCGCCTTCTGGGAGACCATCAAGGAGACGACCGACATGGACCTGGCCACGGTCAACTTCTCCGTCTTCGGTCTGGGTGACAGCCACTACTGGCCCCGCAAGGAGGACAAGATCTTCTACAACAAGCCGGCCAAGGACCTTGACCGTGTCCTGACCAACCTCGGAGCCCGCCACCTGGCTGACACTGGCCTGGGTGACGACCAGGACCCCGACGGCTACCAGACGGGCTACTCGGACTGGGAGCCCAAGATCTGGACTGCCCTGGGTGTTGACAACGTCGAGGGTCTCCCCGATGAGCCCCCGCCTATCACCAACGAGGACATCAAGCTGGCGTCCAACTTCCTCCGTGGTACCATTGTCGAGGGTCTCAACGACCCCACCACGGCCGCCATCTCGGCTAGCGACCAGCAGCTCACCAAGTTCCACGGCACCTACATGCAGGACGACCGTGATGTCCGCGACGAGCGCAAGGCCCAGGGCTTGGAGCCGGCCTACTCCTTCATGATTCGTTGCCGTCTGCCCTCTGGTGTCTCCACTCCCAAGCAGTGGATCCAGATGGACGACATCAGCGTTGAGCTCGGCAACGAGACCATGAAGCTGACGACGCGCCAGACGTTCCAGTTCCACGGCATCGTCAAGGGCAAGCTCAAGCCCGCTATGCAGGCTATCAACCGCTCTCTCATGACTACGATTGCCGCCTGCGGTGACGTCAACCGTAACGTCATGTGCAGCGTGCTGCCCACGCAGTCCAAGTTCCACCGCCAGGTCCACGCAGTCTCCCAGAAGGTCAGCGACCACCTGCTGCCCTCGACGACGGCCTACCACGAGATCTGGTTGACGGACGAGAACGACAAGAAGACGCAGGTTGCCGGTGACGCCGTGCAGGACTTTGAGCCCCTGTACGGTCCCACCTACCTGCCCCGAAAGTTCAAGATCACCATTGCCGTGCCGCCGTACAACGACACGGACGTGTACGCCCATGACGTTGGTCTGATTGCTATCAAGGGCAAGGATGGAAACCTCGAGGGCTTCAACGTGCTGGCCGGTGGTGGTATGGGTACGACGCACAACAACAAGAAGACGTACCCCCAGACCGGTCGCATGTTTGGCTTCTGCCCGACGGACAAGGTGCACATTGCCTGCGAGAAGATCATGCTGGTGCAGCGCGACTTTGGTGACCGCAAGAACCGCAAGCACGCCCGTCTCAAGTACACGATTGACGACCTGACGGTGCCTGTCTTCCGCTCCAAGGTCGAGGAGATGTGGGGTGACAAGTTTGAGCCCGAGCGTCCCTTTGAGTTCAAGAGCAACGTCGACACGTTTGGCTGGCAGAAGGACGAGTTTGGCCTCAACCACTTCACTTTCTTCATCGAGAACGGTCGTATCGAGGACACGCCCGACTTCCAGATGAAGACGGGCCTCCGCGAGATTGCCAAGGTGCTCAAGGGCGAGTTCCGCCTGACGGGTAACCAGCATCTGATGATGAGCAACGTGGCGGACGAGGACATGCCGCACCTCAAGGAGCTCATGAAGCGCTACAAGCTCGACAACCTGCACTTCTCGGGTCTGCGTCTCAGCTCGTCGGCCTGCGTCGCCTTCCCCACTTGCGGTCTTGCCATGGCCGAGTCGGAGCGTTACCTGCCCGTGCTCATCAGCAAGCTCGAGGCGTGCCTCGAGGAGAATGGCCTCCGCCAGGACTCCATCGTCATGCGCATGACGGGCTGCCCCAACGGTTGCGCCCGCCCCTGGCTCGCCGAAGTGGCCTTTGTTGGCAAGGCCTACGGCGCCTACAACATGTACCTCGGTGGTGGCTACCACGGCCAGCGCCTCAACAAGCTCTACCGCCAGAGCATCAAGGAGGACGAGATCCTGTCCATCATGAAGCCTCTTCTCAAGCGTTACGCTACCGAGCGTAACGAGGGTGAGCGCTTTGGTGACTTCTGCATCCGTGTTGGTGTCATTGTGGCCACCACGGACGGCCAGAACTTCCACGACAACGTATGTTCTCCCTTATCCCCCCTTCTGACTCTTCCCCCTCTCCCTACTTCCATCTCATACTGACTTTTTCTTCACAGATCCCTGAGGACGACGAGGACGAGGAATAGATTGAATGAATATGTATCTGTGTTACAAGGACCCCAGCCCTTTTTACCTTGGACATCATTTTTTTTTTTTTGGAAATTTCTGGCGCAAATCATAGGGTGGACAATGCTTTTTCCATTTTCAATATCTCAATATACAAAACGGAGCTCGAATTTATAGTTGACAAAGGTAGACTAGTCAAAAAACAAGATGAAAAATTGACCCATTCTCCATGCCTGTTGTAAAGGTCTCTCTGAATCGGCCTCTCCGCGTTCGCTTCATAGTGCAGGGCACGATGTAAGATGCAGTATAGTGACATAGTGATAGTCATGATATTGTAGTAGTACTCGTAGTGAATATAACATTGAATGTACAACGGCATTAACATGTTCCCCATTTTCTTCCAATCAAAACGCACACATAAACTCCTCATGATATCTCAGAAAGAATAAAGCAAAAAGACCAGATAAAAAAGCAACGCAAGCAAGGTTTTAGAAATCAAGATGAAGAAGATCAACTCCTCAGGCTAGTGCCAACGCTGCTGACAGCATCCGACACCCTTGAGCCGACGCCGCCCATCCACTTGGGCACCTTAAGACTCATGCGGACGCGGCCCTCGACGACAATGTTGACAAAGTTGATAAAGGCAAAGGTGGCGGAGCCTATGCCGCGGAAGACGGCGAGGCCGGCGACACTCCAGAGGATGAAGCTGAGGTAGTAGTTTGTGCCGACATCGGTGCCGCCGTAGGCCTCGGAGACACCCATGGCCAGCAGGCCGTTGGCCACCATCCACAGGAGCACCATGTAGGTACGGACCGACTTGTAGTAGTCCTCCTGGAGCTGGGCGGCCGAGGGGCCAGGGGCGGGGACAACGACACGGTCGCGGAGGTTGCGCAAGGCCTCGTCGTACCCGGAGTCAATATCGAGCTGCTCCGAGGGCATCTCGAGCTCGACGGTGGCACCCTTTCCGACGGCCTGACCGAGATCGTTGCGCATGACGTTGTCTCCCTTTGTACCCCACGTGACGTCGTGAGTGTTGCAGAAGGCGTACACCTGCAGGAGGCAGATGTAACTGGGCAGGAGGAGGAAGTATTGGGCCCACGAGGTGATGAGGTGCCAAGGTTCGAGGTACAGGAGTGACATGATAATGTACAGGCCAAAGGTGGAGGTGACGGACACAATGATGTTGACGAAGACACCGTTAGTCAGGTCGACGCCGTCGGTGCCTGTCAGCTGGCGCACCACGATCCATACAATGGCGAAGGTCGTGTACACCATGATGATGGCGTAGATGATCATACTCGTCAGGTACAGCTTCTTGGCTCCCTGGGGCCGATTACCCAGAGACAGGATGAACTGGGCGCAGATGCAGAGGATACAGGCGAAGCGCAGGATGATGAAGATGACGTTGCCGATGCCGTGACCGAATGGGTCCGCCTTTTTGTCGGCGAGACCGCCCGCGATGAAGTAAAAGGTCAGGTAGAAGTTGGCCAGGGAGAAGTAGGTGAAGAGGAGCTGCAGCGTCTGGTAGACCTCCTCGATCATGAGAAGGACCTTGCGGGCCAGAGAGTGGTCGGTGCTCCAGATCTGTCGCGCCTGAACAATCGAGTAGACGGCGGCGAAGAAGGCTCCGTTGAGCCAACGACGACGTTGCGAGATGAATTCGGGAATCGTGTCTGTAAGAAGGGGTCAAGAAGGTTAGTCTTATTCTCTTTGTTTCTTTCGTTCTTTCCATCTTCTGTTCTTGCTTGATGCTGTCGCCGAAAAAGGAGAGTTCCGACTTACCCGGCACATCGGTTTCACCCTTGCAACCCTTGACGTATTTCAGCACCCATCTTTCGTTGCGCTTGTTGACAAGCTCCCAACAGAGGATACGATCCTCGGCAAGGTACATGTTTGCCGTGAAGACGTCGGCGTCCTGGCCGTGGAGGGTCTCTCCCTTGAAGTACTGGCTGAGCGGGCCGTGGCCGTTCTCGTCGTTCTGCAGGGCGTGGTATCGGTAGGCACTGAGGGCACCGGGCAGGACGGTGATGTAGCCAAAGACGGACTCGAGGGGCTTATCAAGGATGTTGGACATCTTGTACTCAAAGTTCTGGGATGCGACGAGGGGGTTGAGGAGGTTGGAGCCGAGACGGCCCTTCATGGCCTTGATCTCACCGCAGGCGCCGGCGACGTTGGAGTCGGTGTCAAAGGCCTTCCACAGGTGGTAGAGCGAGCTGCTAGTAGGTCGGGTGCCGACATCGAGAAGGATGCAGACGTTGGGGTTGAGGGAGCGGCCAAAGGCGTTGAAGAACCAACGATGCGAGTTGAGCTTGCGCTGGTTCTTCTCCTTGAGGCAGAAGATGAGCTGGCAGGGCACGATGCCCTTCTCGGCACCCTTGAACTTGAGGTCCGAGTCGAGGGAGACCTGGGTCGTGTACTCGTAGACGTGGGCCTGGACAGCGCGGTTGTTGACGTAGTTCTTGGCGATACCGTGCTGGTAGACGCCCATGGCGGCCAGGGCGTCGAGGGTACGAGCGTTGATCTTCTCACGACCGTCGGAGATGATGCAGACGACAATCTTCTGCCACCCATCGGCTCCCCAAATACGCGACTTGTTGCGGGAGCAGAAGTGAGAGATGTTCTTCATGACGGCGTGCATGGTGCGCGTGAAGCCGACCTCATCCTCGTTGTACATGGTGACGCAAATGAAGATCTCCGTCTCGCGCGTGGTCCGGCCAATGGTCTGGCGCAGCTTGTATCCTCGGTCGACAAAGTCGTCGGGGTCGCACGTCACGGCTGTGTACCGCATGTGGGTGAACTCAACCTCGTCGCGGCGGGGGAGGAAGCTGTAGAGGATGGTGGGGATCTTGCACTCGAGCACCAGCTCACCGTTGATGAGCTGGACCTCCTTTCGCGACATCTGGGGGGCGCGGACGCCGCGGCGCTCCTGGGCGCCGTCGGGGGCCGGGCCGTAGTGCTCGACCTTTTCGTAGGCCTCGGGCATCTCGCTAATGGTCTCCTGGTCGCTAGACAGGTACGAGTCGCGGTCGCCCGGCAAGTGGCCCGGCATGGTGCGCGGCTGGTGGCCAATGTCGGACTCGGGGCCGAAGACGTCGTCGCCTTCGGTGAGGGGGATCGAGACGGTCGCGTCATCGGCAAACGTCTGCTGCGAGGCACGGGCTCCCGGGTTGGAGAAGAGTGGTGCGGGGGGGAGAGGACGCCTGGGGCTGCCGCCGTACCGCGACGAGGGTGTCCCCGGCCTGGGGCTCCCGTTGATCTCGGGCGGCTCATACGACAGGTTCGTCGGCGGAGGCCGTGTGTACTCGGAGTTGGTGGGCGACCAGGCGCGCTGGGGCGAGCCGCCGCTGGGCTCCCTGCTGCCAAAGGGGATATATGTCGAGTCTGGGGGAGGCATGTTGGGCACGTCGCCGAGGCTTGATGCCGTCCTTGTGTGATATGAGATATTGCTGGGCTGGTACTCCTGGTACTGCTGCTGCTGCCTTGTAGATCTATTCCTCGCACGGGGGCCATGTAAGCGATGCTGTTCCCTAACCATGATCGTCTTTGGAGGCGGCTGCCGTGTCTGTGTCTGTGATTGTGTTGCTGATGGTGCTTGTATCGACGTCTCCTCCTTGAGTTTGGATTCCGAAGCTGCCGGGGAGAAGTTCCGGACAAGGATTCTTGGCCGACCACCGATGAGGTGGTGACGAAACTCGGGAGGTGGAGGAGGAGGCGGCTGAGGCTGCTGCTGCTGCTGCTGCTGCTGCTGCTGCTGCTCCTTCTCCCTTTGCTTTTGCTCCTCACTTGGACCAAGACTACTATCGTTGCCGTCTTCGTCCTCGTCTTCGACAGAGGCGACACGGAAACGAACAACAGGTTTGTCGGCGCGCTTCTGTAACTTTACAGAGCGATTCATGGGAGCCTTGCTCCTGTCCTGCTGCTAGCCAGGGCGAGGGAGACTGGCGTCTTGAGAGAGGGCCTGGTTCTGCTTGCGACGAAGAGATGTGCGTAGGTGAAGGGGAGGAGGAGAAGGAACAGGTGGAAGAGAAGAAGAAGACGATGAGGAGAGGCGAGACAAATGTAAAGAGCAATCAGATACATACGGTAGAGGGCCGTCGTCGGATAGACTGGACATGCCGTCAACAGAAGTCAACAGTCTCACACCAGCGGCATTGTGACCGGTGGGGGTGTCGTGGTCGTCGTCGGCGGCGTAGCCGTAGCCATATTCCGGCGGGCGCGAGGGAGTGCTCGGCCGATCCATGGCGAGTGTTTGTGAGAGGTTGAGAGGGAGGAGGATTGGAATGTCGAGGCCGAAACAGTGATTTCGCCAGTATGGAGAAGTTCTTGTTCCTTTTCGCGGTGTGTCGCAGTTGTCGCTCGTCTATTGGAAGCAGAAAACGTGCAACGAAAGAAACAAGGAGGGAAGAAGAGGATTGATATTGATCGTAGGAGGAGGAGAGGTTGGAGGATGGAAAGTGAGGTGGAAAGAGAGAAGAGGCTTTGGCGCTACCTTTGAAGGACAACAAACGAGCAGTCTAGACCAGCAGAGAGGAAGAGAGAGAGAGAGGGAGCTATTGTTGTGTCTGACGGGGCCGTCCCGTGGTTCTTGTGGGGCCTCGTCACCAGCTCTGGTCCTCTGGATCGAGGGAGCTTCGATAGTCAATACTGAAACCCAAACAAACTACGGTTGTCACGGTAACGGCCGACACAGCCGGCCCCACAGGCAAACGCGGGTATGGAGCCATAGGCCACAGGCCATAGGCTCCCCCCAGCATAGCCCATTGGGAGGGTGTCAGACTGCTGCGTCGAATGACTCGTAATATTATCCTTCTCCTCGCATGTCGTCTGTACTCTGTAGTCTGCGTCGAGTTGCATCCTTCATCTCGGCCATGTGTTATTGAAGATGCAAGTTTGATTGCTGCAGGATGAGGTTGACGTATGTGGAGAGTTTGTGCTACTACAGGGTATATTATTCATCGCGATATACTTGGTACTTTGTACTTTTAATGTGATGAAGTTGATTCCCTCATCACTACTCCGTATACTACTAGTCTATCACACACACATTGAACATAGTATTCGTTGATCAGGAATGAAACGCATCATTCAATATTGAGTTGAATAAAAATGATTGGATTGAAATTCCAAGTCTCTCTGCATAGACCTGTAGAATACTAGTAGTATGATACCAATGCTTGCATCTCACCAAGTGCCACCTCCCAAATACAAAATCTATATAGGGTACGTTCCACGGATCTTGTTCGACCATATGATCTCTTAATCACTTGCTCCCATGCACACCCATGAACTGTTTGATTGTGTAAGCTGTAAGCTGTCTAACAGATGAAAGACCAAGAGTCTCTGAATGTGAGCCACGATGAAGGTCCTGGGACCAATGGAATAAACTATAGATTTCACGTGGACAATCAACCTTGCAGGAAGAGTACATACACGTAAACTACTAGTATATACATCATCATCATGTATGTGCTCATCAAGCCCCTGATCGGAGAGATATTGAAGTCTAATAGATCGTGAACCCTAATAAGGCAGTCTCAAATATTGACATCCGATAGATAGAGCTCTATTGTCATTGGAGTTTTACTATGCTTTGTAAGAAGATGTCCTTTCAAAAAGGTTGAAAGACATGAGACTAGGTCCATTCATTGGTTGGCCACTTACACGCTCATGCCTCCATGATGCTCATATACGACACTTTGATACGATATATCTTCACACAGTATCTGGACAATACCCCAGAGAAACATGACCCCGGGTCACTGGAAACCTCCAGACCCGTTCCAAAGTCTCACCAAGTCTACAGAGTATTACGACGACAAACTCTTACACATGCAGACAAGAGTTCAAGAGTTCAAGCCACATGATCATAACTGTATCGCACAATGTGTCAGGGAACCCACGCCCTCTCCTTTTGCACCAGAAGCAAGGCAAATTATAGACTTGACACAATGAAAGCCATATAAAAGAGTATTGACAGCCCGTCCCTTGACAGATCCTTTCCCCCGGGGATGACTTTATATATATATATATATATGTGTGTGTGTGTGTGTGTGTGCATCTCCACTTCCCTCTTGCCTGTCCCCCTTCGCTCCACGCTCGTCAGCCCTCTTGAAAAGATGGCCTCCTCCAAGGGGGCTGCTCCTCTGCCCGAGAATCCACTGACCCGCATGTCTACTGCCGAGATTGTGAGCGATGCCACAGACTTCACCATTCACCACGACCTGGCTGATTACCGCACCGTATTCATCAAGGGTGCTTTCGTGGCCGCCAGGCAGGACCAGGCGGACGGCAAGATCCGCGGGAACGAGGACGAAAGTCTCGACGACCACTATATCCGCAACGAGCTCGGGCTATCCGATGAAGACAGGAACATTCTTGCCTACGAGCATGTTAACCCCGGCAAGTCTCTTGCCTGGCCCCAGCTGTTCCAAGCTGGGCTATGCGCTCTGTGTGCTGTGGTCCAGGGCATGAACCAGACTATCACCAACGGAGCTCAGGTATTCTTTCTCTATTCACTTGTCTTGGAATAGAAATGCAGAATACGTGTTCTGACCTTGAAGTATAGGAATTCTACTTTGCCTACTTTGCCGTCGAGGACCCCCTGGTCCGCGGATTCATCAACAGCGCGCCATTCGTCTCGGCCGCCCTGGTCGGATGCTGGCTCAATCAGCCGCTCAACGGATGGCTGGGCCGCCGCGGGACCATCCATGTCTCCTGCGTCGCCAGCATCGCCACCTCCATCTGGCAGGCCGTCTCCGGCACGTGGGTTTGCTTCGTCGCCGCCCGCCTCGTCCTCGGCCTGTCCGTCGGAGTCAACTCGGCCACCGCCCCCGTCTACGCCGCCGAGTGCGCCCCTCGCGGTGTCCGTGGCCGCCTCACCATGCTCTGGCAGGCCTTTACGGCCTTTGGCATCATGACGGGCTACGTCGCCTCCATGGCTCTCCAGAATGTCGAGGCCGGTGGGCCAAACACCCAGTGGCGGTGGATGATGGGCGTCACAGCGATCCCGCCCCTCGTCGTCTGCCTCTTCGTCTACCTCGTCCCCGAGAGCCCCGCATACTACATCGACAAGGGGGACTTTGCCCGCGCCTTCAGATCCCTCCTCAGGCTGAGGCCTCACCAGCTCCTCGCCGCCAGGGACCTCTACCTCGCCCACAAGCATGTCCAGGCAGACAGGCAGGTCCTCGACCACGGCCGCTGGGGCATCCTCCGCGACTTTGTCAAGCCTCGTAACCTACGGGCTGCCCAGGCCTCGTGGTTTTGCATGTTCATGCAGCAGTTTTGCGGAGGTGAGTACCCTCATCCGCTGTACTCGCCTTCGATCTTTCCTACAACTTTGCCGAGCCAGCACTAACAATATGCCAGTCAACATCATTGCATACTATAGCACCCGCATATTCATGGAGGCCGGTTTCAGCCGATCCGAGTCGCTGGCTGTGTCTCTGGGATGCGGCGTGGCCAACTTTTTCGGTGCCATCCCGGCTTTGTATACGATTGACCGCTTCGGACGACGGAGCCTGTTGCTTAGCAGCTTTCCCTTCCTTGCCGCAACCCTGTTCTGGACGGGGTTGAGCTTCTACATCAGCGACAACAAGGCACGCCTCGCCAGCATCTGCACGGGCATCTACATCTTTATGCTCTTCTACTCGCCCGGATTGGGTCCCGTGCCCTTTACCTACAGCGCCGAGGCCTTTTCGCTGTCGGTACGTCCCCTGGGTATGGCATCGGCCACGGCCATTACCTGGGCCTTCAACTTTCTCATAAACTTTACCTGGCCCAAGATGATGCTTGCCATGACGCCGGCCGGAGGCTTCTGCTTCTACGCTGCTTGGAACGTCGTGGCCTGGTTCTTTGCCTATTTCTTGCTCCCCGAGACAAAGGGCTACTCTCTTGAGCAGCTGGACCACATATTTTCCAAGTCCAACAGGCAGCACGCGCGAGACCGCTGGCAGGACATGAAGCGATGGTGGGCGAGGGTGACGAGGCGCGACGTGACGTCAGCGACATCGACACCAGCGGCGAGGGAAGAAATTGTTCTGGTTAATGACCCGCAGGGGAATAAGCCGACATCGTCTTCGGACCAGCGGACAGGAGCCGATAGGGCGAACGGCGTATGATGAAATGTGTCTGTTGGTGTATGAAGTCTGGCAAAGACGGCCATGCGATGGGCGCAGGCGAAAGAATTGGCGATGCATTCGACTCATGAAGGATGTGACGAAGAACATGACTTGGAATGTATTCGTTTGTTGTTGCTATTCAGGAGGGCTGGATCTCTGTTTGTATAGCGAAAAGAATCTGGTATCTCTGTTTGATTTCTTCTATCCACATGGTATCATTTGAAAAGGAAAAAGGGGGGCAGTGTGACGGTGCCATTGTCAATCGTAGAAGTATGCATAAATGGGCTCTAGATGTGCGGCTTACCCACCGCACCGCCCTGAATGGAAGGGAGAGAAGGGAACCAATCTATACTGGACGCAAGAGGTAGCACCAGTGATAGATGTCCGGGTCGCTTGGTCTGATCTTGGGAGTGGGTATGCGAGCGATAATGTCGACGTGAAATGGGAGATCAGAGATGGTGAATCGGTGTTGGGAGAAGCTGAGGGCGATCCAGATGCCCCCAGGGGCGAGGTGTCTGCGAACGCTGTCGGCCATGCGAAGGAGGGAGGTGTCACCACCGCAGGCGATGGCATCCGAGGTGCTCTTGTCGACAACGAGATCGTAATACTCGCCGGCACCACTCGTCAGCTGGGTGGCGTCGTCGACGGCGTAGCGCATGCGGACGTCACCGAAGCGCCGGCGCTCCAGGTCGCGACCACGGTCGGCAGCCAGGGGCTCGTAATCGACGTTTGTCACGTTGACCAGACCGCGGGCACGGAAGTGGTTTTGCAGATCGCTTGTACCCGACCCGAGGTGCAGGATACGAGACGAAGGATCCAGGTGCTTAATGTGAGGGTGCACCAGGTCCATAAATTGGTCTGACGGTATGAGCCATTCAAAGGACGTCTCCGTCTCAAACCGGTGGCGCCAGTAACTTTGCTTTTCATAGTCGGTCATTTTGAAAACGAGCCGCTCGACAGGCCGGCTGCATCGTATTGGGACAAAGAATAAAGGGGATCCAGGGGGGATCAAGGGAGGATGGGGGGTTGAGTTTGGTAGGGTTGAACCGAATGAAGCCTTTCGGATTTCCACCCATGGAAATTCCTTGTGTGTGGCCTGAATACGTCACTGTGCTGGGGCAGAGGAAGGTGCGTAGGGGCCAGGGGCCATCGTCGCGCTTGCCATGCCGGGTGTCGTTCTTGCCGGCTGTAAACTCCGTACTTCGTACCTGCAAGTACTCCGTACAGGTGGCAGGTAGCAAGTTCGCGGACGGCCGTCGCTCTTGCCAGTTCCACGGAACTAGAGCTTTCCGTTTACCTTAACAGAACAGCAATACACGCGGGAGTTTGAAGATCTGTGTGTGTAGAAAGATGCGACGTTCTTGATTCATCTATTAATACTCTGTACTATCAAACCATTAAGCTCATGATACTCTTCTCGGGTGACAGTTTGTTCCCTCATGAAGCGTAATACGACGTATAACGTAACAAAGTAAGAATACCCCGTACAGGTACACCATACAGGTACACCATACAGGTACACCATACAGGTACGAGTATTCCTGCTCGGTATGCTATTTTTACATCTGCATGCCACGCCGTGGCACGTAATACGACGACGAAGAAAACGTATGACTGCCGGGGCGCCAAGCTTTCAGTGGCTCCCTGGCTCCAGGGGATGCCGGGCCCTAGAAGTCTAAGGTAGAGCCTAGAGCCTACCAACCTACGAGTACTCGTACCTAAGCCTCAGTAAGGGGACCCCGATTGGCTCCAGTGCTCCAGGCACTAGAAGACCCTTGGATTGGCGCCGGGGATGGCTGCGAGGCGCTGTAATTTCCAAGGGAAGAGCTCTGAAAGGCCAAGGCCCGGCCGCGTCATCTGGGCAACGCCATGCCACACAAACAACGGGCAGACACTGCCACGCTGAGTCGAGGGGTCCCTCGACCCCCCCCAGCCACCCCCAGACGACGATGCGTCGTCGCGTGTTTCACTCGTGATCGGCGTTGGTCTGGGTGAATATGTACGGCTGCTGGTGCCCTTCCTTCTCCTAGTCACACTCGTTTTTCCCTTAACACTACATGTACCTCGGACCGCCATCATAATCCAGTGCTTGTGAAGCTTGTGGAATAACTCACCATCTCTCGCTCTTGCGCCCTTGCAAACCGACCAGGCCATCATCATGGCACCCACTTTCGACGACTTCAAGGCGTTTGACGCCAACACGGCCGCCTCCCTCAATACCCGCGACCTCGAGGACCCGTCATATACGCAAAAGGTTACGCTGGGTGTCATCGGGGCGTACGTGGTGGGCATCGCCATCTTGTGGAACGTGCCCTACCTGCGCATGGTGCTGTGGCCCTTCAAGATGCTTGTCATTGCCTTCCACGAGTTTGGCCACGCCATCACCGCCATCTTGACCGGCGGCCGCGTCAAGTCCATCAGCCTGGACCCCAACGAGGGTGGCGTGACACACATGGCTGGTGGAATCAGCGCCATCACTCTGCCCGCGGGGTACCTGGGTTCGTCCATTATCGGCGCCATCCTGACCATGTGTGGCTTCAACATCAACGCCTCCAAGATTCTCAGTATCGTCCTTGGCGTCTGCTTCCTTCTCACCCTGTGGTGGGGCAAGCGCGACTGGCTCACCATCCTCACCATCCTCCTCGCCGTTGGCCTCCTTGTCGGTTGCTGGTTCATCAACCATGCCGAGGCCCTCCGATTCGTCGTCCTCTTCATCGGCGTCATGTCCTCCCTCTACAGCGTCTGGGATATTTGCGATGACCTCATCTTGCGCAAAGTCAACTCGTCTGATGCCTCTGTCTTTGCTAAGCGCTACGGCGGTTCTTCCCGTTGCTGGGGCATCATCTGGTCCATCATCTCGGTCTGCTTCATGGCCATCGGTATCGTTGCTGGCCTCGCTGCCTTCCCCCAGTCCTTTGCTCAGCAGCAAAAGGACGCGCAAAAGTTCCTGCCCACATAAGAAGCAGTGCGCTGTGTGTGCTCTAATCAATTTTCGAAACGAAACACAACCAATGTATGAGATATGAAAGAAAAGAAGAGGACTGGGAGAAGGAATCATGATACCCTGATAGTTTTGTTTGGTGGACAAATAGGATTGGTAGTTTTTATATTCTAATGCCTGTATGTATTTACATCTGTTGAATCCATCGCTATTTACAACAAAAGCTCCATGCTCACATATGTACAATAAGTCGCTCCGTTCCTACACACGCCTGCTTCCTGAAGACTCTAACCCTTGGCTTAGTTGCCAACGTCAGAGACCGTGATCGAGGACGACCCGCTGCTGAAGTAGCCCTCGGTTGCGACAATCTGGTAGTTGTGGGTACCCGTGGTGAGGCCGGCCTTCTTCCAGGCAGCAAAGTGGCAGCCCGTCTGGACCGTGCCACCCGTGCGCTTGCTCTCACGGACAGACCAGTACTGCTTGAAGGTCGCCGTGCCGTCGATGCTGGGAGCGTTGGTCCGCGTCGCGACGCCAATGCGGTACGTCGAGCCGTCGCAAGTCACCGTGCCCAGGCTGGTGGCGGCGCTCGACGGGTCGTACGTCCCGTAGTTCTCGACAATGTAGTACTCCACGAGAGGGTCGCGCATCCATCCGTAGACAGAGAGGTAGCTGTTTCCGTTGGGCTTGTAGGTGCCCGCGATCTTGATGGCCCTGATTATATTGTTAGCATGAAGCGAAGAGAGGAATGGGAGAGACGGATGATAGTCTGAACGGGAGAGAGAGAGAGAGAGAGAGAGAGATAGAGAGATCTTACCTGGCATCCAGTCCGGGGTTCCAGCCCTTTCCACCGACAAGGTTGCCGCCGTTGGACCAGCTGACGCTGTAGCTGCCTCCGCCGAGGTTCTTGTAGGTGGCATCGGCACCACCGTCGCTCCAGAAGCTGTAGAAGAAGCCGTCCTCGGTGCCCTGGCTGTTGGCCGTGGAGCGTTCTGCTAGAGAGGTGGTACCGGCCTCGGTCGAAGGAGCGGCACTGACACCGATGGCGGCGAAGGCCAGGGCGATGATGGGGGCAAATGCAACCATGATGACGAGTGGATGTTTTCTGAGGTGAATTGACAACTGTGAGGCTGATGGCGATGCTGATGTCGATGATGATGATGATCAAGGAAAACAGCTTCGGGACAGACATGTACGAGTATTTATACACTTCTATATGGAGGAGCATTTTACGAGGACAGGCCATCTACGTGATACAAGCTAGACCCACGTTTGGCTGTCTTTGGGAAAATGGAAACAACATCGGCTGCCCCTTGTTTGGAGTTCACCTGATGCGACGCAGTAACGGTGAGCAGCTCAAGGGTTCTGGTTCTAATATATTGCCATTCTCTTGGCCCATTTCAATACGATGCGCTCGACCCTCTCCTTGTTTCTATTTTGTTCATACTCACGTGTTAATACCACCGGCCGATTGTTCCTGAACAATGAAATGGACAAGATCCCATGAACGCTTTTGGCGGACGGGCAAACCCGTGCCCATGTCTCCATCCCGTGTGGGGCAAAGTCGGCACCGGGCGGCGTTCGTTCTTAGGCTGTTCAGGCGGTTTTGATTAGAGGCTCGAAGGGTGTTCTTGGCATATTGGCAACGGTTTCGCAGCCGTTTTGTTTGGGGTTTTGTTCATGTGCATCATTGTTCGTATTCGGGCGTTTCGAAATGGTCTAAACGGGCGATTTTCATCAGGGAAGCATGAAGGCCCAGCATTGATGATTAAAATGAAGCACGGAGTAGTCGGGTGAATTGCCATTCGGCCAAACTGGTGTTCGTCAATCGGGACTTCAAGCGTTTAAAATGGTCTGCGATGCGAGAAGAAAGGAAAGATGATTCGAGAAGACGAAGAGCCAAAAGAGAAGAAGGTGAAGACGGAGGAGGAAACGGGAAAGAGCGGGTGACTGACAACTTGGCTCTTGCCTTTCTCATTTGACCGGAAATATCTGGCTATTAATTGAAGATCGGTCATACGCACAGAATATCGTATCGCCTCCTTTTCTCTCCACATCCCCAGAACCCTCACTGCCTCAATACTCACACCATCGCATCGACATCGAGACCGCTGCAAAGAAGAGAGCACGACATACATGCCCGCCACCAAATAGAAGGCCCCGAACGGCGGCGCGTGGCAGGAATAGCCATGTTACCCTGGTTGGGATCATGCCGTTCATTTAGTACAATCCCAATGCTGGCCTGAATCTAGACAAGCGAGGACGGACGAGCAGACAGGGGAAAAACAAATGCTGGTATTCTAATTGATACAATCCCGGAAACACGATCCCATTCATATGGGCCTAGAAACACGTGCTTGTTGTGACCTCCCGTTCAACGCCGACCGACCCTGGCGACACCGAGGACATTTTCTGCCGCAGAATCTCAATCTACAGGTATGACACTACCATCTCCCTCTCCGTCCTCGGCTGAAACCACCTCGTCCGCCCCCTCCTCCCATATTCTGATCATAGCCTCCAAACTGGTTCCCGCCGTAGCCACCACCGCCAGGGCCGCCACCACCGCCAAAGTTACCCTGCTGACCACCGCCGCCAGCCTGAGCACCAGGGTTCTGCATGCCAGCAAACATGGCGTTCATCTGACTGGGATCCATCTGGCTGGGGTCCATGCCCGACGCCATCATCTGCTGCATCATCTGCTGCATCATCTCGGGGGGCATGCCGCCAGCATCCATGCCTCCCGGGCCGCCGGCACCAGGGCCTCCAGGTCCACCGGGGCCACCAGGACCACCAGGGCCACCGGGACCACCGCCCATGCCCATGCCACCCATCATCATAGCGTTAAACTCGTCCATCATCTTCTTGCTGTTGTTGGCAAAGGCGTCGGCACCAAACTCTCCCCGCACGTTCTCCTGCTTGGCGGCGTACAGGGCCCATGTGAACTCGTCGAAGCCGTAGTTGAAGTAATCGCTTATGTCGGTGCCAGGCTTGCGCCACGGCTTCTCATTCTCTGCCAGATCTGCTCTCTGTCAGTTTCTTGTCCTTGCAATTTCTGAACCACATGCCATCTCCGGCTCGATGGGAGGGGAACAAGGTACCTTCGTCAATGTTGACCTGCGTTATGGGCTTGCCTGCAGGCGGGTATATGGGGTTGGCGTCAATGTCGACCGTCGACTTGGATGCTGCGGCCGACGTCTTGTCGGCGCTCGGGGCTGCCACGCTGGCTGCGCCAGAGCTCTTGGTCTTGGTCGGCGCTGCTGCCGCTGCTGGGCTCGCTGCCTCGTCGGTCGAGCGCTGGGGGATGTTGCGTATATCACTATACTTGGGTTGTCTATGTGCGCACGCATGGCACGTTAGTCGACAAGTCGCATGCAGGACAAGGAAGCGGTCTCCCATGTGCCAGAACGTACGTTGGAGGGGCAGCTATTGAGCCGTCTTTGCGCTCGGTGATGATGTCAATGTCCTATAGATTGAACACAAAGGTCAGCATTTACGCGGAGAGGAATGGTTGAAAGGGACTGCGCAAAATCGCATTGTGTGTTGGCGCACGCACTGAGTCGTCGTCCTCGTCCATGGCACCCTCATCTTCCTCCTCGCCTTCTTCGAGTTCATCGGATTTGGTCGGTTGTTGCTGAGGGGTGTCTGGCTTCTGCTCCTCCTCGGCCGGAACCTTGGGCTCCTCGGGCGCGTAAAAGTCGTCTTCGTCTTCGATATCCATGGTCACAGACTGCCGCAAATGCGTTGATGGGTAGTAATGTATCGGTGCACGTTGTTGGAACCAGTTGAAGCTTTACATGCAGTATGGCCGACTTGATGCTAAGCTTCAGGTGCCGACGTTTCTCCGACCGTTTAATACGGATTCAAGCTCTAGGCTGGGCGTTGCCGTCGACACACGGTGATCATGGTGGCACTGCATTCATTCAAATATGCACCCGCTATGTACTTTCCAGATGGAAATTCTCCAGAAAGAGTTAAATTTCTCCCTAAGAAACATCTAGATTCGTAATGCCTGAAGGAAATGGAGTAATGCACTATAGCAGGATGCGTTACACAGCTTCCGTAACGGAGGGTCATAGCTTTCCACGTGACCACCGGGAAACCGTTGGCTCAGCTCAGCTGGAGATCGATTCAATTGTCCCGGCGCCGCATGGACAATGGGAAAGATCGCCGTATCTATTTTTGTTCTGTTGAACGAAGCGCGAGCACTTCGTAGGTATTGCGAAATAAAGAAGCCTGATTGCTGACGGCGCTGTTGACGCGCTTCACTCAACTCCATTCATACCTGTACATTTCCCAGTAACGGAAACCATAACGGAAAAAGTTACGTCCCACCACCGAGACAAGATCAGGAAACGGCCCAGGGTAATAAACGGAAATCACAAGAAATGTCTTTGGCGCGTTCAGCCAGTGGTCCAGCCGGCCTCAGCATCAACACCGGTATTGCCAACAGGTAATTCTCTGCCCCAGTCTCTCTCTCTCTTCCTGCGTTGATCTGCAAGAGAGCCATGCTCTGTAACCGCCATATCGGCTAACGCCATATCCTTTCTCTAGCAACAATAATAACCAACCCCCGTCGGCTGGGGATCTCTTTGGTGCGACACCACGCAACACAGGCACCGACACAACAGCTGGACTTCCCGCCCTTACAGATATCTCAGGCCAAGGCGGAGGAGGCCAAATGGCAAGCACCGGCGGACTCTTTGGCGGTGGCGGCGGCGGCCAGCAGACGGGAGGAGGCGGCCTGTTTGGAAACAATACGGGTGGCACGACGACAACTGGCGGTGGACTGTTCGGCCAGGCCAACAGCAACACGCAGAGTGCCACTGGCACGGGAACGCCTAGCCTGTTCGGCGGCGGCGGCGCCAACAACAACAACCAGCAGCAGCAGCAGACCGGTGGAACGACGACCACCGGCGGAGGTCTCTTTGGGAACACGAATACACAGCAGCAGTCAAACACGACGGGAGGAGGCGGCCTCTTTGGAGGTGCAACGACAAACAACCAGCCGCAGCAGCAGCAGCAGCAGCCCGCACCATCTACCACGGGTGGTGGCCTCTTTGGAGGAGGTGCACAGACGCAGGCAAAGCCCTCAGGACTATTGTGAGTTGCCATTGATCAGAAGAGGAGGAGGAGGAGGAGGATAAGCAGGAAGACACAACCACCCGAAAAAGAACAAAGGAAAGAATGAGAAGGAATCTTAGATGGCTAATATATCGCAGTGGCCAAAGCCAAGCAGCACCAGCACAACAGTCGACAACAACGCCAGCGGTGCAAATCAACTACGACAACCTTGGCCCGCGGTCGCGGTTCGACGACCTGGCCAAGCCGATCCAGGATGAGATTGCGCTCATCGACAAGGGCATCGCGCGAGTGATCAAGATGAAGGACCAGATTGGCGAGTTCATGCCGCAGCACGAGCGCGACATTGGGCAGCTCGGGCGCGACGTCAAATTTGTCGAGTCCAAGTTCCGTACCGTTCAGGTGGCCCTCAACAGCGACATCCAGACGGTCAAGGCGCTGCAGGACATGACCAAGAAGAACATTGGCGACGCCCAGCTGTCCTTCAAGGCCACCGATAACCTCAAGCTGCCCGCGCACTACCACCAGACGGGCCTGTTTGCGTCGTCGAGTGCCGCGGCCCCCTCAGCCGGCGCTGGTGCCCCGTCGGCTTCAGGGTCGTCGTCGGCCGACGCCGCGGGCGCCCACGCCGACGCCCAGGACCTCATCACCTATTTCAACCGCATCTGCGACGACCTCGAGCGCTACAAAAGGCGTCTGGACGAGTACAGGGGCGAGATTGAGCGCGACATGCCGGGGGTCGAGAACGGTCTGTACGAGCAGATCCGGTCCCTGCGCGACCGTCACGCCGCCGCCGCCGCCAACGGTGGCAGCGGCAGCGGTGCTAACGGAAGCGACCCCAATGGCGTCCTTGACGGTTCGGGGAGCTCTGTCGCCGACCAGCTTGGCCAGGTCCTCTACGCCCTGCGCGACATGGGCACCGCCATTGTCAACCAGGCCGGCCAGATTGCCGACACCAGGGAGAGGCTGTCGAGGCTGCAGGCGGGCATCCTCGACAGCGGCGTATATGCCATGGGTATGGCGGCATAGGAGAATACCAGGGTTGTATATTACTAGGTAATAGGAGTCACGTATGAGGAGGTAGCAAAAACAAAAAGACAGGGCAAGTGTTTGGAATTGTATTGTCATGGACTCTATATTGTTTTTTGTAATGGGTATATTCCTCCCCTCCTCCCAAAGAGAGGGGAGGGCTCGATCAAAATGTTCCCTCGCCATCGCCATCGTCACCGTAGTCGTCGCCCATCTCGTCACCATTGTCAAAGTAGTTTTCTGCGTCGTAGTCGCCGGCATCCTCGTCATCGTACGCCTCATCCTGGTCCTCAGGGTCTTCGAGCCCCTCCTCGTCCTCGCCATCGACCCCCTCCTCCCCAGCATCTTCGCCCATGGCCTCCAGTCGCTCGAGGATGTTTTTGTTGCCAGCAGCGTTGTGCGTACCGTCAAAGTTGTCCTCCTCATCGCCATCGCCGGCCATGCCAAAGAAGGCCTCTTCTGCGTTGGGCAGGGCGTCCACCCGGGACAGCTCGAGACGGCGCTTCTTCTTGCGCGGCCCGTTGCTGCTGCCTAAGGCACGGCCGCCAGCAGGGTCTTCCGGGTCGATGGTGTCGAGGAGCTCGGTCGGCCACAGCTCGCGGCATATTGGACGATTTGACCAATCTGGCAGGGCGCGGTCCTCACGCACGAACCGCTGGCCGTACGTCGGCATCGAGGTGAAGGGGTCCTGCGTGGCGCGGCTGCGGACCCCGTACGCGCTGCCGCCGCTACCCGATTGCTGCCCTGATGATCCGTACGTCTTCTTGCGCTGTTGTCGCGGGTCATCATCCAGCTCGCTCCGGTGTGACGTGTACAGCGGCGAAGCGTGCAGCTGGTGTCGCAGCAGCAGAAAGTTCTTGACTGTGCTGCTCTCCGTCGCTGACAGGTGTCGTGGTACCGGGAGGGCATAGTGCTACGCATGAAAGTGTCAGTTGGCGATGTCCTCGCATCCTGGTAATTCATATGGCCGAGGGGTTCTCTCTGGACGTACAGGAAATAGCTCAGACGGGCGGCCGTCGGGCTCGTCGCCAGTGTCCCAGGACACGTTTGGCCGGCCGCCACGGCCGCCGCCACGGCCTCCCCGGCCTCCTCTGCCCCCTCTCGACATGGGGTAACCCGTTTGTGTGTGCGACGACAACCGGAGTCACGTATATGGAGGTTCGTATTGATGCCGACGCGAGGGCTGTTCTGCTGCAGGGAATGTCGTGGGTCTCGTTGTGATGAATCTGGTGATGGAGGGGAAAGAGAACATTGAAGTTCTTGACTTTTTGGCGGGGCGGAATTCAATCCGCCGCATTCTGACAGAGGCCCCATTTTTCCGTTCCGCGGGTAGCTGTGGTGGACTAAATCCAATGGCTACCTGCTCTAGAGGCGCAAACTTCAAGGTTCAACATATATGATTGTATAATATCACAAGTCGCAATAGGGGATCCTGTTTCCTAACTTCGAGTCCTGGCTAGGCCAAGGCCATGACGATCGGCCTCAGAACCATGGGTATTGTGGCCTACGATGATACTAAGTAGTAGTCCTTGGAAAAAGACGTATACAAAGAGCAGGGGGGATACCCACTAGACGTCAATTGCGTCTGTAACCAGGTTTCTGCGACAAGTTCGCGTCGTACTAGCATCCGGTAGTCATACACCCCGACCCCTGGCTGATAACCGAGGGGATAGCTGTGCAGATTGAAGATCTGCTGGCGTTGAACCTATTCCACTGTTGAGGCTACTCGGCATCTCTCTCACCATCACCAGAACGGTACATTAACAGGACCGACACCATGGATACACAGGGCGACACGGCGTCGCTTGTCAACGTCAGGGCATCGGATGAGGTGCCATCGGCAGACAAACTTAAGGAGATTCAAGACTACACCGTGCTCGACCGCAGCGGTGAATCCCGCACGTTCAAATCGCTGTGGAGCGGTGACGATGCTACTGATCGAGTCCTCGTCATTTTTATCAGACACTTTTACTGTGGCGTAAGTAGCCTTTCGTCTTCTCTTCTATTCTCTCCATGTTTCTCTCTCAGCCCGGGACTGCTTTCTAGCATGCCGCCATCCTTCCCAGTCTCTTCTAAAGCTGACATCCTCATATAGTTGTGCCAAGACTATGTCCAGACCCTGAGCGAGGCCATAACTCCCGAGTCACTACCCAAAGACACATCAATTGTTCTAATCGGGTGCGGTGACCCTGGTCTCATTGATGGTTACGCCCAGCCCACTGGCTGCCGATTCCCCATCTACGCGGACCCCAAACGACGTCTGTTTTCCGCTCTGGGTCTGATTGAGACGCTCGCCACGGGCCCTGCGGCGCCGGCCTACCAGAAGCGGTCGATCCCGCAGCAGGCCCTTGCAGGTTTCTTCAGAGCCATCGGCAGCCTTAAGAAGGGACTGTCGCACAAGGGCGGGGATATGCGCCAGGTCGGCGGCGAGTTTCTCTTTGATAAAAGCATCCCCGGAGTTCAGTGGTGTTACCGGATGAAGACGACGAGGGATCACACTGAGGTGCCGGAGCTATTGGGCCTGCTTGGGATGACTGAGAACCCATGATCCTTGAGAATCCGCAAGGGAAATCCCAGCTCGGATCATAGAGAGTACATAGGCGCTCACGGCCTGGCTGCCTCGAGAGTTTTGTATATGTATAACTTCACTTCTTTTTCTCCTAGGCGAACCGCTCTACACGCCATTGAAATACCCCCCCGTACCTTCCGCCCTTAGCCTGGCGCACCTTGCCGCAACAGTTGTGCTCCATCCGGCAAGATACCGGATGGCACCTGTCTGATCTTGATAGAGGGAGGGCATAGAAGGAAGCCTAGAGCCTAGCGACAGCAGGGGCTAAGCTAGAAGAATCATCATCACATTCATCTACACAAATTACGAGTATGAGGCTATATGCAAAGCTGTCTTGGGGGATCTGGATGTCTTCAAGAATGGTACGGTAGGTCAACTAACCTGTCAGTGAGTCTTAAATTCGATGGCAATCCTCTACTACTTTCGTGGGAAAGGGCTTCTATCTCTCTTTCACTTGGAGGGAATGTGAGATTCAAGAAGTCTCTTCGGGGCTGTGGTCATCATGGTCACCGACATGGTCGCCGACGTTTGAATGACAGTAGACAAGATTGAAGCTGTGCTATGGGTTGATTTAAGATATCTCAGAGTTGTGAGCAAGACACATGCCCTCGCATCTCCCTAGAAACCTCGATCTCTTCATCAGCAACGTATAATTGAAAGACTTTGACGCTGGCTGTCCGTTCAAAACCTCAACCACGGGTTTACATGTAGAAGCAATTACTAACTCTAAACCATGGATTGTGTTATAACACACGGTCTGATGAAACCCGAGACTTAGAATGGTGGTTGACTGATGATTGATTGACATTGAGAGTAGAAGTCTGGGAAAGAATAAGTCAAAAGGGACGGTCCCTGAATCTCTTCAACCGTCTTTGACAGCGACAGATTACTACTCGGGGAATTCTTCTGTCTTGGCTTGGCTTGACCGAGGTCACTTGTGATCTACGTCTCCCTTTTGAATTCTCCCGTTGGTCTCCATACTTTGAAGTCAAGATCCTTCAACCTCGCCGACACCCAACTGCAGGTAGTAATTGAACCTGTTGTCCCTCATCCCCGATTTCTGACACTGGTAATGTTAGAGGTGCGCATCAGTCACATATCATATCATAGCGAACCAACAGAGCCTTTTCTCAATTGCACCTGCCATTTCTCGTTGGTTGCGGTTCACTGTCTTCTCATGTACTCGTACCGTACTCTTGCCCACTCAGCCGCATCAATGCGAGACACGGCCCAAGATGCAGTCAGGTTGGAATAATCTACTCCATCACCTTGAAGACCCGACAGCTCGGCCAGGGCGGTCTCGAATGGTATTACATCTCGGTCTCCCTTCCACCCTTTGATGGGAGACATCCATTTTTGTGGCGGTTAGTTGGTTATACCAAAAGACAGCCCAACAACTACCAAGACAAACCCCCAGCAACTGTGTATATATATATATATATATATATATATCAAGTGAGAATGAAATACTATTGGGGAGAGGAGCCTTTGGTGATCAATTGCCATTCAGTAACCAGCCTTTTATCGACATGTCGTGCACTCCTGCCATAACGACAATCTCTCTCGGCCACCCGGCCCATCACGGCCTAGAGAGCAAGCTACGTGCTGCGGCGGACAATGGCATCAAGGCTATTGAACTCTTCTTCGACGATCTTGAGGCCCTGGCCGGTAGTCCACCGGCAGAGCCTCACGCAGCGCGTTCAAAGTCACTTCTTGATGCTGCGGCCGTGGCTCGCGACCTTTGCGGTGACCTTGGCATCACGATCCTCAACCTCCAGCCACTCCGATTCTACGAGGGTCTAGTGGACCGTGGAGAAACAGAGCGAATTCAAAAAGAAGAGATTCCCCTATGGCTCGATATCCTAGGTGTTCTCGGTTCCGACACTCTGTTGCTGGCATCCAACTTCCTAGGCCCGGACCCGGATACCGGGGCCACCCGGACCACCGGCCGGATGTCCATTCTCAAGGCTGATCTGCGGGCGCTGGCCGACTCGGCGGCACAGCGGTCCCCCCCAGTTCGCATCGCCTACGAAGCCATCGCATGGGCCGACCACGTATACCTGTGGGAGCAAGCGTGGGATCTCATTTGCGTTGTCGACCGGCCCAACTTTGGACTTGCCCTCGACACCTTCAACATGGCATGCGCCGCGTACGCCGACCCCTGCACACCTACTGGCTTATTGTCCGACAACCCTTCCGTCGCCGCCATGACGCTCGGCTCTTCTCTGAGACGTCTAGCCCGCGATGTTGATTTTGATCGTGTCTTCGTCGTCCAGGTGGCTGATGGCGAGCGTCTGAGCGAGCCTCTCACTGACAGCCACCCCTTCCACGTCGCCAGCCAGCCCGCCCGCATGAGCTGGTCCCGCAACGCCCGTTTGTTCCCCTACGAACCGTATCGCGGCGGGTACCTGCCTATTCTCGACATTGTGCGATGCTTCGTGGCCCTCGGCTGGCGCGGCCCTCTGGCCTTTGAGGTCTTCTCGCGAACTTTGGCAGACCCTGCACCTTCTACACCCGCGGACCATGCTCGGCGTGCCGCTCAGTCATGGGCCGCCATGTGTGCCTCTTTGGGACTTTCGAAGACCATGCCCACACCCCAAGCGGAGGAGAAACTACAGGTACATGTGACCGAGCACATACAACATCAAGTGTCGACGCCAATGGACAGTGGCGGACGGAGCAGCAGACTCATACAGGGGATCCGTGGATTGATGTTTAGTTAGAACTCGGAGTGTCGTTTCTTCCGTGTGCCTCCTCTGTTTCTTGAGCCCTAAAACCCCTAATAATATGACCCATTCATTGTTGAAACCTCTTACTCTGTACAAACTTTGCGAGACTGTCTCAAACCATGTCCTTGTTCTTGCGGACAATAAGCAACGACAACGCCTCAAATCGGTGTGTAGACACCAACTCAAACCATGTATTCGACAAGGAAACAAGGATAAAAACTCCGGCGGATCAGTCAACCGAAGGGTGGCTGGCTGAGAGGCAAAGCAAAGAGGCTCTTGCTGTGCCTTTTTCTCTTCTCTGTGACCTGTCGGATTCCTCTTGTCTCAGATGATTATGCAATGGGCTAAGACACGGGCGTCGACGGGAGTGGTTTCATAGTGTCATTGTCATTTTAGACATTCGGTATAAATTTGAAATGTCTTTGTTCTCAATTCATTTCATTTGCCTCGTCGCCTCGTCGCCTCGTCGCCTCGCAGTGAGGGACCTTGAATTGAAGGCAAAGGTCGATGTCCTGCGAGGGAACCGTCATTGAGCCAGTTTTGTTCTGGGAAGGTGCGTTGGGGGAGCTGCAGGAAGGTGCGCTGGGGCTGGAAGTTGCGAGAAGGTGCGGTCGGGTATTTGGGTAACCAGGGCTCGAGGAAGGAACACAGTCAAGCTTCTTACACATCACCGCAATTTCACCTTCTCTCGTGAACGATCCCTTCTGGGTGGAATGCCACAAATCCCCCCCACAACTTGCATCCCGGATTGAACACGACCTCGGCTCCTTCGCCCGGTGCCTGAGCGGTCATGAGCCGGCCGGTCCGATTATGGGGGTGCAAATCGGGCAAGGCATGGGGCATGTGGGGAGAAGAGAAGCCTCTAGGAGGCGCGATGGTCGCGCAGCAAGAGGCCGGACCGCACTCCGTTTTGCTTCTTCCGATGGCCGGACCGTTGAGAGCCTGGTGCCTGGTATCTGCATGTGGTTATTATTCCTGGCCCGCTGCTTTCCGTTTCGACACAGCACCCATCATTGATTCATTAGATAACCCATCACTGAAGATGCAGTTGGGGGAGGGGCTATTGTTCTTGGACCGTTGCTTTCCGGTTCAATTCCGAACCTATCATCGGAGCAGTTATCAAGGTGGAGCCGGGGGAGGGGACGAGGACAGGCGGTCTCCACCCCGCGTCGGAAAGCGGTGCCCGCCAACCCGCCCATGTGTTGCCTATTGGCGATATCGCTGCTCGCAGACGCTTTAGGTATGATATGTACATATGATGCACGACGCATGGCCTGATCTGCTGGAAGTTAGTCATCCCGAAATTCGCAGCTTTCAATGTTCATAAAGAGACCTGCCCCGAAGACACAACTGCAGCTACGAACTAATCCCCGACACCGCCGGTGAATCATCCGAGGACTGAGGACGAGAGAGAGAGAGGCCACCATCGCCTGACGACGTTATCATGCCCAGTTCAAAACGCATCCTCATTGTCGGTGGCGGCACATTTGGCCTCTCGACGGCCTACCACCTGGCCAGGTCGGGCTACACTGACGTCACCGTCGTCGACGAGAGCGAGTTTCTGCCATCCAACAAGTCGGCAGGCCACGACTTGAACAAGATTGTTCGCGCCGAAGATGAGAATCCTTGGTATGCCGACTTGGCCCTCGAGGCGCTCCGGAAGTGGCAGGAGGATCCTCTGTTTGCCCCCTACTACCATCAGGTGGGATACCTGCTCGCCAACTCGCCCAATGCACCCGAGAAGGCCAAGAGGACGCTGGCCAAGTCGCTGGAGAGCATTTCCCAGAGAGAAGCGTGGAAAGGTCGGATAAAGCCGCTTAGCAGCCGCCAGGACATCCGCGACGTGGCGCCTGTCTTTGACGGACCCATGGACTGGCGCGGCTACTTCAACACCCTCGCCGGCTGGGTGCAAGCCTCGGACTCATCGCATGCCGTGTACTCTGCCTGTTGTGCACTGGGTGTCAAGTTTCTGCTTGGAGATGGTGTCGAGAAGCTCGCCTATGATGGAGACAAATGCGTGGGTGCGCACACCGCATCGGGGAAGCTCCATACCGCTGACGTTGTGGTTATCACCCTGGGTGCCTCTGTCGTCAAGGTCGTCCCCGAGCTGGCACCTCAGATCACGGCAAAGGCCTGGGCTGTAGCCCACGTCCAGTTGACCACCGACGAGGCCGCAAAGCTGCGCGGGATTCCCGTCACGTACGCGAGAGATCTTGGCTTCTTCTTCGAGCCTGACCCGCGCACGGGGCTCCTCAAGCTGTGTCCCATGGGCGCGGGTATCACCAACTACGATGGTGGTGAGACCTCCCTACCGCCTACAGACAGCTCGTACATCCCCGCCCATCAGGAGGAGGCCATACGAAAGCTTCTTCGTGAGACACTGCCTTCGTTGGCGGACAGGCCCCTCATCAACAAGCACATGTGCTGGGTTGCCGACACCCAGGACTCGGCCTATGTTATCGACAACGTTCCCGGGAAGAAGGGCGTCGTGGTCGCAACAGGAGACTCGGGAACGGCTTTCAAGATGCTTCCGACCGCTGGTGCTTGGATAAAGGAGCTCATTGAGAGTGGAGAGCAGAAGAGGCTGCAGTGGAAGTGGAAGAGTTCATCTGGGAGCAATTACGACGTCAGTTGGCGCGTGGGCCAGCCGTATGACCTGAGTCAGGAGCCAGGGGCCAAGTCCAAGCTCTAAAACATGTACATGTATATATATGTGTATGTAGGTACATACATATCCATGTATGGCTGAAAATTGCCCTGCTAGTGTGTGTATCTGAAAGATTCCTCTTGTTCCCAGTCTGTCGCATCGCCAAAGCCTTCACCAGTACCTCCCAGCACATGTTCGGGCTTTCCATACTTCCGGTCCCGCCTCTTGTTCTCCATAACACACACAGCTAGATATGTGAGAGAGATGACGGAAGCTGCGCAAAAGCAGGTCATCATGGCGATAACGCCTCCTACATATCGAGGAGCCTGGTCCGCACGGAATGTCTGGGGTCCGATGAGATTACCGGCTGCATAGCCAATGCTGACAATGGCAAAGACGACGCCCTTTTTGGTGCGGCCTGCTGTGTTGGCCTGGGGGAGGGAGATGAAGACAACATAAGGTGCTGGTTGAAGAAGATATTAGCCTTGAAACATCGATGGACAACCGTTCATCGAGAGGAGAGGTCAAAACATACGCCAGTACAAGTACATCAAGTACAGGCCAACCATCTGGGCAGAAATAACAGAGGACGGCACCCCGTAGACAATGGCTGTTCCCATGAGGGGAAAGAGACAAGCAATGGAGGCGACGAGGGTACGTCGGTTCTTCCACTTGCCTGCCCAGGAGCCGAATATCCAGGCGCCGACGGTGCAGAGAACGCCAAACGGCATGGTGAGTAGGCTTGCGTCGAGGGCTGTAAAGCCGAGGTCCTTGATGATGATGGAACCAAACGTGACAAGACCCCCGTTGGGAATGTTGATGGCAATGTTGAAGAAGAAGACGAGCCAGACCTTGACGTCGAGTATAGCCTCCCACGCCTGCGACCACTTCCACTCAGAGTCTTCGGTAGCGATGCCTGTGCGGTTCTCACCCAGGCGATCGGTGGCGTAGTACTTTTCCTCCTCGGTGAGAAATCGAGCGTTCATGGGGTTATCCGGTAGGGCAAACCATAGGAAGACGGTCCAGAGAACATTGATGCTGCCCGTCAGGAGATACAGGTACTGCCAGCGGGCCAGGGGGGTATCTTCGGGGATGCGACCGATGAGGTAGGCAAAGAAGCCATTGAAGATGGACGAGAAGTAGGCGAAGAAGACTGCGGATGTCAATACCTATGTAAGATGCCTATCACAAGGGACGTGTCCTAGGTACTCACTGGCATTCCGTGATGGCTGCTCGGCCCTAGTATAGAAGGTCTGGACGATGAGCGTCAGAGACGGGAAAAGGGGCGCTTCAGCGACGCCCAGGAGGAAGCGCAGGGCCATGAACCCGCCCCAGTTATGGCACGCCGTGTGAAGAAGGGTCAGGCTGGACCACAAAATGCTAGAATAGCAGATGAATTTTCCGGGAGGGACACGTTGAAGGATATAAGAAGTCAGAAATAGACCAAAGAGTTGCTGGACTCGGATACATATTAGTGCCCGATGATTCACATCTAGTGTAGGGGACAAGAGATCGACAGTTGAAGAAGCGAATAATGAGAAGAGAAGAGACATACACCAACAAACAGGATACTTCCCAGCCAGCTGAATTGAGAGCCCGTGAGCTGGTTATCTTCAAGGAAGTCGTACAGAGCAGCCGTCGATAGCTGGACCTTGTCTACGGCAGCCAACGTTGTGGTAAAGGCTCCCAGGGGGATGAGCCATGCATCAATCTTCCTCTTGATCCTCTTCTCCATCTCGGCCGTCATGGGCGGGTAGTCGGCGTGGGCGGCGACAAACCTGGCCGCCTGGTCGGCTGGTTCGACCTCGACCTTGCCATTGCTCACAGAAGGCCTGCCAATGTTGCCAGAGGCGGTTTCTTTGGCATCGCTGGATCTGATACTGGCCGTCATGTTGGCGTCGTTGCTTCAGAGGAGAAGACTTTGGTGGTTTCAATGTAGGTGTGTTTGACGTGTATGTCTCTACCGGGGGAAGCCCGTCGTATATATCGTATTCAAGTTGGTTCATCATTCTACCGACCGACGGTCATGATCTACACCGTGTTCAAGATAAGGCCGGCAAAAAGCCGGGGTTCCAATGGTACATGTGCCGTATTGTCTCAGAACTGTGTGTGGGTAGTACGCAGCATGCATTACAAGGATCCGGATAACAGCTGCCTGGGCGGGAGGGGATCTGGTACGACTATGAAGAGAAAGAGTACGTGTGTGGGTGATGATATATAACATTAAAGCATAGGGAGGCAATCCAAAGCGAGTAGCTCTTATTAACCTCCAAGGTTGGGGACACCGGAAACAGTTTCCGGTCCGGCTTAGTATACATGTCTTGGTCACTCGGAAACAAGAACAGCCAGAAGAACCGCTGTCGGGTGTCATGCTGTCTGTGAGGGCAATCACCTTCCCTTCTGTTACTATCTGATTGTTGTTGATGATTCAATGAATGGTAACGTCGTTATCCGTCATAATGTTATAGAGCCTTGTTTAACCAAGACGTTGACGATAGTCCCCGGCGCCGGTGAGTGGAGTCCGCGATCATATCGGACTTTTGGCGTCCGACGCAGGTGTCGACGGCGATAACGGAACGGAGATTGATCTCCGACACGGCAGTGGCACGACCTTGTTTGCTGTTGGGAGCTAGATCCCGCAAGACGGATATGAGTGGATCCGTCCCCAGACTTTTCTTCAGAAACAGGTCTCCAGAGAAAAAGACAGCACCTTTTGATGTTGATGTTGAAATCTGCCCGGGAATCCATGAGCAAGGAATCATGGAAAATGAGTTTGGGTGGCGCCGGCGGAGTTTCGCCCTGAAATCTACAGGGTAAATAAATTCCCCTCTTCATTTTAGAGGGGCACGTAGATCCCCCGCCAACTTGACGACCTCACCTCAAGACCTCGAGATTCAATAGACACTGTCGTCACATCGACTTGACACTTCACCCATCAGGCAGGTGACCCGTAATAGGAGAGCACACGCAGAAATGTCGGAGAGAGTCGTCCCCGAGCGTGCCGCCATGGACAGAATCGCCATCTCTGGGCTGTCGGAGCTCCAGGCCCATCTCGACGAGCTCATCAACGACGCGTCCACGCCCTTCAACGCAAAGCTATTCGACGATGTCGAGCTGCAGCTGACAGGTAAAAGAAACCCTCTCCTTATCCCCGGAAGCTCAAGACACTCTAGTAATAGGAGAACTGACATCCATCCAGAGGACAACATCCCCGGCATGTTGCCGGTCCTGCTGCCATCCCTGTCCACCATCCTCAAGTCCACGACGCAGGACCCGACGCCGTGCCTCTCTCTGACAGTCAAGCTCCTGGGGCCCCTATCTCTCGCGCGTGCCCTCTCTATCGCTGACCCGCCGTCTCTCACGGCGGCCCTGCGTTCTCCGCTCTCGGGTGCCAACCTCCTAGCCCTGGCCATCCTGCACAAGGCGGCTGCCACCCCCGGCGAGGCTGCCATCCTGAGCACCATCCCCGACGTCTTTGAGGACCTCATTCGGTGCTGGCTTGACGCCCAGGACGTCGGCGTGGCCGAGAAGGCCGCTCGTGTGCTGGGAGATGTGCTCGAAACGGACTGCCCCGTCGTCCCGACGGCCGCCAACCTCAACGGCACAGACACGGATCCGTCGACGCAGCTCATCCGCCGTCCTAGACAGCCTGGCCACGGCCGTCTCTGGTCTCTTCTTCTCGAGCATCGCCCCCTGGCCTCTCTTATCCCTTACTATGCCACTGCCGACTCCGCCGCGGACCCGCCGCGGACCACTCGCCAGGTCTCCCTCTCTCAGGGCCGCGTCCTGCGCCTCGTCCCGCGCCTCGCGTCCCTTAACTTGCCTGCCGTCTCATCCTCCCGTCTGCCTGACGTCTTCATTGTCAACTCTACTGTCGCGTCCGGCAGCGACAGAATCTCCGCCGGGATCCTCCCCTGGGCCGCTCTTGAAATGGTCGACCGCTCCGACGTCCTCATGCACCTCAGCCTCATCGACTTCTTCGAGACGCTCGTCAGCGTCATGCGCGTCTCTCCCAACCGCGGCTACTCATCCGACCCCCGCCTCGCTGCCCTGATCAAGACGGCTGCCGCAAACGACGATCAGATCGCCGATGCCCTCCGCAGCCTGCCTGATCGCACCGTCGAGGAGGAAGCCGAGTCTCTCAGGGACTACATCAAGACGCTGCTTGGCTGACCGGCTGCGTTCCCTTGCCTTTAGTCGCACACGCTATGTACCATTAGTCACTGCTATGCTTCTTTTCTTCATGATGAAACGCGCTACATGAGATACTTCTCTTTCAAAATAGAAATACATACCACGCTCTTCACCGTCAGCCTCCTCGCTTCGTTCGGCATGTCACACTCACGGGTCACACTCATAAGGTCCTTGGTCAACTTCGAAATATACTGTTTCCATATTGGTACAATCTACTACATACCACAAGACAAACCCGAGCAACCAAAAGGGCTTATAAGGACAAGAGTAGAATAGGAACGAGGGTGCGAACAAGGTGCCAGTTGGGTACATGGCAAAAGGAAACAAGATTGCAAAAGACAAAAACAAAACAACAGCAGAGACGAAATAAAGACACACTACTAGAGAAGCCTCCTGGCAGCCGCCTCGTTCTGATCCGACGCTGGCACGCCCCGGAAGTCCTCAGGGCCGCCATCCGCACCATTGTTGCTAAGCATGCTCTCCCTGCGGCGGCCACCGGCCTTGGACAGTCCGTTGATCCCCAGGCCCACCTCGCCGACCCTGCGCAGGACGGTGAGTAGAGCAGAGCGGAGTTCGTGTGTGAGGTCCTTGCCGAGCAGGTCGACCGTCATCGGGTAAAAGTCGGGGATGCGGGCCTTGAAGGCATCGTCGGGGAAGGTGGCGTACCCTTCGAGCACGTCGACGACGACGGGCCTCCAGGCGGCAATGTTGCGCTGCTGGCTCTCCTCCTCGAGCGCTGTGTATCCGTTGACAATGTCCTTGCAGAGGGGCACGAGCGCCGCCTCGACGTCGGGCCGGCTGCGCGTGCGCTCCGGATCCGTATCGGCAAACATGCGGAACAGAATGGACACATACGTCGCCGCCGACCCGCTCTCCTGCTTGAGGAGGTTGGGCGGCTGCTTCATAAAGCCCTCGCGCCAGAGGCGCATCCGCAGCTCCTTGTCCTCGTTGAACCGGCGAGCAAACTGGAACGACCGCTTCAGCAGCGCCATCAGCCGCAGCAGCTCCACCGACGGGATGTGCGCGTACACCTTGTCGTTGCTGAACAGCTCGTTGACCGTCTCGATCATCAGTAGCTGCAGTACGCACCGCGAGATGATGCGGTTGAAGAACCGTCGTCGCGCTGCCGTCACCACCACCGGCTGCTGCTGCAGGTTCGATGACGGTTTGAACTCCTCGAGCCGTGCCGTCGGCGGTGCAGGTGCTGGCGGCTGTTCCTCATCATCATCGTCCTCATCATCTTCGTCATCCTCATCATCCTCCTCCTCCTTCGCTGTTTGAGGCACCTCGTCGTTGTGGCCGTTGATCTTGAGTGACTTGCCATCCACGATGCCACGTTGCTGGCTCGATTCGCTAGACAGACGACCAGCAGAGAAGTCGAGGCCGTTGTCGGGCGGGGACAGTGACGCGGTCGAGTTGATGGCGGCGGCAGTAAACAGCTGGTGAGCCGTCGTACGCTCAAAGAGCTCGCAGAAGGCACCGACAATCTTGGACCAGTGCTCGTCGGTAAACTTGGTCACGTTCTGGTGGATGAGCTGCTGGAGACAGTTTGAGCCGATGCGCGAAATAGTGTCGTTTTCCTGGCAGATGCACAGTGCAAGCAGCTCGAGGAAGCGGTCGAGCATGTACTCGAGAGACTCAAAGTAGTGGGTGAAGAGGATGATCATGTTGCGGAGGGCCTGGATCATGGTCGTTGACAGCCACACTGACAGCTCCTCGTGGTTGAGGGCGTTCGACATCTCCGGGCGGGATCGGAGCACCATGAAGATGGGGTACAGCTGCTGCCTCCAGAGGATGTCCCAGAACTCGGGCGGGAAGTCCCCGCCGTATCGGATCAGGGTACTGAAGAAGTACTCGAGCGCGTTGGAGCGGACCTCGAGATCTTCGCCCGTCATGAGCACATCGTGGAAGGCAAAGAGAACGGGGAACCAGAAGCCCTCCTCGACCGATGTGTTGCTCTGGGTGCGCTTCAGCGTGTCGGCGGACCTGGCCTTGGCACTGGCGCGGGCGTCCGTCACAAGATCCGGGTTGTGCTTCTGCGACAGGGGGCACTCAGGCGTCTTAAGCATGGTCGGGATGATGGACTTGAGCAGCTCGAGGGCGGCCAGGCCCTTCTTCTGGAACTTGAGGTTCTTGGAGAACTCGGTCAGGCAGACGATGAGGTCAGTGAAGGCGCCCTGCGAGACCACGACGCCAAACTTGGTGCGATACACCTGGTTGACATTGTCAAAGGCCAGGTTGACGATGCTCTCGTACGGCTCGCGAGCGGCCACGGTGAAGACGCCAAACATGGTGCGCCATCCAGAGCGGATGTTGTCGCCACGGGCCTGGATCATCTGAATCAGGCACTGCAGCACCATGTCCTTGACCGTCGGGCTGCTCGAGTTGGCCAGCACGTGCTCAAAGGGCTTGAGGAAGTCCTTTTGGAACTTGAAACCCGCCAGCTCCTCAATCTCCATGAAGCGCATCGACAGCTGTCGCAGCGAGTCGAGCGCGAAGAAGACAATGTTCATGTTGTTGTGGCAGCCAATCAGGTTGAAGTGCTCGCCCAGAACCTCCCAGATCCGACTCCACTCGAACCTGACACGGTCCATGTTGTAGTAGCTGATCTCGACAATCTTCTGTAGACTGTAGGTGCGTGGCGACTCGTTGGACCCAGACACCTTGATCTCGTCCCAGCTGACCTCGACCAGCGCCTTGGCAAAGTAGACCATGGCATCACCCGACAGGTTAGCTGTGTTGGTGAAGATGCGGTCGACGCCACGGATGACCTCGTCAGAGCGAGACTCGAGGGCGATCTCAGTCGAGAAACCCTTGGGTCCCGTTCCGGCTCTTGGCCTCCTGATGCGCGACGCCGACTGGGTCGACGAGCGCGAATCGTGTGTGTCGGACCGACCAGGGGGCATGAAGCGCGCCTTGGACACGTCGGGGATCGAGTTCTCGTCAACACCCTCGGAGATGAGCTGCAGACGGTCGAGCTGACTGATACACATCAGCACATCCTTCCAGGAGCCCCGCAGCACGTTGCCCTCGGTCTGGCCCAGCTCGAGGATGACCTTGAGGGCCTCGAGGTGCTTGACCTGCATCTCCTGCGGGTTGTTGAGGTTGGTGCCGTTCTTGAGAGCCGACATGAAGGCCTCGCGCGGTGTCGACAGGTCGAAGACGCAGGCAATCATGGTGGCCAGCTTCATGCCTTCGAGGCACAGCTTGTTGACATCGATGTTGTGGGCCTTTTGGATCTGCGACGACAGGGCCGAGAAGATGGACATCCACGTCACGTCAAACATGGGGCCGACGTGCTTGAAAGATGTGGCCGGGATGAACCGAGGGCCGCCCTTGGTGGCATTCCTGCGCTGCGTCTTGAAGAGCGTCTTGAACAGGGCCTCGGATCTGGTCGAGATCTCCTCGGACTGCTGGACGTAGGCCTCCCGCTGGAGGTCGCGACCGACGTTAGAAAGGGCCTGGCCGAGCCCCGCAGCGATACCAGTTGGCTGACTGGGCTGCGCGCCAGCGGCGGCGGCAGCTTCGCGCTCGCTCGTTAGGACAATCTCGTTGCCGGCAATCTCGTCGTAGATGGTGAGGAGGTAGTCGTCAGGCAGATCGGCATTGTCGTTGATGCCGCGGTTGTTCTTGATGAACTCCTCCTTGCTCATACGCTTCTGGATCTTGGTGCTGTGGAGATCGGTGTTGAGCAGGATGACTGAGTATGCCAAGACGTAGGCCGTATCAGCGTTGGCAAACGACTTGGGGTTGCCCAGAACGTAGCGCTCAGCAAACTTGAGCATGAAACGATCAATCTTCTGCGCCTCGCCAGGCAGGCGGAACGACTGGAGGAAGTGGCGCAGCGCCGCGACGAAGCGCGTCTTGGTGAAGTTCATGGAGTCGACAAAAGCGTGCATGATTTCAATGTTCTTCGGATCACCTTCACCGAGGAACTCGCCAACCTGGGCCTTGTCTAGCTTGTCCTCGCGGAGAAGGAAAGTTGCAATCTCCTGGGGGCTATCGTTGGGGATGAACCCGTCACGCAGGAGCAGCTTCAGCCCCTTTTTGGGCTTGAAGTTGAACTGGCGCACAGCGTTGGTAAAGGCGGTCTTGCGAGCCTTTTCCTTCTCAAGCTGGTCTGGGTCATCATCAAGGACGGGCGTGTTGGGTGGCAGAGGCGTAGAGGCACTGTCGGCGATGGATGGGTCAATCGACGGCCGGACCTCGTCTAGGGACGGGCCGTGAGTGGTAGCATTGTCCTTGTCCTTGTCCTCGTTACTGCCAGTCCGCAGAGCGTCGTTGCCGTCTCCCCGCACAGCGGCGGACCAGTTGACTAGGGAACGCAGCGACTCAACCAGGGCCTCGAGGGACATGCGCTTGATCGCGTAGTCTTTGGGGTAGTCAGGCTCGAGCTCCTGCGGGGGTAGGATGCGGGCGACGGTCAGGGACGGCGGCAGGATTGTCTTGAGCTGCCACTCGCTAGCCGGAGACACCTTGGCACGGGACTCTTCGTAGGCTTGCTCGTGTATCGACGTGATGGAGACGGGGGCGGTTGCAAACTTGGAGAGGTCCTCAATGATGGACTGGTAGATGTTGTCGACGGTCTGGTCGCAGTCGTAGTTGAGGTAGATTTCGACAAGGGCCCTGGGGTCGGCGCAGAGACGGTTCAGGACGTTAACAAAGTAGAGCTTCTGGGACATGGGTCCGTTCTTGCGGGACAGGAGGGCTAGGTAGATCTCGTTGAGGATGACTTCGATCTCTTTCTGTTGGGAGTTGATTAGCAAGATGGCAACGTGAAAGGATGGGAGCGAGGAAGGGGGCGTACCTTGAAAGAGGGCCTCATGAACTTGAGCATGAGCCAAAAGATTTCGCTGCAGACCTCAAAGACGCGGTCGACGGAGCTGGCGCCGTTTCGCGTGATGCTTAGGCAGAGGTAGAACTTGATGGCTTGGAGGAACGAGGTGGACTCGTTGCTCTTGGAGTTGCGGATAATACAAAGGGGTGAGGTGAAGACGCTGATGTTGTTGTTGAGGAGGGTGTGGATGAGGTGCAGGGAGACGAGCTTGGAGCGCATAGGCTGGCCGCGGATCTCGTAGAGTTGGTCGGGTGGGAGGACCTTTGTCGACAGGTTGCAGAAAGAGCGGAAGACGAGGTAGGCGTCACGGATGTAGACCTCGTCCTCGGCGGACTCCATGGCCTCGGCGTCATCGTGGTGGCCGCCGGTGGCCGTAGTTGTTGTGGAGTGACCAGATACCGAGACGCTGTCATCTCTGCTGCCCCTACCACCCCTACCCCCCGACGTCTTGATGCGGGTGACGGTCGTAGGGCCTTCTCCGAGGTTGGAGTCGTCAAAACTCTTGCGATGCTCGAGGTCCTTGAGCGTGAGCTTAGCGCCGTTAGGTGCAGCTATCGACTCATCGTCGCCGTTGATGCTGTCGCCGTTGGCCGCCTGCGAGGTTATGTCGTCGTGATCCTCGGCGCCGGCGCCATGCACCGACTGGTCGAGGGCTTCGCTGCTCGAACCGTTGCGGTGATGGTGGCTGTTGGGGCCGCTGTTGGCCAGGCTGAGGCGCTCTTCTTTCATGTGCAGCCTGGTCTTGACACGCTCAAAGACCGTGCCAACCATCTGGGTCAGAGTTCCCTGAGCAACCTGCTGGTTGGCAGTGCTGCGGGACAGGAGGAAGACATTGTAGACCTGGCGGACGGCCTTGAGAAGGCCAGCGCCATGGACGACAATCTTGTCGTTGAGTACGGCTGCAAGGAGCGACTTGACAATCTGCAGTTGAATCTCCACAGCCGTGGTCTCGCCCTGAAAGCAGTCGCATATGGTATCGATGGCTCGCTCGATCAGAGGCGGTGGTAGCGGCTGTTGGGGTTTCGGCTGGGGCGGAGGCTGCTTAGGCTCGGGCTGCTTCTTCTCCGGCTCGGGCTCTTGGTTCTTTTCGTCGTCCTCTGCATCTTTCGACTCGGGCTTGTCTTCTTGCTTTTCATCGTCGGAGGAGTCGGCGGCTGTATCCTCCTGGTACTCCTTTGACTCTTGCCCAGCCTCAGTCTCGTTCTCGGCTTCCTTTTCTGATTCTTGCGGAGTCTCTTGCTGGGATTCATTTCCCTTCCCAGCCTCTTCCGTTGAAGCCGACTCTTGCTCGGCAGCCGGGGGGTCCTGCTGCTGCAGCTGCTGGGATGGCTCAGGGTGGGAAGGCTCGGTCTGAGACTCGGGTTCCGGCTCGGCGTTGGGGTCCTTGCTGGGGACGGAAAAGTAGGAGTAGGATATCAGCTTTCCAATGCAATCGAGGGAGCTGGTGATGAGCTGGGTGTTGTTGGTCTTTGTGGCGAGCTGGAGGGGCGCAAAGACGAGTTCCGGGTCGGGCAGCTTGTCCTGCTCCTTGATGGCATCTAGGGCTATCTTGGCGAGGTTGGCGAGCTGCTTATTCCTCTGTGCATCCTTGGACGAGGCAATGGCGTCCAAGGACGACACGACAAACTTGAGAGAGCTCATGGGAGCGGGGCGGGACCCTTCGGGGCCATTCGTAGACGGCTTGGGACTGTCGGAGTCGGGGGTTTCGAGGGTCGTGGTGATGGTGGTGTATGTATTATACGGCGCGCGCCCAACCGATAGACACGCACGCGGGGAGATGTGTAAGAATTAGAAAAACACGTAGGGACTCTTTAGACGCCCAAGTCAATGCGCGCCAGAGAAAAGAGAGTGTGTCAACGGTATAGAGTCGCACCGATGTTGGATAAACCTTGGTCGTGGTAAGCGTCAGAAGTGGACAGCTGTGCCGAGAGCCTGGGAATTTCGTAGAGGAAGGAACCAGGAGTTCGGGCCCCGAGTGCTACGCACCCGTCCGTTTGTTACGGTGGGGTTAATCTTAGCTTAGGTCATGATTCGTGGTCACGTTTTGTACGGCGCCAGGAGGGTACTGGACACGGAGTACGCATTAAACGGACAGGCCTTACCCGTAGCGCGTGACGCCGTAGGAGTATCATTAGCAGTATACGTAAGATGAAGTTTACTGCTAGGTGATATTAATGGTCAATTGGTTATGGAATACTCCAAATCACATACGGAGTATATCCCGCTGCATGGCGTCCATGGTGCGCTTAAAGCCACAGGAAGTGTCCTTTGTTCATCTAGGCCAACCGTTTTTCCCAGACAGACAAAAGACAAATCCGACCAACCTAGTACCGTATCGACCCCGCCCGCCGTCTTTACGGACTATTACATTGGTAGATGTGATGATGTGTGAGTACGAAGTATAATGTCACAATAAAGCTCGGACAAGGCTGAATAGGCGTTTACGGACGATTAAAATACTAGCGATTGCCATATGCCAACCGGATATCAATACACCGACGTAACGTACGGCAGTACGGGGCAGTACGAGTAATAACAACAACACTCCTCGTCCGTAGGCACCCGTGTGCCGTACGGCATGCCAACATGCTGCACTCCACTGGACTCAAGCCAGGGGCCGGACCCAGGGGCTGGACCCACTGGACCCTTGGCTCCCTTGGCTTTTCTGGCCCCTGGGGCGCTGTCACGCCGGGGGCCTCGAGCAGTGTATTATTACACTGTACTCCGTAGAATGAGGACGCGGCTCTTTTCACAGAATAACCTCATACGAAGGCTTCTGCCTCAGGCTTCCTCCCCCTAACATTTGCGCCGCATACGGAGCCAAGGAGCCCGGAAATTTACATAAGCTGCCAACTCCCAGTGGCTCTATCATTAAAGCGCTCCGTACAGACGCCGAAATGCGCGCAACGTGGCAAGAGCGATAGACGCACGTACACGATGGCATATCAATTCAATTCAATCGCGAAAAGCTCTGCGTGATAGACAGATGTCGTAGATATTAAAGAAATATGCTTTTTTACACTATCCCCGCGTTGTTAGATAGAAATGCTCGCTGCAGGTCGTACGAGTATTTACAGTCGCGCTTGTGGATCTTCCCAATTGGGCTTAGTCTCCGATAGCTTTTCGAGCTCGCACCTTCTCAACGCAAAAAACTGCCCCAAAAGATTTCCCAGAGCGTCCGAGCCAATCCATCACCGCGAGCCTCTCTCTCCTTCTCTTCCTCTTTACCTCCTCCAACGACCAAGTCTTCTCTCCCTTTTGGCGTCGCCCTCCTCTCCCTCTCTTCCTCTTTTGTCGGACTTTTCTCGTCTGGCATCAGTCTATTCTTCTTCTTTTTGTTCTCCCTGAGCGAAAAGATACCGCCACCCGACTTCCCCCGTGTCCTCCCTGGGAGAGCTATTTTCATCCGTCTCACCCCCCCCCCGAACCCGACAAAATGCTCAGCGCCGCGCTCCGGAGGCGTGCCCTCGCCCCGACTCACAATGCCCTCCGCACGGGCTTCTCGGCTCATGTAGTCCGCTACTACGCCTCCTTCCCCAGCCACCAGGTCATCAGGATGCCCGCCCTCTCGCCCACCATGCAGGCGGGTGGCATTGGTGCCTGGGCCAAGAAGGCCGGCGACACCATCGCCCCCGGTGACGTCCTCGTCGAGATCGAGACGGACAAGGCCCAGATGGACTTTGAGTTCCAGGAGGACGGTGTCATTGCCAAGATTCTCAAGGAGACTGGCGAGAAGGACATCTCCGTTGGCACGGTACGCTTTGTTTTTCCTTGACCCCTTTGTCGTTACGGAATCCCCCGGTTCCCAATTTCCATCCCTACGACACTCAAATCAGACGAATCAGTGTAGCTAACATGCATCCCCAGCCCATTGCCGTCCTTGCCGAGGAGGGTGCCGATATCTCCGCCTTTGAGAAGTTCACCATTGAGGACGCTGGTGGCGCTTCCCAGTCCGGCTCGGGCGAGGCCCAGAAGCCCGCCGAGAGCTCGTCGGCTCCCGCCCCCGCCGCTGGCGAGGCTCAGCAGTACACCGCCTCCGAGGGCAGGCTGCAGACTTCCCTCGAGCGCCAGCCCAACGTGAGCGCCCAGGCCCAGCGTCTGGCCGTTGAGAAGGGCGTCAGCCTCGATGGCCTCAAGGGATCTGGTCCCGGCGGCAAGATCACCGAGGCCGACGTCCAGAAGGCTGCCAGCACCCCCGCCGTTGCCGCCGCCGGCGCCACGTACGAGGACCTGCCCATCTCTGGCATGCGCAAGACGATTGCCTCGCGCCTGCAGGAGTCGGTCCAGCAGAACCCCCACTTCTTTGTCACCAGCTCGCTGTCGGTCGGCAAGCTCCTGGCTCTCCGCCAGGCCCTCAACAGCAAGGCCGACGGTCGCTACAAGCTGTCGGTCAACGACTTCCTCATCAAGGCCATTGCCGTCGCCTCGCAAAAGGTGCCCGCCGTCAACTCCAGCTGGCGCGAGGGCTCCATCCGCCAGTTCAAGACTGTCGACGTCTCGGTCGCCGTGTCGACGCCCAACGGTCTCATCACCCCCATTGTCACGGGCGCTGAGTCCCGCGGCCTCGAGTCCATCTCCAGCCAGGTCAAGGCCCTCGCCAAGAAGGCTCGCGACGGTAAGCTCAAGCCCGAGGAGTACCAGGGCGGTTCCATCTCCATCTCCAACATGGGCATGAACAACGCTGTCGACCACTTCACCGCCATCATCAACCCGCCCCAGGCCGCCATCCTCGCCATTGGCACCACCAAGAAGGTGGCTGTTCCCGTTGAGAACGAGGACGGCAGCGTGTCGACCGAGTGGGAGGACCAGATCACCGTCAGCGGTAGCTTCGACCACCGCGTCGTCGACGGTGCTGTCGGTGCCGAGTGGGTCCGCGAGCTCAAGAAGGTCATTGAGAACCCTCTTGAGCTCCTCCTGTAAGGGGGTGGGTCATTCAAGACAAGAAAATAAAGAGCACGTTGTGACGGGGCAGAGATAGGACTCTTTGTGCCCGCGAGCCCCCAAAGGGCGTCGGTTCAAGGCTTCTCATCTCGTTGTTTTTCTCTCTTATATAGACCATGGTGGCTTTGGCCTTGGCCGGTGTGCCGTCTTTTTGTTTTTCTTTGTTTCTCTTGATTTCTCTTTTTTGGAGGACAAATGTGCTGTTGTCTTGTAGGAAGAAGATTTAGGAGAGATGTGTGTACTGTCTAGCCCGACCCTTTTCACCTTATTTTACTGTAGTTGTTGTGATGAAGGAGGTGGACACTTGTACAATGATAAAATTGATTAATGCTACACTCGCGCGTGTCTGCATGAAGTTTGATACCTGTATATGTTTGTATGAAGTAGTCTGACTCTCTAGCTACTACTAATACTAGTGGTAACCCTTGCCCATCTGGCGCCCGTTGCTGGTCCATGCTGTTGCGATGAAGCCATCACCTCCGCCATTACTATTTATTGCCGCCATCGTCAGGAGAGCCATTACTGCTAATACTTCGTACAGCCACAACAATATCCAAGTGACATGCTCACGGAATCGAGAGAAAGAAGAAAACGGCTATAGCTACTTATATCCGACCGCAGTTCGTCTTACATCTTCCATCTTAGGCCTTACGTCTTACCAACTGATATTGGCACTTTTGACGTGAGCTCGGTGAATTGGGTTGATTTCCAGCCAATCAGATGCCGGAAGAATTCTCGGTCTTTTCACCTGGCTCGCACCTGCCCTCTGATTGCTGTTTGCTGCTACCTTGGCTGTACTGCCATTCGATTCTATGAATGTCGTTACTCTTACTAAGTCCATGTTTCTATATTTCCCTTCCCCTCTCTCCATTCTTCACTTGTGCAACATAACTCTGTTATGTTGAGCGACGGCTTGTTCATCGCTGCTTGTTTGAATGATCGACGAGGAAAACACCGTTGTGGACCCCCCGCCGTTCGGACTATCACCACCGCCCACCACCCACCACAACCCCATCCACAATGACGACAGCCGAGCCCCCCGATAATATGAAACCCAACCCACAAGCTGCAGAAGTCACCGCGGCATCTCAGGTTGATCCCGCCACAGACGCGGCCACGGCCAAGAAACGTCGTCGTCCTGCCCTCTCGTGTGAACAATGTCGCCGTCGCAAGATTCGCTGCGACAGGAGTGTACCCTGCAGCCATTGCGTGAAGTCGGGTATCGGCAGTGCCTGTCACTATATCCCTACACACACGCCAGCGTCTTGGCTCAATGGCGACAAGGCAAAAAAGACTCCCGGGAGGAAGAAGAAGACACCGCAGTCTCAGACTCGGGATCAAGCACAGCAGGGCCCTGAGCAGCAGCAGCAGATTCTCCCGGCCCCGGCAGACAACAATGATGAGCAAGACAAGAAGGATACTGTTCACAATGATGCTATCACGGGCAACGTTGACTGGCTGGTCACTCATATCGAAGAACGCATGTCCAAAGTGGTGACGATTGACAACAAGGATGTTTACTCTACCGGGCCATATATGTCGACGCCAGCGACCCATTCATTATCTCAGTCTCGCGCACATTCGTCGTCATCCGAGGCTGCCCTGACACCCGGCTCCTCGGAGTCGGTGCCGAGTTCTGCAGCCAAATGTCCCGTCTCGAGGATAAAGTATCTGGGTCGGAGTCATTGGATGCACGGAATTGGAATGGTAAGTTTCACTGCCGTCATGTCCATACCCCCCCTTCCTTCTCCCTCTGTCTCTCTGTCTCTCTCCTTCTCTTCCTCTTCCAAGCCATGCACGGGATACTACTAGTAGTATAATCCTGAATGTACAGGACCTTTTTGCTGACAGAATTGATTGCCTTAAGTTCCCCCAGGAATTGAGGATGATGCATCCTTCCAACGATGGCGATCCAGAGCTTTTAAGCCTGGTGTCCCGCTGCAAGGCAGTTGGGCGGAGCATCAAGGAACGGCGGCAAGCGCCGCTGTCATCTACGGACCTGGGAAATAAAATGGTTCCGCGAAAGCTGGCGGACGAGCTGGTGGATGCTTACATGCGGACATTCGAGGGAGTGTTCCGAATTGTGCATATTCCAACATTCCGCGAGCAGTACGAGACGTACTGGAACAACGTCGAAGAGAAGAACAGCGGCTGCGGCGAGGGGGGCTCGCCGCCGGCAAGCGACTACTTCATAATACAGATGCAGCTGGTGTTGGCACTGGGCAGCGTAGTCCACGACACTGGGTTCACGCTCAAGGCCAAGGCGGCACGGTGGGTGTACGAGGCCCAGTTGTGGGTCATCCTACCACCTGGGAAACATCGCATGACCATTCCGGGTATACAGAACATGTGTCTCCTCACGCTGGCTAGGAGCGTGTGCGGCGTTGACCAGGACCTGGCCTGGATCACGGCTGGCGACCTTGTCCGCAAGGCCATGTACATGGGCTTGCACCGCGATCCGCGCCACCTGGGTGTCAAGACGAGGTACCGGGCCCAGATACGACGCAGGTTGTGGGCCACCATCATGGAGCTCAATCTCCAGTCGTCCTTTGACGCCGGCGGGCCGCCCCTCGCAGGGAGCATGGACCACGATGTTGATCTCCCGGGAAATTTCGACGACGAAGAACTGTCTGACCAAATGCCAGATTCGCCTCGCAGCGACGACAATGGTGCTCAAACGGGAGGGGCTACTACTAGTGGTAGCTCCCGTGAAAGAACCACCAAGATCACGCAGATGTCTGTCCCGTTACAAATCCTTGAGTCGCTGCCCCTGCGTCTCCGTCTACTGCAGCACGCCAACGACTTTCGCGCCGACGACTCGTACGAGGATACGCTCCGGTTCAACTCGGAGCTGACCAGAGCATGTCGCCGCATATCAAGGTCCATGGCCGGCATTCTCTCGGCCTCTATCTCGACTTCCACCTCTCCGTCTGCATCGGCTTCTGCGCCTGTCCCTCCGATATCCTGGCCATCCTCGGCGTCCCCCGTCAATCAATTCCACACGTCAGTGGCCGAGCTTCTTGTGTATCGATGCTTCCATACACTGCATCAGCCCATCATCACACGGTCCTTGGAGGATCCAAAGTTCCACTTCTCGCGCAAGATGCACCTGGACGGGGCCCTAAAAATGATGCAGATCTCCCGACTATCCGGACCGCAGCGGGCCGTGGGTCCCGGCGGAGAAGGCAATCCGGGGACGACAGACCTGGACCGAGTCCTGATTAACGGGTCGGGCATGTTTCGCAACATGACGCTCCAATCCGTGCCGGGTCTTTTGGTCGAACTCCTGGAGTGCTCCACGGCCAACTCGCCGTCGGCCGAGGCCTTGGCACTGGGGTACCTTCCTGCAATGGATGACTACGACCTACGCGCCACGCTGGAAGCATGCGTGCGCCTGTCGCTCCGCCGCATCGAGGCGGGCGAGACGAACATCAAATGTCTGGGATTCGGCGAGGCATGCCTAGCGCACGTGGACGCTGCGGCGGCGGGCCTGGACAAGGCTGCCGTCGAAACGCGTATTCTCCAGGCCGTAAAGAGGTCCGCTGCAAAGTCCTTGGAAGCCCTTTTGAGGCTAGCTGAGAGGGAGGGGATTGTTGCGGCAGCCTCATCGCCAGCCCCTGGGACGTTTGCGGCGTCAATGCCGTATCAGCAGCAGGCGCCACAGCAGGGCGTCTTCCAGTACACAGAAGACCCCATCATGTCTGATTTCATGTCGGACCCCATGTCGATTGACTTTATGAGCGACTGGATGATGGATACTGATGGGATGCTGTGGGGCCCACCGCAGCCATGATGGCGAGACAGGTTATGTGATGGTTTGGTGACCTGGCCTTGGTGGCCTGGCCTTGGTGGCGAGGAGACCTTGATGGCCACCAAATAGTGGCGGCCATGGTGATTGATATGATGGTTATATGAGAGTTGGCACGGCTAGTGTTGTGGCCGATGTGAACTATGTATTATATGAAGACTGAAAGTCCTTGAGAGATCTGTATGATAAGATGAATGAGAGTCCTTCGAATATGTCTATTAAGTACTAGTAGTACTACTAGTATAGTAGTTAATATCTAGTACTATATAACGAAACTACCGAATGCTGATAGTCCTAAGGGGAAAGTTTTGGCAGTGTCATCAAGGTGCAGCCAGCATCTACAATCAATCTGTCTCTTCCGTCCCATTCCTTGGCCCCTTATTTATAGGATGGCGTCCTCGATCAGAATCTATCTCCTGGCTTCAAACAGGAACCGGAGCCCAGTTTACTTTCCTGACTGTTGTTAAAACACCTTGAACTCCTTACTACAATCTGTTGGTTGAAAAATCGTTAAACATCTCCAAGATGGCTCTCTTTGTCCCTCCCCTCGCGGTCCTCAACCTTGTGTCGTCGGCCATGGCCGCCCCGGCTCCGGTCCCGTACCCGGCCAACAGGACGGCCATCACGAACCACACGGCTCGGGCGGTCATTCCTGACTACCATCGTGGTGGTCCCAATGATGCCCACCGTGATATCCCAGTGAACGAGGCTCTCTCCCCCGTTCTCCCGCCGTTTGTCGACGGGCCGTTCTTCCCCCGGCCATTCGACCCCATCATGCCTGTCCCGACGATCCCCGATATCCCGGAAGACATCCCCGTCCCGACGGATGTGAATGATATCACCATCCCGGGCATTGGCAAGATTGGCGACCTCCCGAATCCCGAGGTTTCCGACCCTCTTGAGCACCTTGGTCGTCCTAACCACACGGCCCGGTCGGTCAACGTCGGTGCTCGCGATCTCCCTGACGATAGCAAGAGTGAGGCCGAAGGAGTGAAGGCTCTGGATGAGCTCCTCAGGTCCAACTCAAATGACCCGATTGTAGACATCCCCCCTGCTGAGACGTCTGCTGCCGGCGCGGTATCCAAGGAGGTCAGCCCCACCATTCCCATCACCAGCAGCAGTGCCTCGCCTACGTCTACGGCCAAGATTACCATCACGCCTACAGCCAGCTCGACGTGCGTGAGCGAAACCATCACCAAGACGTCCTACGACACCATCTTTACCGAATACGCGACGTACCTGACGGCTACCAGCACGCTCTCGTGCGGCCCGGGGGCGTGCGCGCCTAACCCCAGCTGGACGACGCAAAAGCCAGATATGGGCCTGGCCAACCTGATGGACGACGATTTCAAGCCTAATCCTGGCATCCCTGTTCCTCTCATCCCTATTCCTTTCATCCCTGGTCCTCGTCGGGGACTTTTCGATTCCACGACGACGGTGGAGGCTTCGACCATCATGCACTACGAGTGTGCTGCCCAGACGGGAGTACACGAGGGTTGATTGTATGTATGTCTGTCTTGTATCAGGTGTGTACCTTTGTGTGTGTGTGTCTGTCTGTCCGGGGTTGGATGCTCTGTTTTTGTTTCTTTTAGACTTTGCCCAACAGGTAGTTCTGAGGGGGGCGGTTACTCCTTGTAACAAGGAAGACACGATGGTCCGTTCATGTATTAGAAAGATGAGATGTAGTCGCTAGAATGGATGAGAATGTTTGAATGTCATTGATGAGAGAGTCTACTACTGCCTATGGACCTTGTGCTTCGTGACTGTCCGATTGGGAAGTACTACTAGTATAGTACTCTGTAAGTAGTAAGCCATGTACTCGTACGGAGTATCATGTATGCCCGCGTACTTTGTAAACGATGACAATAAGGAAACCCTAATGCCCTTCATGCCCTTCCTTCTCCATACAGTGTATCACTATTAGTGGTATAGAACTGCGGACAATGTCACAACTTGAAGTCCCAGTCGGGAAGAAGGGCTTTGTCGGCTCAAGGAGAGTTTGACGCCACCAGGTTCCCACTTGGTGTATAGTACGCGTAAGTACCGTGAGCCTGGTTTCTCCTCCTCGGTGTTGGTTCATGTCTTCTTGGTCTACAGAGTACTACTAGTAGTCTTCCTCAGCAAAGACTTACTGAGGAAGAAAAAAAAGACTCCGTAGCGTCTGCCGATTGACGGGTGAATGGGGGAGGGGGGGTTTGTCCCTCCTAGACTCCTCCTAGTTGATGGTCCGAGTTTAATGGATTCTCTCCTTAGTTCCGACTTGAGCCACGCGTTTTAGCCTGATCCTAATCGTGCGTGGGCCGCAAGCCGTACACTAGATCCTTTTTCTGTCGTGGAGTGTGGCCTTCAGCCAACCATCTCCTCTTGCCACTTGGATTCTCTGGATACCCTCCAACCCCCCAGCCCCACTTCAAAACCACTTCCGCAACATGTCACCACCAACTCCAACACTAGGACTCTAGGAGTAACTCCGGAGGTCGACCGTGTCATGTCCTGTCATCCAGACTTTTGTCTTCTCTTTGTCCGATTCCCCATTCTATTCAGACTTTGCCTCGTCGCCGGATACCTCCGTCCCTCCAAGTAGTCAGTCGACCCAGCTCCTCGGTGCCTGTTACTACTATTGTAGTAGTAATAGTAGTAGTAGCTGAAATGATTCATGTGATGAGCATTGTCTTGTCAGAATGGTACCTGGTTGCGATTGATTCATGTCTGGACATTGTCTTGTCAGAATAGTGCCTGGTTGCGATGATTCATGCGTCAGGCATTGTCTTGTCAGAAAACACTGCCCCAAGTGTCCCAGGTGGAACCTCTTTGTCCAGACCGACTGTTCTACACTCACCGAGCTGAGGTGGTCCGGCGTGTTGGATGAACAAAGGTGACCAAGGTCAAAGAAGAGGGCGAGTCATGGAAAGAGCGCAACACCCAAGGTCATCTTCAATCAAGCCCCAGGTGCGCCCGACAGGGCCGCCGGAGGCATCATAATCAAGAAACTTTGGAAACAAACATGCACATGTGTAAAATTGATGTTAAGATGATGATACCGGATGGTATGCATGATATACACATGGACGACACATGAACATGTTACACAAGGTAGCCACGTTATACACACATGGTCATACACATGTAGGTACTAATACTAATTTATGTGCAGTATCAGTCCCAAGGAGCAGTGGTCAAGAGACGGTGGTTGACATTCACAGAGCAAGGCGACAAAGATGGTAGGCAAAAAAAGTATTCAAAGTAGAATATGTAATTGAATTGACCACACCGTAGCTGGTCCAAGAGAGTCCAAGAGACACAGGGCAGATGCGGCCAAGAAGAAGTAACCAAGAGGGCAACAAGCGCAATCAAAAACAAGTTTCCAGTGTGCAAGTGTCACACTTGGTTTGGCACCCCAACACCCCCTATCTTTTTATCAAGAATGGAAAAAAAGAAGCGACAAGATGATAAAACAAGAGTGAATTTTCCCAAAAATCATACCCAAAAACCCAGTCAAAAAATCAGAGAACAAAGGACCGCATTGGCACAAGAGCTGCGAGGCTCAAGCGCTTAAGAGCTGTAGCCAATGGTGGTGTAAAGGCGGACCTTGCCGGCGGGGAGGTTCAGGCCGACACCGTCCTCGGCCTCCATGCCACCGAGGTAGGCGTTGGTGCCAGTGCCACCGGGGTTGATGGTGGAGCAGGTGCCGCTGCCGTTGGCCTCGGAGCAGACACGGAGACCGGGGATGGAGAGACCAGCAGACGAGGCGACGAGGCAAGAGGCGTCAGCGCCGGACCAGCCACCGTTGGACTCGTTGGCCATGTCGAACTCGAGCCAGGTGTCGGCGAACTCGCCGTACGAGGTGAGGGTGACGGTGCTGGTGCCGCAGGTGCAGCCGCCCTGGGAGTTGGAGTCAACAACGACGTGCTGAGTGGCGCCGGCGGCGACGTTGAAGTTGAGGACCTCGTTGCCGGTGAAGAAGCCGTTGATGCCGGAGTCGGAGCCGATCTTGTTGAAGCAGACGCAGTTCTGCTCAGAGTCGGCGGCGTTCTCGAGGATGATGACGTGGTCGTAGTCGTCGGCGACAGAGCTCTGGGCGAGCATCATGTTGCAGCCGTAGGAGCTGGAGGAGCCGGTGTTGCCCTTGTAGGCGATCTCGGCGGCGGTGGCGCGCTTGGAGTTGCCGCTGCAGAAGGCCTGGTAAGAGCTGATGCCCTGGCCGGAGCCACCAGAGCTGGAGGCAGAGGTGGAGGAGGCGGCGGCAGCGGAGGTAGAGGTGGTGCTCGAAGACGAGGCAGAGGTGGTGGTGGCCTGGGCCGTCTGCTGGGTGACGGTGGTGGTCAGGGTGACGGGGTTGACGGCCTTGACGAAGTCGGCACGCTCAGCGAGGGAGCGGTGGGCGTGCTTGTGGCCAACACCGCTGGGGTGGGCAGAGGCGCCGATGGCGGCAGCCAGGACAACGGAGGCGGAGAACTTCATCTTGATGGTAGTAGTGAGAGAGTGTGATACGAACAGGCTCTTGCAAAGAGCGCGTGTTGTTTATGGATATAGAGAAGGTAAAAGAGAGTTGTTGGACGCGACGTCTAGCGAGCGCGAGCTTGTATGGGTTGTAAAAGAGAGTGTAAGTGGCCTGTGATGGGGCTCAAAAAGAAGGAATGACTGGAAGATGGAGTTGTTAAAAGGGAAGAAGGAGTGATCAAAAGGGACAGTGGGACGAGAAGAAGGGGAGAGACGGGGGAGATTGGATCTATTAAAGGAGGGCAGGGGTGTGCGTGGCCGGTGGATGCATGAGGGGGGGATTGGGAAGGTACGTACCTGATGGAGTAGGGGAAACAACAGGAAAGAGCCGAAGAAAAAAAGAAATGGAACAAAAAAAAAGACGAAGGGGGGGGAAGCAAGAGGTATCCATAAGGTACCTGCTGCCTTCTCCACGAGGCATCAGTACCTGACCCAGTACCTGAGTCGACATGTCACCGATCAAAGCACTCTGTCTGTGTCTGGCTGGCTGGCTGGCTGGCTGTCAGTGAGAGTGCAGGTACGGTACTCGTACTCCGTGCGCTGCAAGGTACAAGGGCAGACCACGAGTAATCGCTGTACACTACTCCGTACTGCTGCGGAGTACGTACAGTGGTGTTCCCAGTGTTCCCAGTCTAGGCACACTAGCCGTGGTGGATCAGGAACACTCGAATAAACTCTCCCATTGTGCCAGGATTGCCAGGTACACCCAACCTCTGATTGGTCCACCGTCGGGCCCATTACCCGCCCTGATTGCTGCCCTGGCGCCCTGACTGCCCTGAGATGTCTGATTGCCCAGTCGCTCTTGCCAGTGTACAGGCCTTGTACCTCCCTCCATTTCATTTTGGTTTTTACTGCCACGAGAGCTATTACTCGCCCGTACCTGCCTTGCTGCCCTGGTACCTACTGGCCAGCGACCACTAACACAAAGCAGCACCTTCTCCGTACAGTACACTTATAGCGTCCGAGTGCCTCTTACAGTGTGGCACCTGCCCTGTTCTGGCTCTTTCTCTTTCCCCTCCTCCGGGTCCCTCCCCTCTCTGTCCATGACTCTTGCCTGCATCTGGATTTGTGCACGAGCCCACTGTGCCTTTTGTTCCTTCTTTTCCTCTCAATGCAGGGCGCGCTATCCACGCATAAGATGAAATTTCAATGGCAGGTACGCTCAACCCGGCACCCAGGTATCCATCCGTACTCGTACTACGAGTACTTCTTAGTCGTCGTAGAGTTTTCCCCTCTTGTCTCTCGATCATGGGGAAAGAACTCAAAAAAGAGTGACAAAGTGAGCAGAGTGGACAGAAAACACGCGTCATGCAATTGGATCCACGTCGGGCCAACGTACGTGGCGGGAAAAAATTCCTAAAGGTACCGGTCTGGCGGTCTTGGTCGTCGTCGTCGGCGTCGTCGGCGTCGTCGGCCACTGTCATCCAGCCACCTGGCGCTGCGCCATGCAGTGCAGTGTTGTGCGTTGTGCAGTACCGAGCCCATACTTACGGTGTGATGGACTCAAAGCTTGTGCGCTGTTGTGCACCATCATCTGATGCTTGTTGGCTTGTTGGCTTGTTTTGTTTTTGCCCGACCTTGGGCTGGAATGAACAACACGGCCAGCATTGCCAGCCAATTTGGTTGACCGGGATTCCTGTCCACTCGGCAGATGCCAGGATTGATTACTCGTCCCCTATGCTCCGTACCTGAATTATAGAATACCACGCCACCACTCACACTCATACTCACAACTCACACTCAACATGATCCTACGGAATATCGGCCACGGTGACTTTTGAGAGTAATACTCCGTACGAGTAGCGGGATCGATACACTCACTGCTGGGCCGCCGTCATCCTTTTGCGCGCGGCAACATGTGAGTTTCACAATAGCCGCCATCTCTCATCATGTACCTTGCCGGGATTACGGGGACCACTCGTTGTCCCGAATCAGACTCGATTGTAAATATTTTCATCTCGTCACTTTTCCTCGTTCCGGAATCACTTGATGGATGACCGGGCCGCGCGGGGATCCGGAGCGCCCAGCATTCGAGTAATACTCGTGGAGTCGTGGGCCATGGCAACGTGGTTCTAGATTCTTCCCCCAGTCATCGTGGGCATTGTACGCCACCCACGATGCGCTACTTTTTATGCGGAGCCCTCAGTGGCCGAATTTGTGCCGCATAAGCGCCGCTCTGCACAAAATGATTTTTTATGTTAGAAGTTTTTGTGTGTGATTGTATGTTTAATGTATATGGCTTATGTGTGGATTATGAGCGTGGATGGATAACGTGTATGTGCACAATTCCCGCTGGATCGACACCGTGCTGACTCCACCGCAGAAGACCACCAGCACCAGCACCAGCAAGACCAGAACACTGCTCGGCGCTCCCTCCCTTGGCATTCAGGGCCAGGACCAAGCACCTTGCAGCCGGGGCCCGATCGCGATGGAGCAGAGTGGGAACGAGAAAAGCTTGGTTGCTCTGCCACGCCATGAGACGAGCCTTTGGTTATTAATGATCAATGCCTAGGCTCATAGCACGTGGTGATATTCCCAAGTACGAGTACACAGAGACGGAGTGCTCCGTGCCATCAAGTGTGCGCTGCCAACGAATCATGACAACTCTGTCTGTCCCCAATATCAACTCAAGGTTGTATCATGTTCATGAGAAATACTCGTATACATCTTGGCTCGTGTTGGTCCTGACTTTTACGGCTAAACCTACGGAGTACTCCGTACGCAGCATTACAATATCCAACGCTCGCTATGCGTCCTCGTATGCAGGTAAAAGACACCAGAGTGCTCCGCCGCCCTCCCCGCTCGTTTCAGGATGGGCTGCATCTCCGTATACGGTATCGGGGCGGCGTCTGAGCACTCAGCACTCAACACAAGCACTCTGAGAGGCCTCAGCGTGCTCTACAGGTACAAGGTACTCGTCAACTCGTATACTCGTACGGAGTATTACAGCTTACAGGTATGCCCGTACTTGTACTCCTTGACTCCGTGGTATTTCGACTCCTCCTCGTACTCGTCGCCGTCGTCACTCCGGGACCAGGGCCGACCAGCCGTATTACCGGTACCTCTGTGCTCGTACATAACACGAACAGCTTCCAAGAAGAGCAATTATTACTCTGTTGAGTAAGAGCAATATCAGAATACAAGCAAGGTAGAGAGGCCCGCCCCCTGCGCCTCGCCCGGCGGCGGACGCATACGAGTAGATCCCGGTGAGCCCCTCCCTCTTCACCCCCAGCATTCCTCAACAAGGCAGGCTATTCTTAGTCTCTTAGATGACAACTCCCCAAGCCACGGTCATGGACCTTGATCAAGAACCTGTATTATTACCGAGTAAGCCGCAGCAATGCCTCTTTCCACTTCCACTTGACTTGGCATCATTCAACTTAAAAGGGGCTGGGAGAGCATGACTTGGACGTTGGAAAGTGGACGTCAACTCACCGCCCACGAGGTGCTCTGCAAATGACACTGGCACGCGTCGGCTCCTCACCTTTCAGCTTTGAGGGAGAGCACATGGAGAGAGGAGATGGGAGAGCATGGCCGTGGGGATGTCTCTGTTGACAGCTCTGATGGATCGACAGATGATTGATTGCCACGGGCCAACGCGGTTGCAATCGGCCCCAACGTAGCACCCGTGGAGTCCATATCGAGAGTTTTGGACCATCGCGACATCGCGACACCTCGATGGAAAAGATGAATAGCACTCGTACTACTATTCGGGACATGGTAAAAGTCTAAGTGTGCCGAGCATACCATCCCCCAGACACTTGACTCAGTCGTGTTTATTTACCATGTACGATCAAGACAAGTCGACCTACCCTATATGTCACTTTGATGAGCATCGCCGTGTTTATACCAGGCAAACGAGACCATGATGACCTGCTGTAGTACGGCACGAGTGTTTTTGTTTCTATGAAATTACAAAAAGTCTCGTCTGTACCGTTATTGTTTGCGTTGGATGTTTCTCGTGTCGCAACAGTAGCATTAACGTTGGAATCATGCAGTAAAGTCTAAATGCTTCAATGTCGTCATATCTGAAGGATGACATATGACGTATCCGTGCAGATAGAAGCAGCCTCTACGAGTGCCATAGAACACAGCTGTCAGTCAATAGTCACTACTTTAATAGTCGTGCACCTTTACGAGAAGAATGCGAATATTTGTATAGTTAGATGAAATCAATTCTGTATGCAGTTATTGCAACAATTACCAGTCACATGGCAACGTGTGTAGATCTGGATACTGAGGAAGCAGATCTGCTGATTCAGATTGGGAGGCAGCCGGGGAGAATGCAGATAACCCATGCAAGAAAGCAGACCAAAAGCAGACCAAAAGCAGACCAAAGCAGGCCAGAGCAGACCAGCAGGGGCCTCTGGTAGCAATAACTCACAGTAATAGGCTGGATAATCTTGATTCAGCTGAGCGTCTGGCAGCTGAACCTTGGGTTGCTCACTGGTGTGCGTCCAAGTACTGCCGGGGAACCCCACGACCCGACACTAACAGATACACACTTATCTACAGTGAATGAATGTTAGTCTCTGTTAGTGCGGACCCCTGCAACGACCGGCTTCATCTAGCATCAAGCTCCACCCCAGATGCACAAACGTCATTAACCTGGACGGAGCTCAAACCGGACCAGCCCCCTCTCCATTTGCGTTACGAGAACTCGCACTCTGTACGCCTCGAACCTCGCTTTTCTCTGGCCTCATTCTCGTCAAATCGCTCGTCCGAGGCACAAACGACAAAACAGAGAGCGACGACATCTTTGGTTCTTGCGCGCCTCAATTGCTCTTGGAGCGTCAATCGCACCTGCCTGTTCTCGCGTGGATATAGCTCGGAAGCTTCACCTCGCTCACCAGCTTCAACGTCTCGGGCCGTCGCCTCTCGACGTCATCTAGCCAAAATGGTCAACAGAAACGGCTGGTTCTCCATCGGGAGGATCCTGGGCTGGGAGAGACACCCGACCACCCACCATGACCGTAACTCGTGGCTTCGCGAGGAAGAGACGCGTGAGTAATACCAGCGACGTTTATCTATGCCTACTGCATCTGTCGCATATCCTACACCCGCTGTTCCCCTGCTGACAGAGAGAGTAAAAAGTCCTCGGCCATCGTAACGAGGCCATCCAGTCGGCAATTCCGCCCGCTGACGTGACAAAGGTGTGCCTCCGTCTGCGGCATCTGGTCCAAGCCTGTGTTCCCTGCGAGCTGGAGGAGTCGGAGATCACAAAGGCCAACGGCCGCATCATCACACCCAAGGTGGTCAAGGCGGCCAAGGAGGCTGGTGGCGCCGACAACAAGGGCTGCGTCGTCTACGGACTGCTCGTGGCCAAGGAGTGGTTCTCTCACGAGGCCAACAAGAACCTGTGGGATGCCGACCTGCACATGGTCCAGGCTACGGCATGCGGTGTCATTGCCAAGCAGATTATCGAGAACGAGGAGGACGCCGAGTACCTGACACACTCGGTGCTTCTGCGCCGCTACGCCCACCTGTCGAGCGGAGAGCCAGTTCACCCCACAAACGTTATCGAAAAGGCCGTCGACCTGCACGAGGTGCTCGTCATTGCGTCGTCGGGCTACCAGCGCTGCATCAGCCATCTGTGGCAGGGCTGGCTTGTCCAGGACGAGAACGACCCGTCCGTCTTTGTCGACTACAAGGACAAGGACAGCCCCAAGTTCTTCGTCCACATGGGGCCCGACCGCATGCGCACTCCCATGTACCAAAACGCCGTCCAGATGCTGCTCAGCATTGTCTACCTGGCCCTCTACACGGCCGCCATCAACTCCATCAACCCCTCGGGCAACTTTGACGGCGCCGAGGTCCTCATGTACCTCTTCACCCTGGGCTTCATGTGCGACGAGCTCGTCAAGCTCTACAAGGCCGGCCGCCACATCCTCGGCTTCTGGAACGCCTTCAACTCGGTTCTCTACGTCTTCCTCACCGCATCCCTCATCCTCCGCATCATCGGCATCTCCCACAGGCCCGACACCGACACCCGCTTCCACTACAACCAGCTTAGCTACAACCTGCTGGCCTTTGTCGCCCCCATGTTCTGGTGCCGCCTCATGCTCTACCTCGACAGCTTCCGCTTCTTTGGCGCCATGCTCGTCGTTCTCAAGGTCATGATGAAGGAGTCGGTCATCTTCTTCGCACTGCTCATCATCATAATTATCGGCTTCCTCCAGGCCTTTGTCGGCCTCGACCTGGCCGACGACTTGGTGGCCGGCGACGTCTGGTTCATTGTCCAGCAGATGCTCAAGACTATCCTTCAGAGCCCCGAGTTCGAGGGCTTCGAGCAGTTTGGCCACCCCTTTGGCCTCATCCTCCACTACTGCTTCACCTTCATCGTCATGGTCATCCTCCTCAACATTCTCATCGCCCTCTACAACTCGGCCTATGAGGACATTTACGGAAACGCCGACGACGAGTACCTCGCCCTCTTCGCCATGAAGACGATGCAGTTTGTCCGCGCCCCCGACGAGAACGTCTTCATCCCCCCCTTCAACCTCATCGAGATCATCCTCTCCGGCCTCTGTGAGTGGTGGATGCCCGACCACGTTTACGCCCGCGCAAACGACATCGTCATGGGCATCATCTACTCGCCTCTCCTCATCGTTGTCGGCTTCTACGAGACCCGTAAGGCGGCCGACATCCGTCGCAACAGGGCCCGTGGCGAGGATGATGACGATGTCGAGGAAGAGTGGGAGAATGCAAACATTGAGGTCGACTTTGAGGCCGATGGCTGGACAAAGACGTGCGATGCCGTCAAGCCAAGACTTGCCGAGGATCCCGTCCTCGAGGAGATTAAGAAGCTTCGCGGCGAGATTGACGATCTCAAGGGGCAGCTGGCCAACGTCAAGTCCATCACGGCGTCTTAGCCCCTCGTCTCCCCGTCTACACCCCCCTCTTGACCAAGGTCTAGTTTGGATACCCCCTTTATGCCCACTACGGGGCCATGGCTCTAATCTTGCTTGTATGTCAATACGTTAATACGTTTATACGCTCTATGTTTATATGTTTATATGTTGAATAGCACGTGTGTGGATCTCATGAAGTTTTCCCATCTTTGCATTTAGTGTTTAGTGTTTAGTGTGGTACACGAATGCCCAATAACGATGGCACTCCGTGATATGCACAGCAATAAGAAAGTAGAACCGCCAATTTGATTTCCCAAGAAGAAGACTCCAAGTCGTGAAAAGAAGGTCGATACAAACGCGACAATGAGACAAGACCCAGCAACAAGATTTAGCCGGCCTCTACCTCTGGGGGGAAATATACAGGCAGCGCTCTCTTGTAGGCTGCGTCATCCTTGGGCTCAAACGTGACAAAGACAACGCGATCAATGCCACCCCCATCCGGTCCGTCGAGAAATGCCCTAACAGTCCGGCAGGCTACCTGCGCCGCCTCTCCGCTCGGATATCCGTAGACGCCTGTGCTGATGGCGCTGAAGGCGAGGGAGCGCACCCCACCCGCGACGGCGGCCCGCAGGCTCTCGCGGTAGCAGCTCGACAGCAGGTCCTGCGCCGCTTGCGGGTCGGAACCTTGCCAGGTGCGGTAGACAGGCCCGACGGTGTGGATGACATGCCTGGCGGGAAGTTCGTAACCCTTTGTCATCTTGGCCTGACCGGTTGGGCAACCGCCGAGGGTACGGCACTCCTTCACCAGGGAAGGACCGGCGGCCCGGTGGATGGCTCCATCCACGCCGCCGCCGCCGAGGAGGCTGGAATTGGCGGCGTTGACGATGGCATCTAGCTGGAGCTCTGTGATGTCGCCATTGATTACGCTAACGCGGTCGTTGGCAGAGGTAGATGGGGTGGGGGTTGGAGTGCCTGCGGCGGCGGAGGAGGGCGGAGATGACGAGGCCGCTCCAAGAGCCCCGGAGCGGTACAGGCTTGTAAGCGTGGGGATACTGGCGAGAGACCTGATAGACATGGTTACTTTTGTGTGTCTCTTTTTTTCTTTTTCTTTTTTCGCAACAAACTCCTTGTGTTTTGGATGGATTTATTCGGATGTAGAAAGTGAGGCTGACGGAGAGCTCTACTAATGACAAGACGCGGGGTGACAAAAAAAGATGTGCATTGCCACCTGCGCACGTGCGAGCGAAGCGAGGCCAGCTCCCGGCAGGGCCGCCGGAGGCAGATCAATAGAGAAAACAAAAGATGAATTGCGTGAATCTACATACATGAATAGGACTATGAAAGGCGCTCCAGCTGGTGGAACCCAATTAATGACGATGCGACGCCATAGGACAATTGTTTGGTATGATTTTGTCCACCCCGAGGTCCCGCCCGCATCGGCTGCTTATCAGGGCGCTTATCGCCGCGGGGCACAAAGACCACCCCTCCTTGGGGTGAATTCTTTGTTTGCCTCGACGACTCACCTGGCGATAAGCTGACCAAAGCTCACGCGATCTTCGTCCCCCCCACCTCTCGGGCCCCCATAACGAATACCATAGTCGAGCGAGCAGTCGAGCACGACAACAGACAAGATGGCGGACGACAAGGCGACCGAGGAAATCACGCAGAACCTGCCCAAGCTGCAGCTGGACGAGGCGACGGGCGAGATGGTGTCCAAGGCGGAGCTCAAGAAGCGGCAGCAGAAGCGGGCCAAGAAGGCGGCCCAGGAGAAGGCACGGCAGGAGAAGGCTGCGGCTGGACCGGCCCCCGGCGCCGCTGCCGCGGCCCCAAAGCCCAAGGTCGAGGAGACCCCCGCCGACCCGGAGGCCATGTTCAAGCAGGGCTGGCTGCAGGACGTGTACAAGGAGAGGCCGGTCAAGGACGTCGTGACCCGGTTCCCGCCCGAGCCCAACGGCTACCTCCACATTGGCCACGCAAAGGCCATTGCCGTCAACTTTGGCTTCGCTCGCTACCACGGCGGCGTCTGCTACCTCCGCTTCGATGACACCAACCCGGAGAAGGAGGAGGAGAAGTACTTTACCGCCATCACCGACATTATCGAGTGGCTCGGCTTCAAGCCCCACAAGATCACCTACTCGAGTGACAACTTTGGCAAGCTGTACGAGCTGGCTGAGAAGATGATTACTCTGGACAAGGCCTACGTGTGCGCGTGCAATGGTAAGAATACATAGAAGGGGCCATACCTGATCCTATCTCTTTGCTGATCATGACTGACCGTGGTAGATACGGAAATCAAACTTCAGCGAGGAGGTGAAAAGGGCGCCAACGAACGATACCGATGCGCCCACGCGGACCAGACGGTCGAGGACAACCTGACCAAGTTCCGCGACATGCGGGACGGCAAGTACAAGCCGCGCGAGGTGTTCCTGCGCATGAAGCAGGACATCACTTCGGGCAACCCGCAGATGTGGGACCTGGCGGCGTACCGCATCAAGACGGACCAGCCGCACCACCGGACGGGGTGGGACTGGAAGATCTACCCGACATACGACTTCACGCACTGCCTGTGCGACAGCTTCGAGGGCGTGACGCACTCGCTGTGCACGACCGAGTTCATCCTGTCGCGCGTGTCGTACGAGTGGCTCAACAAGACGCTCGAGGTGTACGAGCCGATGCAGCGCGAGTACGGCCGGCTGAACCTGTTTGGCACAGTCCTGTCGAAGCGTAAGATTCTCAAGCTCGTCGACGAGCAGATTGTCCGCGGCTGGGACGACCCGCGTCTGTACACGCTCATCGGCATCCGGCGCCGCGGCGTACCCCCCGGCGCCATCCTCGAGTTCGTCAACGAGCTCGGCGTCACCACCAGCACGACGGCCATCCCCGTGCACCGTTTCGAGCAGACGATCCGCAAGTACCTCGAGAAGACGGTGCCACGCCTCATGCTCATCATGGACCCGGTCCGCCTCGTCGTCGAGGATGCCGAGCCCGTCGACGTCGACCTGCCCTTCTCTCCGAAGGACCCCAAGATGGGCTCCCACAAGGTCCGCTTCACCCAGACCGTCTACATTGACCGCTCCGACTTCCGCGAGGAGGACAGCAAGGACTACTTCCGCCTCGCCCCCGGCAAGTCGGTCGGTCTCCTCAACGCGCCCTTCCCCGTCAAGGCCACCAGCTTCACCAAGGACGAGGCTACCGGCAAGGTCACCGAGATTCGCGCCGTCTTTGACCGTGACGGCAAGAAGCCCAAGACCTTCATCCAGTGGGTCGGCACCGAGGGATCCCGCAAGGTCGAGGCCCGCATCCACAACCGCCTTTTCAACTCGGACAAGCCCGACGACGCCGAGGGCGGCTTCCTCAACGACATCAACCCGGACAGCGAGGTCGTCTACAAGGATGCCATCATCGAGGCCGGCTTCGACGAGGTCCGCCGTCGCGCCCCCTGGCCCGAGGCTGCTGGCGAGAGCGAGCTTGGCAAGGGTGGCCCCGAGAGTGTCCGCTTCCAGGCTATGCGCGTTGCCTACTTTGTATGTTCTCTCCTTTCTTTCCTCTTCTCCACCTGCCCTATTCTTCTCCTTCACCTTAATTCCCAAGATATGGAAACTAACAACTATACAGGCCCTGGACTCGGATAGCACAGACGACAAGATCATCCTCAACCGCATTGTTAGCCTGAAGGAGGACTCGGGCAAGTCGTAGTGGACGGTCGAATGGAGTAAAAGCTTGGGGGATATTGACGTGATACGATGATTTACAAAGAACAGAACAAGATGAGTTCAAAGAAGAATTATAAAAAGCCAAACAGACAAAAAAACACCGAATAAACAGCGAGATGTCACTCTGATGATTCTACTAGTAGTATCCTTAAATGGGATTGCCGTTATCGCGATGATCTGTGTGTTGGATGAGGTGGGCTGCGAGGGCAGTTGGGCGCGAAGGAGCAGAGGTGCATGGTTCCTGCCGCAATCAACACACGCCCTCGGATCTTTCCCTCCATTTTTTGCAGTCGTATTAAGGCCCTGGCAAGCACCATCTCATTATCCATCATATATCATCACAAGCCCCCCGAACAGTTCCCAGACATCTGCTCAATGCCATCGAAAATCCAACTTTACCCTGTCTCTCCTGTGCGCATGAGAGTCTCGGCGGTGACGGCGATTTGGCACAGCGACAAATAACCCGTCACTTGCCGCCAAACAACAGGTCGACAGCAAACATTATTCCCTGCAGTTTGCCGGCAGAAAATGGCGGCGGAAACCATGGGACCAGAGTCTATAAAGTCCATCGCCCGCGCAATCCTGCCCTCTAGTCAGAGTTGGCAAAAACATCAACAGCCACAACGGATCTTGACAGTTCAAGCGAGAATGTCGCAATCAACGAACACAACGACACAAGGCTAACAATGTCCACATCATAGAATTGCTGGTGATATTTATATCTATCTATCGATTCTGGCTCATGCCCGTGGATAATTTGCAACCTAGTTTTTGAACGGTATCCGTCGGCGGATTTCATTCAGGACTCCTCGGTAGCCCTTGGCAATCTCCTCCCGACCATCATACAAGGGATAGACGACCACGGCAAAGAAAGCAAGGTACTGCCAAATGATGGCCACCGTCGTCCAACTCTTGAAAAACGTCTTCGAGAAGATATAGTCGCGGTACAAGGGCAGCGGCCACACAACGAATGTGATAAGGACGATGGCGACAAAAACCACCCACGCGATGCGGTACCAGCGGTACAGCTCCTTCAGCGTCGCCTCGTCGAATGGATGCTCCACGTCATCCAGAGAAATTCCCGAGTCAGAATCCGAATCGAGACCAGTGTCTGTTGCGTCATTGGTAGCCCTAATGCTCTTCTCGTTGGGACCAGGCTGCTCCTGCGTTGGGCCCTCTGTTGTCTGGTCGACGACGTCTTCCTTGTGTAGGCGTCGGTCTTCGACAATCTCGGCCAGAAGGAACCTACGCCAGTCGAATCTGTCAGGCTTGTATAGGGAGATGACAACAGAGAAGAGTGCCGGCGAGAAGAAGGCAGTGATGGCGCCAAACAAGGCGGGTAGGCTGCCCTCGGTGGTCGTCATGGTAACTTCGCCATATATCGCATACGCCGTGGAAATCCAGACAGCCAGGCCACTAAAGAATCCAAGGACGGGAGACAATATAGCCGCAAGCTTCGTTTGTCGATCCCAGCATAAGGTCAAGGCCAGCGGGATAATACCAGGACACGACAAGACAGGCCTAAAGTAGCCGATCCAGGTCATGTCTGCACCACCATAGTTAAGTGCGAGGGAGACACCCGTGATAAAGACTCCATGGATCACCACGGTTAGGTGACTAACCTTGACGAGCTTCTTGTCTGTTGCAGCCGGGTTGAGGTAGGTCTTGTATACGTCGAAAGACAGAATACTGCTAACGGCAATCATAGACGACGAGATGGTGCTTGTCAGGGCCATGAACATAAGAACTAAGAATGCGTCCACGCCCCTCGTTCCGATAAGGGCTTTGATCAGGTACGGCATAACATAGCCGGCATTCACCTCATCGAGAGTAATGTCCACCGGGTACGAAGGCCAGACGGCAGTGTTGTGAAGGGCTCGTGCCGACAGACCCAGGACAGTCCCAAGGCCCCACGGAATGCCGAAGATAGCTACCGCCGCAAGGTTATATCCAGGGACGGTGGCATTCACCTCGGTTGCGAATGATTTCTGCCAGAAAGCAGTGTCCATAACCACGAGGGCCAGGTTGCCAAACTTAAGGATCAGGCCCCAGATAATAGCGTCGCGGGACTTCATGGTTAGCAGTGAGCCTTGGTAATTCCCGTCGATGAGGTTTTCCGAAGCCGTTGCCAAGACTTTATCGTGAAGCCCGCCAAGTCCACCAATGGCCTCGTGGGTAACGACCGAGAGGGTAAAGTACATAATCAGGATCAGGGCGACCAGCGTGTGGAGGTAGTCTGTGATGAAGGTTGCCTTAAGGCCGCCGACGGCCGTGTAGAGGATGACTGCGACTGTTAGTAAGGTCTCTATGTCTCCAACGAGGGGCTTGGAACACGAACCTCCCAAAGGGATCAAGATGGTGGAAGCGACAAAGTGCATGCCGGAGATACCGTGGATCAGCTGAGATCCCGTGAGAATCATCGACGCACAGCCAAAGACGTTGTTAACGAGATTGAGAACGATGAAGACAGCGTGACCAATCCAGCCGTAACGGATACGGATAATCTCCAGAGACGTGTGGGCAAAAGGAACCCGGATCTTAGCTAACACGCCCAGAGCGGCCATCAAGCCTATCTGGAAGCATAGTCCACTCGCATACCACTGGGGATGGTCAGTCAGTCTCATACATCTAGCCACGGTCATGGCCATGGTCATGATCATTGTACCGGGGTTGACCTTCAAGGGAATTTCTTACAAACGGCACAGCTATACCAAACTTGTAGCACATGGCTGCTGAGAAGACGGTCTCGTTGATCCACATCCACGATGAAAAGACAGCTGAGGCCGTGAGACCTGTACCCACGGAGCGATTGGCAACCATGAACATCTCAGACGTGCCCGAGTCTTCGGCCAGGTAGGCCTTTTGGATCTTGACGGCGAGGAGGATGACGCCACAGAAGCCAATGCCCAGGCCGACGAGGATGCCATATCCTGTCCCCTGGGAGATGAGGGTTATGGCCGTCCCGGAGTTGGCGAGGTTGAAAGACGGCATGATGCTTAGACAGCTGTCAAAACGGCCCAACTTCAAATGTCCCTGAGTGCTGTAAGTGATGAGAACGTGGCTCCCATTCAATGAGCCCAGTCCGTTCCAACGGTTTCATTCATCACTATATATACACACACACACGAGCATATCAATGTGTGTACTCTGTATGCACGGAGTAAATACGGAGTATATACGGAGTATGTCCTGACCCATATGGAGTTCTGCCGGGTTTAAAGGTCTTGTCCTGTCACCCCTTGGAAAGGACCTATTGCGTGCTGGTTATTTCCATGCAGAGAAGCGACGGACGCGAAGACCCCTGTGGGCTTCTCTGTGGGCTTCCCTTGTTTGACGTCTTCTGGTTTGTCGCATTTCATCGCGGTATGTGGGTTTCCTCCCATGCCGTGGGCCAGGGTCATGGATATCATGCGGCTCTTGCCATGTTCAAGGGTGTTTGCCGGAAACAATTGTAGCCAACAGTACCAATCCCATTCTGCTGGAATCGCATGGGCCTGCATACATGTAAGTTACGTATGTTTCAAAGCATGCGTTCACTATAAGAATAAGAGTGCGATGAGAAACCCCCAAACATGCATTCACTACGAGAGCAGTGAGAGTAGTGAGAGTAGTGAGGATAATGAGAGAACAGTGAGAACAGTGAAAACAATGAGAACCTCCAAGCTGAGTAACACAAATTATAAGTGAAGTACTCAAGGCCCTCAAGGTGCTTATCGCACTTACAATCGACCAACGAGCCATGTGTGTTGCTTCCTGGAATTTTCCGAAGCCGCGTACGGAGTACATGCGACGCGCACAAGATATTACGTGCGAATGGCGCAATGCACCATGCCGGTGTCAAACTGCACGGCGATGCTGATATCGCGCAATTGCCTGGAAGAAAAGAAGCATCCGGATAGGACACTCGCAGTAATAGACCACGGAGCTTGCAGATGACTTGTATTAATAGTTAATTGAATCCGTATATAGATAATAGCGCTGCATACTCTGTGCACGGCGCGTGGGCATCCAAGATAACCCCTCCCATCAACCTCGCACAGCTCGTAACCCCTCAACCTCACAGCCCGAAGCTCGGCATATCACTTTTCTTGCACGGAGACGTTATTACCAGATACCAGATACCAGATACCAGATACCAGATACCCTGTGCGCAACTGCATACCGACCCACGGCAATGGCGGAAATAAAGGACAAGAAGCAAATCATCCTCAATGCATTCGTAATGAATACACCGGGCCACCTGGCCCCTGGCTTCTGGAGACACCCGCGCAACAAGACGGACCAATATAAGAAGCTGTCCTTCTGGGTCGACCTTGCACGCCTCCTCGACGATGCCGGCTTCTATGCCATGTTTATTGCCGACACCCTGGGGCCCTACGATGTGTACAAGGGCCCGGCCAACGTTGTCCCCGCCCTCAGCGCCGGGGCGCAATATCCCGTGAACGACCCTCTGTATCTAGTCCCGTCGATGGCTGCGGCAACCAAGAACCTGATCTTTGGTGTGACGGCCAGTCTCACCTACGAGGCTCCCTATTCACTTGCGCGGCGTCTCTCGACAGTGGACCACCTGAGTGAAGGACGACTGGCATGGAACATTGTCACGTCGTATCTGGACAGCGCGGCCCGGAATCATGGCCTAAAGGAGCAGATCCCCCACGATGAGCGCTATGCCATTGCCCACGAATACCTCGAGGTCCTCTACAAGCTGTGGGAGGGAAGCTTCCGGGACGATGCAGTCCGGGCTAACCGGGAGACTGGCACCTACATTGCTGCCGACGGCGTCCGCCAGATTCACCACAAGGGCAAGTACTTCAACGTCCCAGGGCCGCATTTCTGTGAGCCCTCCCCGCAGAGGACACCTCTCCTGTTCCAGGCCGGCGTCTCCGAGGCGGGCAATGGCTTTGGTGGGAAACACGGGGAGGTCATCTTTGTCGGTGGGCAGACGCCAGAAGTTGTGCGTCGGACTGTGGACAACCTGCGGAAGGTGGCCGCGGACCAGGGTCGTGACCCGAGCCATCTCAAGATCCTCGTCGGTATCGGCATCATCGTCGCCGAGACGGATGAGGCCGCGGAAGCCAAGAAGAAGGACCTGCTTCAGTATATCGACGAAGAGGGTGCGCTGGCTCTATTCGGCGGGTGGACAGGCGTCGACCTGTCGAAATACTCGGATGACGACGACTTCTACCACAGCGACCTACCCAAGCTCCAGTCCATTGTCCGTCGCTGGTCCAGCACCGTGCCCGGGACGGAGGGGCTGCCTTGGACGAAGCGCCGCATCATTGAGTATCTGGGCTTGGGGGGGACCCAGGGCAGGATCGTCGGCGGGCCTAAGAAGGCTGCAGACGAACTGGAACGATGGGTCGAGATCGGCGGCGTCGACGGCTTCAATGTAGCGCACATCACCAATCCGGGCTCGTTTGAGGATATCATCGAGCACCTGCTACCTGAGCTGAGGAGCCGAGGCATCTTCCGAGAACCCGTTCCCGCTGAGAAGGAAGGCGAGACTGCGCGCGAGGTCTTCTTTGGCACCAGGAGACTTCCGGATGATCACCCTGGAAGCAAGTACAAGTGGCAGGCAGGCGAGGCGGCCCCAAAATACCAGACTGAGGAGACCTTGGAGAAGAAGTCGGAGGAGAAGTCGGAGGAAAAGTAAAGCTGTTATGGAAAGGTGCGTGGGGGTGCGATCTTATAGGCAATGAGTTGTTCAACCTGGGGAGAAATGTGACTATTGAAGACGACAAGTTCCATGTATCGGCACCTGAACTCATCTGGGCTGCAGCGCGATGGCCGCCCCGTAGTATTTCCCCGTGAATGTTTTGATCCCTCACGTTGACTTGTCTTTCCGACCAACCTTTCGGAGTGGAAAACTCGACCAGTGGTCCCGTCTATCGCCCCAAGGGCCGGGCCAGAGCTTGGTCCAGACAGTCCGGCACTTGTCGGCTCTCGCACCCCTTGCGGCCTTGTCATCATCCTCACTGCTGGACAGGTCCTCTTCATAGCACTCATAGAAGTCGGTCCGCAGATACTCGCCAACATCCGGGTCCCTGTGTCCGCTCTCGTGCGAAACCTCGCGTACGTCAACTCGGTTGTCCCAACCTCTTCTTTCGCAGACCCAGTGCCTGGCGATCCACCTGAGCATGTCCATGTTAGCGTAGGTGAGGCACGTTCCCGGCATACGCCCAGCGTTTTCGCTAAACAGCGTCAGGTACTGGATCTTGTTGTAGCAGCCATCGGTTATGACGTCAAATATCGACCGGGCCAGGCTCTCGTCGACGGCGCAGTTGACCAGGCTCTGGCGCAGGATCCAGGCGCTCATGGGCCGGCGCTTGTACGGATTACCCTTTACCGGCTTTCCCTCGCTCTCACAGTTAAGCCGCAAACAGACGGCTTCTAGTCTTGGGAACCGTGCCAGCTCCTGGTATATAGACACTTCTGTGGCGCCCCCCTGGGTGCGGCGGATGCGGATGTCAAGCTGCCGGATGTAGGGGCAGGAGGCGCGAAGCTGCTGGACACTCTGTAGCGCCACGTCATCCGCTACCTGTAGCTGCACTAAGGACGGGCCGTGCCGCTCGAGTATCACCTGGAACGTGTCTTCTCCCAAGGGAAATCCAATGAATAGACTTCTGAGGGGTGGGATGCGCTCGAGGACAGAGTGAGCGTCAGCGTGGGGATCTCCCCCGTCACGCGAATCGAGCCTCCCCAGGTTCAGCCGTCGGAGAGAAACGAGTCCGTCGCCTTTATGGGCCAGGCTACGTAGCCTGCGTAATGACACGTAGTCGTTGCAGTCCATAACTAGCGTTTCCAGACGACTGGAGTCGATGGCGTGCTCTAGCAGTTCTAAGTCCCAGGGACCGCAGGCTAGATGACGGAGCGGTTCTTTGCTGGGCGATCGGACCACTTGCCCAGACCCCTTGCCGTCGAATCCCGTCCACACCCGCGGGGGGATTAAGGGAGTCATATCTGAGACGTTCCACGGTACACTACCCGTATCATTAGGGAGGGCGCCCCGTAGTGTGACTGACATCAGGTTCGGCGCCGCCTGTGTAATCATCTCCACAACAGCGTCGGGGGCGAAACCGATATCGCCGTGCACGGAAGCGCTATCGTGGTTGAGTGCGATACTATGCAGGCACGGTGATGTCGCTAGGGTGATATCGTCCGGGTCCATCGGCCGGGTCCTGTCGCTCCTAGGCCGGTAGGCGCTCACCAGGTTCAGCGTCGACACGTGGAGACGGACTGCCCGGCGCCCCCGGCGCGCATGCAGCGCCTTGAGAAGCACTGCGGGCAACTCGTCGTAGCACCGGTAGGTGACGTCGGTCAGGCAGGGGAGCCGGCCGATCCAGTTAGCCAGCGGCGTCCACAGATCATTAAACGGCGCCCTCTCCTCCAAGGATGGCAGCGGAGGGTCTTTGAGGCGGTCGTACGTTGGCCAGATGAGCCCTGTCTCGTCGTCGTCAAAGATGCTCGCAGCCACCTCGACCCCCCCCCGGGCCCCCTAGTGCGCTTCAAGCGCCTTTGTTCCGGGTCAGGAGGGCCCTGTTCGATCCATAACTTGCGCACGCAGCCCTCCAGGCCCCGGGTCCGGCCCATAAAGGCCTCGTCCCTGAGAAGCTCCTCTGACACGTCAAGGTGGATAGAGGCGAGGCGATGGCGTCTGGTGACAGAGGCCAACATGACGCTGGTGCTGCCTAGGGCGAATAGGTCCCTTGGGTTATTGGCAAGATTCTCGCATACCACGTCGAGCACCAGATGCGGCAGAAGCTCTAGAGAAGGTGCTGCCATGGTCGTCTGTGCTTACTCGTGGTCGTCTTGGGGGACGCGGTTGATCCAAGCCGTCCGTAATGAGTTGGTAATGATCTTTTCTTTTTCTTTTCGTCAAGCCCTCAATCTTTGGTGAGGTTAATAATGATTGGGGATATGTATTGATGAAACATTGAAGTTGTTAGGACTGCAGCGTGTGATGAAACTTCAGTCACGCGAGGGGTCTTTACGTCGATGGCTTTCATGCGCGTGAACATTCATCGCGTCTGGTATCCCGTACTCCGTACGGAGTACATGCACGCACATGAGAGGATGCACGGTGAACTTGCATGCAGGCACCACCTTTTATATGCTGTTGGTTCACGGGGGAGTACCGATCGGCCGTTTCTGGATCGTGCCGGGAACCTCGACGATCCATGTCTTTCTGGCTTTCTTGGTTCCGTATGTTTTCTGGAAGATGTAGATGGGTGATGGAGTTTTGTCCCTTTCCTTCTTCTTCTCCTTCTTCCTCCTATTCATGCATGTCCGTTGTAAGTCGGGCGTGAACAAAGTGACGTGCGTTACTCCGTACTCCGTACTCCGTAACGCGTCTATCGGGGATGACTTGGCTTGTAATACGAGTAGAGAACCGTGAAGTTGAAAAAACTTATGCATGGGCCCGGCGCAGATGTACATAATTATGTATCCCCCATTTCACATGCAGCATCAGCATCCGCACCATATGCACATAGTAGTCTTGCAGTACCCCTGTGGTTTGCCTCCCTGGCCGCTGACAGGGCCGTATAGCCATCTCGGCTCACTGCGTGGACGTTGGCGCCTCGGTCGAGAAGAAGCCTCACAACAGACATGTTCCCGTTCCAAGCAGCCAAGATCAGAGGGGTATAGCCCTCCAGATCTGCCCTGTCGATGTCTGCGGCTCGATCAAGCAGGAGCCGTACAATGTGTTTGTGCCCGCTCCCAGTAGCCAATGCCAGTGCGGTACAGCCCTTGTCGTCGACTTGCTCCATGTCCGCACCACGATGGATCAACAACTCCACGGTCGTCATCCAGTCGGAGCTGTAGCCGTTCTTCGCTGCCAGCATGAGTGGTGTATTTCCCATATTGTCTCTTGTATTGATCGTGGCGCCGTGATCGAGGACGAGGTTCACAATGGCATCCCACCCGCTCTCAGCAGCCAGCCCCAGCACCGTTGCGCCTCCTGTGTCACGCTGTTGGACATCGGCGCCGAAACTGATGAGCAGTTTGGCCGTGTCGACAAGGCCTCTTGAAGTTGTCATCATCAGCGCCGTCCTGCCCTCGCTGTTCCTGGCGTTGACGTCGGCTCCAGCATGGACGAGCAACCGTATTGTATCCAAGCTGTCCGTCTTTGTGCCTGCAACACTCATGAGCGCTGTCCGCCCCTTGGAGTCTGCCGCATTCACATTGGCCCCCGAGTCAACGAGAAGCCGCGTCATGTGGATCCAATCTTCGCCAACCCACGCAATCTTCATGAGAGCTGTCTCCCCTTCGGTGTCTGCTGCATTGACATCGGCTCCCCTGTCGAGAAGGAACCGCGCGACCGGCTCATTTATGGCAGCCATCATGAGCGCCGTTCTTCCGCCCGAGGCGGACACATTCACATCAGCACCTCGCTCGACAAGTAACCGCGGAATTTCAATCTCTTCGTGGCAGTATTCCCCTGCACACATAATTGCCGTCATACCGAATGAGTCCGAGGCATTCACATCGGCCCCTCCGTCAAGAAGCAGTCGAACAAGAGACACCCCCCGAGCTTCCACAGCCTCCATGAGCGGCGTCTCCCCCCCAGCACGAGCCAAGTTCGCATCAGCTCCCGCCTCGAGAAGCAGCCGAGACATGTCCTCATCGCGACTCTGTGTAGCACACATGAGCGCCGTGTGCTTTGTCGATTCCGATGCGTTCACATCAGCCCCCCGATCAAGGAGGAGCCGCGCAACTGCCTGGTGGCCGAACTGGGCAGCCACAATGAGCGGCGTATATCCTGTGTCGTCCCTCGTATCCACGTTGAATTGGCCTTGTTCAGTCTTCGAATCTAGAACGTGACCCAACAGTCGATCGGCCCCATACCACGACAGGACATGTGCCAGGTGAGATTCCCCCCCAAGGAAGATTCCTTCAGCTGTTTGAATCTTCTTGATAATGGCCAGCCATCGGCATAGAAGCTGGCCAGATGATTTCGTGAATACCTGCAAGAGGAACCGTGCCAAAGATTCGCTTCTGTCATCGCTTCTCATGGCGTGTTTCGCCCACGAGGTCGCGGCATAATATAAGAAGGGAAACGCCTCACCCAAGGGGGAGTGCCTGAAATAATCGTACTCGTCAAAGTCGGCGGTGAAGTCTTCATCATAGCCGCCGCCCAAGCTTTCGTAGTACCTCGCTAGAGCATCATCGTCGTCGCCGGCGTCGGAACCCTCGGCGCTCTCAGTAGACTCGTCACTGCCGCTGTCATTTTCCTCGTCGATACATGTATGATATGAGCCATCAGTTGAGGATTCACTATCATAGCCCTCAATTTCGAGCCCCTCTAACGAAAGGTAGTGAACGCAGGTTTTACACAGCCGAGAAGCAACCAGCCCGGGATCAGTGTTCGGATCCAGTACTGATAGACCCTTGTTGTTGACAAAGTCCAGGACGGATTGGTGGATGAACTGGACACGACCGTTTGCCGTGATCTCGACCAGACCGCGACTGAGAGTCTGGATGCGTCTCCTCATTCTACTCGTGTCTGGTGTATAATCGGGACTCTGCTTGTACTCCTCCAATGAGTTGCATGGGGACTCGGGATCAATGACCATGGCCCAGACCATTTCTTCAACCGACAAGGGCAGCATAGAGCAGCAGACCCACTCAAGAAGCCGAAGAGACTCTGCTCTCTCATCCATTGTCCTAAAGAGCTCAATGTACAGGGATTCAAGATCCTGGTGGGTGGCCGAGATTTCCCTCTCGATTCTTTTCAGACCTGCCCCGTTGTTATCGAGCATAAGAACTTGCTCCACGACGAGATGTGCCCAGATGAAAAGGCTCTGGGCACGCTGGGCGATCAAGGATGGGATTTCAGACTGTCGTAATTCCGGCGACACGGACAGAGTAGCGTGGACATAGGTCGAGATGTCGCCCTTGTTCTCATCCTCCATCTGGATCTCAAATTGGCAAGTCTGATCCAGGACCGGGAAGTTGCGGCAGGTGAAGCAGATATGAAGGGGATTTTTCACTAATAGTGGGAGCTGTTGAACAAGTGATTTAAACTGCCGTATGATCTTGACGGCGTCTGTCTGGCCGCATTCATCCAGGGCGTCGATATAAAGCCACACTGGCCGAGTGCCTAGGATATTTCTCAGGGTCGCCTCTAACAGCTGCGGCAGCTCGCCCGGGTGCCACTTCCACCTCTCGCCAGGCTTCCCCAGCGTCTCGCATCGTTCTTGGAATGTCGTGACGACATCGGAAGAGGCCCCTTCAGGCATAGGCATCTGATGAAGAATCTGGTACAGAAGGGCCCTGTACATGCCGAGAGGTGTCTTTTGGAGCTCAGAGCCGCGCTTGTGAAAGAAGAAGGTGAGGATTAACGAATCCCCAGGTGGTGGCGACCCCATTGCCTGAGTGACAATATTCCGAAGGAGGCTCGATTTGCCCGACCCCGGCGGGCCTTTTATCCAGAGGAGACCTCGTTCACAGGCAACCCAGTCGAGGTACACCTTGTGCTGCCGAATCCATTGGCATGTTCCCGCCGCTGCCGTGTCAATGGACAAGTAACGGTCATCCATGTCCGAAAAAGCCAGCGATCGTAGGCAGTCCCGGGGCAGAACCAGAGGTTCCTCGGTACCTGTTCTTGAATGATAAGGGCTCGAGATCTTTGAGCTCGATACGCCGGCGGTTTCTTACTTACCATAGTAGTATACATTCTTGGTGTAGTTCCCGGGTGCATTGTACTGATCACCAGAACCGTAGTTGTTGTACGTCGCGCGGATGAGGCGCTGTGTTTGGGCTTGATCGTCCATGCTGTACCTTGAAATTCATTCGTAACTCCTTGCTGGAAAGAGGAAACATACTGGGGAACTCTTCGCTTTGGTGGACCTCGTTTGAAGTTTAGAGGCTGAAGATGAGGATGAGAAGAGCCTTGGGAGGAAAAATGCACAAGGTGCGGGGCAGCTGTACCAGCTGCGTCGGACAGGGTAACAGGGCTGCAGTGGCAGGGCAATCTGACTGCAAGTAAGCAAGATCCTTGGCTCAAGGCTGACTGCGCATTGTCTTTATCTTGAGAGGCGATGGTCGCAGGATACAAAATTGACGTAACATACCTGCGGTCAAATAAATAAGGGGGTATTCACGGGCAAAGAGTGAAAATGAGGCCAATGAGGTTCATGAGCTCGATCCATAGACACAATAAAGTATGATGTAAAAGGCTGAGTTTTCAAAGCTGAGTTTTTTTCTCACCGGGGCTGCCTGAAGGGGCTGTCCAAGAACTTTGCCGTATGCTCCTTCCTCGATGTTCCCTGGCGCACCTTGCCGCAAAAGTGAGGGCAGGGAGGGATGGAGAGAGGCTTTAGTCACGGAACCATTGAATGTTTGCTTAGATGACACCTGTAGCGATGGCTTCAATTCCTTTGGGCCAAGGTAGAATAAACAAGAATCATATTAGCAAGACGAGGGGGGAAGCCATACATCGACAAATGTAGTTGATAGGGAAAATGTATTATTATTAAAGATTCGGGCATAGTTAAGATTACTGGGAATCGTCTCCCTTGGTTCTGTCGACCAGCCCGCATTCAAGAATCGAAGGCAATATTAATCGTCGTAGCAGTGACACTTCCCTTCATGAAGCAGGAGAATCATTGACTTTGGGGGATAGCTATAACATTAAATGAATTCGTCCCTATAGGTCGCATAATCCACCCAGCTTATCCGACTCCGATATGTCTCCTGGCTTAGTAGTAGACAGGGTTCTTGGGGTCAGTCAGGTCGTAAATGACGCTGCTGTGGGGGCGCTGTTGGTTGTCGGTCAGTATCGTTCGGAAGAGTTATCACATAAAAAAGAGTGAAGAGGGGAAACTTACAGCACCGCCACGGGTCTTGCCAAAGATGTTCTCAAAGTCAACAGTGCGGTTGAAACTGATGGAGCCGTCCTCGGCAACATCGAGCCAGTGGGCCTTGTAGTCGGCAGCAGTGTTGAGGATAGAGATCTACATGTAGGATTGTGGTCAGTTTGGAGGTTGATCAACATGGAAAAGGGGTGTCATAAAGGACTTACGTCACCACCCTGGACGAAGTAGCCAGTGACGAGAAGGTTCTTCTTGTCGGGAGAGAGCTTGACGTAGTGGGGGCCGATGATGGGCTGGGTCTCCTCAGGGTCATCAAGACGCTTGACGTTGTTGAGGTCCGAGATGTCAAGAGCAGCGACGTGGTTGCCAACGGTGATGGTGAAGTAAGCCCACTTGCCATCGTCGGAGATGTCAGAGTAGATGGCGGTGGACTTCTCAGCGTCCTTGCCGAGGTAGAAGAGCTTCTCGGCGACACCCTGGGTACCGTCGGCGTTCTTGCGGAAGGGGTAGATGATCCAGACCTCACCGGGGCCAACGGCAGTGGCGAGAGCGGCAGACTCCTTGTTACCGGGGATGAACTTGACGTCCTGGATGCCGTCACCGTTGGGGATGGTGATGGTGGAGATGATCTCGCGGGTGTCGAGCTTCCAGAGACGCAGAGTGCTGGCACGGACAATGCCCAGACTGGGCTTGAGAATGCTCAGGGGGACAACGTAGTCCGAGGTGAGGAAGACGTTGTTGTCCCAGTCGACGCTGAGACCGTGGGGGCTGAACTGCTCGCCAAGGATGTTGAGAGTGCCCTCGACATCCTCAGGCCACTGGTGGATGATGTTGCCCTTGGCGTCGGTCTCGACAACGCGACCGGGAGAGGTGCCGACGGCACTGCCCATGTAGGTGATGAGGAAGCCACCCTCAGGCTTGGCACGGATCTCATCAGGGATGGAGCTGAGCGTGGCCCTGTTGCTGTGGTCGAACTTGGGAGCGTAGGGGTCGCTCGTGTCAAAGTAGAAGGCCGTGTCCTGGGTCTTGAGAAGAGACAGGAGACCACCACCGAGTAGGGTCTGGCCATCGAGCGAGGGGCTCAGGTGGTGGGGGGAGTTGCCGCTGGTGGGCACATCGGTGATGTGGATGATGGTGCCAAAGGTGTCATCGTCGAGACTGAGGGTCACGAGGAAGTCCTTGTGCTTGTTGTCACCGGCACCGGTCCAGATGTAGCCAATCTTCTTGGGCTTGATGTTCTCAACGGGGAAGTCCTCGCTGTCCAGGGCAGGGGTAGGGACCTGGAGGACGGGCAGCGGGGGGGCAACGTCGTTGAGGATCTCAGTGACTCCAGGGATAGAGGGGATCAGAGGAGGAAGGCTGAGCTGCCTCTTGTCCTTGGAGGAGACATCGGCGGACTGAGAAGGAGCCGCAGCGACGTTGGAGGCGAGAGCGCTCAGGAGAGCGACGCCGAGAGTGATGGTCTGCATGATTGCAGTTGTAGTGTCACGTGTCAAGGAGGGAAGGAGGGAAGTAGGGAGAGAAGGTTATGAGAAGGATTGAGGCGGAAGGAGTGTGCCGAGTGTGACTACTGCGAATGGAAATCTGAGCTCGATTGAGAAGGTTTCTGCAAGCCCTATATATATGTCTTGAAGATGTCTCTTTGGCCTCATCCCTTACTCCTTATTGCATAGAGTATACTCGCACGCGTACATGCATGTACGATTGCTGTTGATCATCTTCATCTCGATATCACTTGAAGTCAAGCACGTATGCTACCCAATCTTACCGACAGCACAGCAAAGCACATCACAGCACGGCGTCAGAGATGGCACCATATGCTCTAAAATGGCAAGCCTGGATGGTAAATTACGCTGGACGGACAAGAACGAAGCCAACATCGAGAGCGCGGCTCGGGATTTTGGCAACGACGGTATGACCTGCTCACGCCGTTGAGAGGGCTAGCACTCGCACTCTGACAACGTGTGGAGACATGGCGCCGAAAGCTGAAAGGAACAAAGACTCAAGAGGAGGGATGCTCATCCGCCGTCTCTGCACATGAGCGGATCCGGCAAGATAGTTCGGACGATCCCTTTGTTGCTTTCTTGAACTACACCGGCAGGGGCATACAGACCGAGCCACTCGCCAGGGGGGCAGGGGGGGAGGGAGAGAGCGGCAAGTATTACGGAGTACATGGCCGAGTGGCATTGCGTGTAGCGATGTGCCGATCTTGGGACTATGTCGCCGGCAGTGTGGATAGATGGTTTTATGAGGGGTACGGAGAAGATGGAGTCATGGAGGTCATGTTGGACGGCTGGTATGGTCGGCGAAGATGATCTCCCGTGGCGCTGCCTCGGGGTTGGCGGAATGGTCGGAAAGCAGGTTTTGCTTCCTTTGCTCGGCACATGGTCATCACATCATGCAAGCCCCATACGCTTTGGTCTCTTCGGTCTCTCTCCAATGGCTCCCGTTGGAGTTTAGTACGGAGTGTCGCTTCCAATTGCATATGGAGTTGGGAAACGTGTGTTGTCCATTGTTGATGTCTTTCATTGTTGACTGGTTGAAACTGTATACAAGCACTTATACAGCATACCTAACAGTATTACAGAACAGAATGAAGGCACTTGGGAATGTCGACTGGTGCCAAACCAACAGTTCACATGCGAATTGTGATACTGTTTACGGAGTGCTCGCATGTACCTGACGCTACACATATTGCAGAGTAACATGTTGAGCCAATCTGCACAAGGTTGGCTGACCCCATCTCTAACCCCTGACACCCGACTGATTGGGTCCGTGTATCACAACGTACTCCGTATCCGTCGTCTTCGGCTGAGACAGGCACAGACTCAACTCTACGAGTAGATCCGGGCACTTGTCGTCTAGTACGGAGTAGTCGCCCAGTAGCTAGACTAGCGCTCACATGTCGCTACAGCTTAATCAAATTGCGTAGACGCCATGACAGAGCTAAGAGGAGTATGGAGTAAGAAAAGCAAGTGCCGTTGAAGCTGTATTCCCACTAGAGACGATTTGGTGTATTCTGCATACCCGTACGTGTATCTGTCGGTACCTTTACTCGTACTAACAACCAAGAGTATTACAGCTAAGACTTTAAGAGTAAAGAGTTCTCCGTACTCCGTAAAACTAGAAAGAGTTGGACCTTACCCCTGTCCAAGAACGGTGTGACGTCGGATTGCGTGATGGCGCGGATGGAAGCGGACTACATGTAGATTGGCGTTGGGAACAGACTTACAACTCACGAGTGTGTGTCTCGGTAGCTACTGGGTTTCTGGGTAAGAACTTACGAAGCAATGTCAGATCGTAACTGCTACGGTACTCCGTGAGTAATGTTCAATCTCTTGGAAACTGCTGGGTTCGGCATCCATTGCCTTGGGTTGGATCTACGCGAGGTACCCTAGTTGTCCGAAGTGAGCACTCCCGTACTCCATAGTACTTAATGCTCCGTACCCCGTCTCCGTACTGGTGCCAAGCAAACGTGTCGAGGTCAGTGCTCCCGCGGTGGCCCGGACGGAGTAATTGACAATGGGCCATCTATTGCTTGTCTCGGCCCGCACGACCCGCTCTCATCGGTACATGGTCAGCATCACGATTCACGTGTAAGGCTGGGCAATGTACGTCGCAAGTCCGCCGTTATTAGTACATTAGTGTTGTCAGTTGTACTCGTAGTTGCCGACAGAAATCAAGCACAAGTGACAAGTCCAAGTCCTCATCATATATCCCGCACCGTGTGAGTGGGGGGAATTGACGAGTCGTGATGGGGAAATTATGCTTGCCAACTGGGTTTCCATTAATCACATAAGCTTATGGGCTGCAGCTCCAATACGAGTAAAAGGCAACTTAAGCAAGACTACCAAAGCAACTTGCTCCGTAGTATATGGTTGACAACCAGATTCATCATTATTAAGTCGATAGCGACTGGACGATTCCAAGGCCCCATGTATCCCACGTATACACGGGCGAATGAGGGGCAGCGCTGGTGTGGGAACCGCCCCAATATCAACCCACTCATATGTCGATCTGGCTATTGAGGCCATCGATACATTTATGGTGTGATTGCTCACTTGTTCACTTACAGCGTAGGCCACCAGTTCGTGCCAGGGGTAAGATGCAGGCAAAAGCAAAGGTACATGCACTCTGTATGATGTACGAGTAAACATGGGATATGATCTTGTGCAATTCTCGTGTTAGTGATGGAACGTCGATTCCACATGACCCATTGTCCTCTATCCCACAGCAGGCCCATGCATGCAGTTATTGATGCCTGGGGTTGAGCGAGGCATGAGGCATGAGGCTGGCATGGCATGGGTTTTCCAGCTTCGCAACGCTAACTACTACTTGGTACTCGTACAAGAGACTCCGGCATGTCGCCATTCGGGACCGATTGTGCGAAAGCTCTTCTGCTTCGGGCCAAGTGGCGTTCTGGGAAATAGGAATCGGCAACGGGCGCCACATTGGGTTCCGAGGTGTGTTGTGAGCCGAAGCTGTCAAGCCATGTTGTCATGACATTGCGCGGTGATATCATGGGAGATGGGAGATGATGTCGCCGCGGGAGGGATCCCATCCGCTGGTCCAAACAACTTAAGAAGAGTCAATGGACGAGTGATACTTTGCCAAGACTTCAGAGTTGTCTCGAGTATAGAAGATTGACTTGACTCGACACTCCCTTCCCTATCCCAGAGCTTTCAATCACCAGGTTCAAGCTTCTGATCCCCGTCTAATCCCCGTCTCGTTACGTTTCGTTTCGGTGCTTCTTTCCCCAAGACAACAGCAAACAAACTTTGACCAAGATGAAGGCCTCTCTCTTCTCTCTTCTCGCCTTCTCCATTGCGGGACAGGTGCTCGGTGCTCCCAACCTGTCTACCAGGAGCGATGGCGGCAAGTTCGAGCAAGGACAGCCCATCAGTGGCGATGGAAAGGGTGCCCCTATCTTTGGTATGTCCAACCTTGAACCCTGTGTGATATCAACCAGTTACATGTATGTACACAGACTGACGCTCGTCTCTCAGGTGGCACTGACGCCGAGAGGGACCGTGCCAACCCCGATGGTCTGGGTAGGCAGTCGACCGACAATGGTCAGGTGCCCAACCTGAAATGGAGCTTCTCCGACTCCAAGACGAGGATCCTCAACGGTGGCTGGGTCCGTGAGCAGCTCGTCCAGGACCTGCCCGCCAGCCACGACATTTCCGGTGCTCAGCAGCACCTGACCAAGGGTTCCTCCCGTGAGCTTCACTGGCACCGCGTGGTAAGTTCAAAATTAAAGACCCCTCAACTTCCATTAGTCCGAGGCATGGCTGCTAACCCCGGGGTATAGGCCGAGTGGGGTTTCCTCTACGCCGGTGAGGCCATCATCTCTGCCGTGGATGAGGACGGCAAGTACCAGAGTGTCAAGCTTGGCTACGGCGACATTTGGTACTTCCCCAAGGGTGTTGCCCACACCCTCCACGCCGTCGAGGAGGCCGAGTACCTTCTAGTCTTTGACGACGGTGACTTTGAGAAGTCTGGGTAAGCCACCGAAACCTCCACCCATTGGTCCATGAAAGCATTGAAGGCACAACTAACCCTCTCTGTCTGAAGCACCACCTTCAACGTGGATGACTGGATCGCCCACACTCCCAAGGACATCCTGGCCAAGAACTTTGGCGTCGACAAATCCGTCTTTGACAACCTTCCCGAGAAGAACCCTTACATTAAGAACGGCACCGTCAGCGACGGCCACATCACCGACGCCCCCGACGACAACCTCCACGGCGAATCTTCCTTCATCTACCGCACCTTCCAGCACGAGCCCGAGAAGATTGGCGGCGAGGGCGGCACTCTCCGCAAGATTGACTCCACCAACTTCCCCATCGCCAAGACCCTCGCCGCCACCTTTGTCACCCTGAAGCCCGGTGCTCTTCGCGAGCTTCACTGGCACCCCAATGTAGGCGACCCTCTCTCCCCCCCTCCTTCAGGCATATACACATGTAACCTATACTGACCATTACAGGCTGAGGAGTGGCTGTACTTCCACAAGGGCAAGGGCAAGGCCACTGCCTTCACCGGTAACACCAACGCCAGGACCTTTGACTTCTCTGCTGGTGACACTGCTGTCTTCCCCGACAACTCTGGGTGAGTTTCCATTGACATCCAAAGGATACACTCTCCACTCGTTTACAGGCAATATACTAACCCATGTCATATAGTCACTACATTGAGAACACTGGCGACGAGGACCTCGTCTGGATCGAGATCTACAAGTCTGACCGTGTCGAGGACATCTCCCTCACCCAGTGGCTCGCTCTCTCGCCCTCTGACATCGTGGCCAACGTTCTCAACGTTCCTCTTGAGTTTGCTCAGTCTCTCAAGAAGGAGAAGCAGGTTTTTGTCAAGCAGGGTTAAGCCAACCACCCACACAGTCTCCGGGATTCGATCCCCACGAGATTACATAACTTGTAGAGCATGAGTTAGTAGGCACGCAGTAATGTTTGGATGTAGTTTTTGCGGGGAGGGGCTTAATACGTGAGGAAAGCCAGTAGTTAATACGGGATAATTTTAATTTCTCATCATCTGCCACTGGTGGATGACTTTAAATTTCAAACAGACTTCTTAACCAAGAGACCTTTGTTGCATAATACATTGATGTATAACTTCTCCTCCTTTACTCCTCCTTTACCATGGCTTCGCACAACTTCTACAATGTGATCTAGAGGTTAGTAGGCTGAAGAAAGAGCACAGCTCCTCGTCAAAATTGACCATAGACCCAACGTTTATTGAAATCCGAGGGAAAATCCGAAATCGCAAGCTACCTTAAATCTATGAGTTGAAGCGACTTCTCGGTATAAGAAGCCGCCATCAGCGCGTATACCTGTAACCAGCCTATGTTTGTTCCTAGCCAGATCCTTCCCAGTATACCAATGAATTTTGTTTCCCATCCATGTCCTTTCTTTCTTTCTTTCTTTCTAAAAAAAAAAACTATTGCACTGGGACGAGAGGTAATGGTCGCCTAAGCGCGCTTGATCATGTCCTCACGGTCAGGGCCGGTACCGATCCACTTGATCTTGACACCAACAAACTTCTCAATGAACTCGACGTATTCCCTGGCCTGTTTGGGAAGGTCGTAGAAGCTCTTGGCGTTGGTCGTCGGCGTGTTCCATCCCGGAAGCTCCTTGTAGACAACCTCAGCGCGGTCCAGGGTATCCAGATCGGCGGGGTAGTAGTCGAGCTCCTCGCCGTCAACCTTGTAGGCGGTGGCCACCTTGATGGTCTCAAAGGTGTCGAGGACGTCAAGCTTGGTCAAGTTCAGGGCCGTGTAGTAGTTAACCGACGTGCTGTACTTGACAACGACCAGGTCAAGCCATCCGCACCTGCGCCTGCGGCCAGTGGACACTCCCTAGGAAAAAGGTTAGCATTGGAACGAATCGGAAAGAAAGTCTATGGTCAACAGAGTGGTCAGTCAACAGAGTATCGGTTCTTACCCATTCGCGGCCAATCTCCTGGAGCTTGTTGCCAATCCTGTCGCATCCTGGTCAGTCTCTTGTTTGCATCTTTTTTTTCCAGGGGGTCAGAAACATACTCTCCGGTGTCCTCCGTCTTGAAGGCTCCCTGTCCGACGCGAGTCGTGTCTGCCACCAGTTAGCTTTGGTTCAAATAATCGTGGCATGAGTGTTTGTGGAAACGTACAGGCCTTGACGACACCAACCACCTCGGTGAGGTTTCTCGGGTTGAGGGCGAGTCCACCAATGATGCCTCCCAGAGTCGTGCTCGAAGAGGTAACAAACTGCCCGACTTGTTAGCTGGAACTTTCTTCTGCAGAATATGAGGACCAAGGTCGATGAGGAATTACCGGGTAAGATCCGTAGTCAATGTCGAGCATCAGGGCGTTGGCACCCTCCACCAGAATGTTGGTGTTGCTCTCCTGGGCTGAGCGGATGAAAGAAACACCGTCGACGGCGTACTTGGCCAGCTTCGGGCGGTACTCGTTGAAACGGGCGAGCTCCTCCTCGACGTCGTACTCGAACAGGTCGCCGTAGCGCTTCCGGTAGCCGTCGGCCAGTCGTCGGAGCTTGGACTCAAACAGCTCGGGGTTGAAAACCTCGGCTAGCCTGATTCCACTCCGCTACATGCAGGTCAGCATACTTCTTCAAACAGCAAGAGATGCATGGGAACCATTCTTCCTTACCCCAGCCTTGGCGGAATACGAAGGCCCAATGCCCCTGTTGGTTGTGCCAATCTTCTTCGCACCGAGCTCCTTCTCCTCGAGGCCGTCGACCGCGACGTGCATCTGGAGGTCAATGTGGACTCGGTCGGAGACGAGGATGCGGTCGTGGACCGAGGGGAGACCCTTGTCCTCGAGCTCCTGGAGCTCCTGGAAGAAGCTCGGACTAACAGAAAAAGTCAGTATTCCAACGCGCATACAAGAGACACAACCTCTCATATATCATATCCCGGTGACTTACACGTGGAAGACGACACCCGAGCCGATAAAGTTCATACTGCATAGATCGTCAGTATCGCTATTGTCTATAGCGTCGCGGGCTGGAAGTGTACCATTTCGGGTTAACGAGGCCGGAGGGAAGCAGGTGGAAGCTGTGAAAAGGGTCAGTGGGTGTCTTGTTAGACTATACGCATGCCTGTTTGCGTGCGCACCTATACGACACTCCGTTGGCACTATAGAGATGTAAGTCAGTAAGTGGTCTCTCCCCAAACGCCAACACCCAGAAGTATTCAAACTCACACAATGGAGTGACCAGCATTGTGACCTCCCTAGAGTTTCCATCAGTATATATTCGACCGTGTTGGGATCTTGTCAATGCTCACAGCGGCTCGGGCGCAGAGTTGTGCGTCGGGGGCAAGGATATCGGTAAGCTTTCCTTTCTACACCACGGGCAAAAGGTCAGCATTTCTGTGTCGGGGTTTCCGTATCGAAGGGGGAGGCAAAGGCCTGGTATCGATCCGGATGCGCGACGAAAGCGAAAGGAAAAAGAGACATACACCCTCATCTCCTATAAATGACATGGATGGTCAGCGCTGGCAATAGCAGTATATAGATGGCATGGCGCCACAGTCAGTGTCCGGTATCGGCAAGGCACCGCGACAAGACGCAGGTCTGAAAGCATGGAAGCATGAGCGCATAGAGAAACTCACCCCATTGGGAGCCTAGAATGACGGTGACTGTCATGTTGCGATTGTTTGGGGGCTTGTCGGCAGGGTATCCGTCGTTGGTGATGTGGAGGAGGGAAAAAGACGCGGGGCACACAAAATTCGATGCGTCACGGAAGCGACCCCACCATTTGTACGGGGTAATACTAATAATCCTTGAACGATGGTGTTATTGCCGTCATCCGCGAACAACCAAGGCCGAAGTCGCTGACAACTAATAAAAAGCTACGTCCCGCAAATTCTGCTGCAGATGACGAATCCAATGATTTGCATTCGTAGTATCTAGTAGCCGGGTGTAGTTATATGCAAAACACGGCTTTAGAGCCCTGGCAAGGTGCATATGCGTATATGCGTATACTAGCAATAATATGCGTATGACCAGTGCGGTGCGGATGGTTTGAACGGGAGGGGCGCTGTAGCCGGGGTTATCCCGGTAGTCAGGTGACGTGGCGCGGGGTACGCGTTTGCCTTAGGGTCTTCTCTTTCCGATTTCATCGTCGGTGGAGCCAGCGCGTCGTCCTCCGTTCAACCCCCCGCATCGCATCGGCGGAGCACCATGGCCAGCAACACGGGGAACCGTGGCCGGCAGTCCGCCTGATTTCAACTCAGTGGCATCGTCTCTAGATATCATCTCCGAGAAGGTCGCGAAGGTCGGAGGCTTGGCAGCCGTCGATGGAGGAACGATAGTCTCAAGAGGTGTTGGAGCGCTTGGCGGAGGGCATGGACCGTCTGACCGATCGAGTCGAGGCCTTGGGTGGGGAGACGCTCAATGAGTTTGAGCGATTGTCACGGAGACTTTGTCACGGGAGACTATGGAACGGTCTGTCTCTCTTTCCATATGTCAGAGGAAGCCGGGCCGGCAGGAAACAGAGACCGCAACGCATCCATTACGCGAGAGGATGCATTGGCCGTGCCGCCAGGTAACTCCTTAAAGCCTCTCTACAACATCGAGACCAGACAGGTCACACAGGGTTTTCCTCTGGGGCACGGCAACCTAGCCGTGCGCAGGACGATATTGGCGAATGCAACGGTTATTACGACACGCTCATTGCAACAGATGTGGCAGGCGTCTGACGAGAGCCATATACCGGTACAGCACATCTAACGGCCGCAGTCATTGCAATCATTGGGCACTCTTTTGCTAGTTGGCGTGGCGGTCATGTGCAGCCGTCACAGTTATAGTCGTGTTTTTCGTGGTATAGCGACGGTTACTGAGTTTTGGTGTTGCCTCTTCATATGCTGTTATCGTCTCTACAGCGTGTTATCATTTCTCTGTCTGGTAAGAACACATCAGAGGGAGGCACTTGCCTACTTGGGATATTTGGAACCTTCATTTGTACACGTGGATGTTTGAATGTGAAATGCCTTGTAAATGGATTGCAAACTATCCATGTAAACGTTCTATGTTGTATTGCACCGTAGACTTGATTGTAGATGTCGTTTCTCGGTCACGGACCGTGATCGAGGATTCAAGGATCTCTTGGCAAATCACCTTAAACTGAGAAAGTCAAGCGACACTACTCCGTACTCCGTACATTGTCGTGGCCTGAGGCCAGAATCACCGACGGTACCTACCAAAATACCTATTACGGGCTGGCCTCTACCCTGTATCGGGCCGTACGGCGAGTGGCAACATAGTAAAATCAGAAGAAGGGGGAAATAAGACAATGGCAGAAAGGCTGCTACCTGGTGCTATTTCACGCGGGTACAACGCTCTCAACTCTCCAAGAGGTTCATGACAAGGTGGCGACCTCATGTCGGGTTGCAAAAATTTGTGTGGCAATGGCAGTGGCTCTGTCGGTTGATGACGCATGTATCCAATACACTCTTATGGGCCCGCCACAAGCGCTTTTGCGGGCAATTACCGGCGGGCTTATGGTGTACCAAGTACTCGAGTCCCTTTGACCGACCAGATGGCGGACCATGAGCACGGGCTTCCAGCGGCTACTCGTACTCGTGAGCCGTAGCATAGGAAACCTGACTTGAGTTCATTGCGGCATTACTCAGCCCGTGGCAGACAAAAGCCCTTCACCGCCCTGGCCATCAAGCCCTTTACGGCCTTAGCGCCACCATTGATAGCGCCTCGATAAGCCCCGCCAATGGAGGGGCAGAGATTTGTTGTTCTGGTGGGAAGAGAAAAAAAAAAAAACTCTTGTGCAAGTACGTAGGGCCATTTTTTGGTAGGAAAAGGAAGGAACAGGACAGGGAAAAAAAAAATCTTGCCCCAGGCCTATCCCACCTTGCCCCCCCTCCTTTCTTTCCTGCCAAAACCCCTCCCTCCCTTTCCTTTTTTCCCCTTCTTCTTCCTCACGCTGTGAAATTCTTCCTGGTCGTCATCCTCCAGACGAACCTCTCTTTTCCCAGACTTGACATATCTTGTCAGGATCTTTTCTTTTTTTTCGTGTCTGCTGGTCTGTTCCTCCGACAGCCCCGCTCTCACAGAATCTTCGCGATAGCGTAGAGTCGACTTCCTCCATCGTCTCTACCCGGTTGCTCATAGACGTTTGTTCGTTCTAGAGCTCCATCAAACGTCGACAAGTATCACCACTCGTCGACTCCTTCGAACCCTTTCTTCATCTCATATACCCCTCCCCATCTTCCAAGATGCCTTCCGAGAACTCTCAGTCCGTCAAGGTTCTTGACGAGCTCTTCCAGAAGCTCACGGTCGCCAAGGATGCTTCCGAGATCAAGCAGTCCTCGACCGACATTGCCAGCTTCGTCAACGGCCCCATCGAGGACCAGGCTGTTCCCACCAAGTGAGTTCTCCCATCCAGGCAGGCTCGACTGGGAAAAGACTTTCCCATCTCTGCTCTGCTCGTCTTTTTGATCCCCCCGAAATACCCCGCCACTCTCCTCCAACACGGATGGGGCTGAGGTTTCCCACTCTCCCCGACTGCCAGACCTTTCTCTTCCTCTGTGACTGGCAGTTCGACTGTGGAGTGGGATTTTGTCTCCCCGTCTACCCATTTGCCTTGGTCTCTTCCTCGTTTCGCCCTCTTCGTCATATCTTTTCTGGTGAGGGGCTCTTAAGAGTGCGCAGCGGGTCTTACAGGGGTTCAGCCTCCGTGCCCCTCAGTGGAGTTTTTTTTTTCACACTGTCGCTGTGCTGCAGTGCCACCTGGCCAACTCTGCCCCTCACCATAAGCTCATGGCGGGGCAAACGTTGATTTTATTGTTTTTTCGCCTCGTCCATTTTGAATGTGGAAATTGAATTATTGGCTAACACGCATTCTTCCCCAGCCTGATCGACAACCTCCGCAAGCAGCTCACCAGCAAGAAGGATGCTGCTGCCCGTGAGAAGGCCGCTGTTGCCATTGAGCAGATCGCTTCGCACTCGGACGTCTCTGCCCATGTCGAGCCTTACCTGACTGGTCTCCTCCCCGAGCTCCTGGCTGCTGCTGGTGACAAGACCCCCGCCGTCAAGACCGCTGCCCAGGCCGCCGTCCTTGCCATTGCTGGTGCCATCAACGGCAACGCCTGCAAGGTCGCCCTGGTCCACATCATGGAGTCCATCCGCCACGCCCAGAAGTGGCCCGAAAAGATCTCCGCTCTCGACTTCATCGACGCCCTCATCAAGTCTGCCCCCGCTCAGCTTGCCTACCGCGTCCCTGAGCTCATCCCCGTCGTCTCTGAGGCCATGTGGGACACCAAGAAGGACGTCAAGGAGCGCGCCTACAAGACCATGGAGCAGATCTGCCAGCTCATCGTCAACAGGGATATCGAGCGCTTCATCCCCGAGCTGATCAAGTGTATCGCCAAGCCCGAGAACGTCCCCGAGACTGTCCACCTTCTCGGTGCCACCACCTTCGTCACTGAGGTCCAGGAGCCCACCCTGGCCCTCATGGTTCCTCTTCTGGACCGTGGTCTTGCCGAGCGTGAGACCGCCATCAAGCGTAAGGCTGCCGTCATTGTCGACAACATGTGCAAGCTTGTCGACGACCCCAACATTGTCGCTCCTTTCCTGCCCAAGATGATGCCGGGTCTCCAGAAGAACTACGACAACCTTGCCGACCCCGAGGCCCGTGAGAAGACCAAGCAGGCCCTCGACACCCTCACCCGTGTCGGTGCTATCAAGGATGGTGTCATCCCTGAGGCCCGCAACGACGGTGACATCAAGGTCGTCCTCCCCAAGTTCAAGGAGGTTGCCAGCAAGTACGCCAACTACGTCGAGAAGATGGCCCCCATCGCCGAGTACATCTCCGCCATTGCTGGTCAGCTCGTTGACGAGAAGGAGGTCGAGAACCCCGTCTGGATCGAGAACCTCAAGCCCTTCGTCTCTGTCATCACTGGCATTGACAACGCCGAGGGTGTCATCGACGCCCTCCGCAAGAGCGCCACCCCCGGTGACGCCGCTGAGCGTGAGACTGAGCCCGATGAGGAGGAGGGTGAGGACCTGTGCAACTGCACCTTCTCCCTCGCCTACGGTGCCAAGATCCTGCTCAACCAGACCCACCTCCGTCTCAAGCGTGGCCAGCGCTACGGTCTTTGCGGTCCCAACGGTTCCGGAAAGTCGACCCTCATGCGTGCCATCAACAACGAGCAGGTTGAGGGCTTCCCCAAGCAGTCCGAGGTCAAGACCGTCTTCGTCGAGCACGACCTCGACTCTGCTGACACTGAGATGACCACCATTGAGTGGACCATGAAGAAGCTCGAGGAGGCTGGTGTCAAGATCACCCAGGCCGACGTCGAGAAGCAGCTCGACGAGTTCGGCTTCACCCCCGCCATGGTTTCGGGTGAGATCTCTGCCCTCTCTGGTGGTTGGAAGATGAAGCTGGCCCTGTGCCGTGCCGTCTTCGAGGCTCCCGACATTCTGCTTCTTGACGAGCCCACCAACCATCTCGATGTCAAGAACGTCAAGTGGCTCGAGTCGTACCTCATCAACTCCCCTTGCACCTCCATCATCGTCTCCCACGACTCTGGCTTCCTCGACAACGTCGTCCAGCACGTCGTCCACTACGAGCGCTACAAGCTCAAGCGCTACCGTGGTAACCTCGCTGAGTTCGTCAAGCGTGTCCCCTCGGCCAGGTCCTACTACGAGCTCGGCGCCTCGGAGATTGAGTTCTCTTTCCCCGAGCCCGGTTTCCTCGAGGGTGTCAAGACCAAGGCCAAGGCCATCCTGCGTGCCACCAACATGACGTTCCAGTACCCCGGAACCTCCAAGCCCCAGATCCAGGACATCACCTTCCAGTGCTCCCTGGGCTCCCGTATTGCCGTCATTGGCCCCAACGGTGCCGGCAAGTCGACCCTCATCAACGTCCTCACCGGTGAGCTCATCCCCACCAAGGGTGAGATCTACCAGCACGAGAACATCCGTATTGCCTACATCAAGCAGCACGCCTTCGCCCACATTGATAACCACCTGGACTCGACTCCCTCGGAGTACATCCAGTGGCGTTTCCAGACTGGTGAGGATCGTGAGACGATGGACCGTGCCAACAAGGTCATCACCGAGGCCGACGAGAAGGCCATGGACAAGGTCTTCAACGTCGAGGGTACTCCCCGTCGTGTCATTGGCATCAACTCTCGCCGCAAGTTCAAGAACAGCTACGAGTACGAGTGTTCGTTCGCCCTGGGTGAGAACCTGGGCATGAAGAGCGAGCGCTGGACGCCCATGATGTCGGCTGACAACTCTTGGCTGCCCCGCTCCGAGCTCATCGCCTCTCACCAGAAGATGGTTGCCGATGTCGACATGAAGGAGGCCCTGGCCTCTGGTCAGTTCCGCCCTCTGGTCCGTAAGGAGATTGAGGCCCACTGCGCCCAGTTCGGTCTCGACGCCGAGCTCGTCTCTCACTCGCGCATGCGCGGTCTCTCCGGTGGCCAGCGTGTCAAGACTGTCCTCGCCGCTTGCTCGTGGCAGCGTCCCCACCTGATCGTCCTTGACGAGCCTACCAACTACCTGGACCGTGACTCTCTCGGTGCCCTGTCCAAGGCCCTCAGGAAGTTCGAGGGTGGTGTCATCATCATCACTCACTCTGCCGAGTTCACCAAGGACATCACTGAGGAGGTCTGGGCTGTCATGGACGGCCAGATGACCCCCTCCGGCCACAATTGGGTTGCCGGTCAGGGTGGTGGTCCCCGTCTCAAGCAGGACGACGGTGACGAGGAGGACAAGTTTGACGCCATGGGCAACAAGATTGTCTCGACCAAGAAGAAGGCCAAGCTTACTTCTTCGGAGGCCCGTAAGAAGAAGAAGGGTATGTCCCCCCCCATAATTCCGCCCCAATCATCATCTCTCAATAATTCCTTTACTGACTCATTTCTACAGAGCGTATGGCCCGCCGCAAGCGTGGTGAGGAGGTCTTCAGCGACGAGGAGGAGTTCTAAGCTCCCTTTGTTGTCAAGTCCATGTTCCTCAACAACATACCCCTTCATGTCACATGTTGATGTGTTTAGATGCCCATCATGAATCTTGCCGACGAAGTACACGGTCTTCTTCCTTACGACAAGGCTACGAAAAGAGATTTTTACATAACCCTGGTTTCCTTTGTCAAATGATGAATTTTATTGAGCAAAAAAGTCGAATGCTGTCTTTGTTTCTTCCTCTTCTCAATTTTTTCCCTTTGTCTTGTTCTGCAGTCTGTCTTTAGATTTTTAGAGTCACCTCTACGGGGGGCGGGGAAGGCGATTTGGAGCAAGGGAGGAGGAAAGTATCGGGGAATAATGGAGGATGTGTAAGGTGGGACTTGGGTTGGAGGACCTAGGTCTCTCGCGAGAAGCGTCTTTGCGGCCCCGTGAAGCCTCACCCATTTTCTCCTGTCGTCGGATCGCCCTGGTGGAGGTTTCAGACATTTGGATGCAATACAAAGTGGAGAAGGATAGAAGAGGAGAGGAGAACAAGAAAAAAACGAGAAAGAAAAAAAAAGGAGGATCTATATAGAGCCAATTGAGTTTCTTGAACGTCCAAGTACGATACTAGTGATTACAGTTATGCTATTGGTGACGATGGTGATGGCGTTAGCAACGCCGACTGCGCAGGTTAAGCCGGTGGTGATGTTGGCTGGTGAGCTCAGGAGGACCAGACCAGACAGATGAAAGAGAACGGCCGTGCCGAGGGTGTCAGGCAGCTTCATGATGGTTCTCCCTTGTGCGTGTGCCAAGTAGTGTCCCCATCGCAGACTGCAGAGAGTGTTAGGGCTCTGCCGGTGCACATTTCAACAGGGACGTTGACGTAACTTGGATAGTGTATCGCGAGGTCACCGGTACATCATCACCAATGACTTGCTGATCATTAAGATTTTCCATTCATTCTTGTATTCTCTTTTTTTGTGGTATCAGGGGGGTATTTATGCGAGACGTTAAGTAACCTGTAGGTAGGGCTGTTCTGTCCTCACACGCCGCTATGTGGACGGTGCGTGCGGGAGGTGGAGCATGCCCTCCTTACAAAAAACAAAAAAAAAACAAGAGGACCAACAGGAAACACGACATCGAATGCTTCGTCTCTCAAAATTTCTCTCGTCTCGACTTAATTCCCATCCGAGTACTCGGCCTTGTTCTTGCGGTTGATGCCGATCAGCCAGCCAATCTCCATCCAGAAGCCCGGGGGCTTGGAGGTGAAGCGCTCCTCGTAGCGGTCGATCATGGGGGCTTCCCAGGTCAGGTCGACCTCGTGGGGGCGGATCCAGCGGGTGCGCTTGATGAGCTTCCAGCCGATGTAGAGCAGGGGCATGGTACACTGCATGGTGTAGCCGCGGAAGAAGGTCTCGACGCTGAACTTGGGGTAGAAGGCGGCGTAGTTGTAGAAGAGGCAGATGAGGAACTGCACCACGAGGGCGATGTAGGCGCCGTAGGGCTGGAACCAGCCGTAGTAGGGCATCTTCTTGCGGTCGACGCCCTGGGCCTTGCAGGCGCGGTGGTAGCAGATGAAGGTGATGCTCATGATCATGTAGTCGATGAGGCCGCCGGCGGTGATGAGGTCGACGAACCACGTGATGACCGAGGCGGACGAGTCACTGACGGACAGGAAGGAGAGCAGGGGGAAGATCATGACGACACAGAAGCAGTTGAAGGGCACGCCATTGCTCCACGTCTTGCGCAGGATGCGGGGGGCGCGGCCCTCGAGGGCGAGACCGTAGAGGGAGCGGGTGGCGCAGTAAGTGTAGGTGTTGCCGGCCGAGAAGATGGACGTCATGAGCAGCACGTTGACAATGTGGGGCAGCACCGAGATGTGGAGGTTGTTCATAGCCATGACATAGGGCGAGGCGGCAGCCGTGGACGAGCCCGATTCGCCATTGGCGACTCTCTGCAGGTTCGCGTCGTCGGCACGGAGCACGATACCGACACACAGGGCGCTGCCAAAGAAGAAGAGGCCGAAGCGGAAGTAGACAGTCTTGAAGGCAGTCTTGATGTAGACACGAGGCCGCTTGGCCTCGGCCGCCACCATGGAGATGTACTCGGGGCCGACAACGGCGAAGCTGGCGCCCCACAGGGCGGCCAGGAAGCCTTCGAAGCGGCCCAGGTGGCCCGAGTCGAGGTACTCGCGGAACGCACCGCCCTGGTTCCAGTGGTAGAAGCCGTAGGCGTGGCCACCGGGGTTGCCGCCGACCATGGTCACAAAGGTAAAGAAGAAGAAGATGAAGAGTAGGATAACCTTGCCGCCGGAGAGCCAGAATTCGGCCTCACCGTAGCCGCGAACAGCCAGCAGGTTAAGAGCACTATTATTCACGGGGGAGAAGTTTAGCATGTTTCATGTCAACTGAGGGAGAGAGAGTTGAAGGGATTGAAGAAGTTGAGGGGGGGAGGGGGAGGTTAGCAGATCCCGTCCACGTATCGCAAAGCCGGAAAGCAGAGAGGCATTCACCCATGTTCATCACCTGAAGGGGGAGGGGAGGGGCGGGGAAGGGGGGTCAAGCGGCGCGTGGACAATTGCACTTCGGAAACGGCACCAATTCACATGGCAGTCACCGGGTGGGATCGCAGTAAACCTCCTCCTTCTCCTTGGACCATTGGGGACCTTCGGGGAGGGGAGGAATCATTCTTACGCATATGCGAGGATGACACCGGCGCAAATGCCGGCAGTGGGGCCGGGCTCCTTAATCTTGTCACTCCAGAAGCTGATGACGAGGTTGAGGGCGGTGATCTCAAAGGGAATGAGCAGGGCTTCGTAGAAGAAGAAATTCCAGCCGGCCATGAAACCGAGGGCATCGTCGACCCAGTGGCCGGCAAGACGGATGAAACCACCCGAGACGGGCATGTATGTGGTCATTTCGGCGACCGAGTTGTTGACAAGGGCGAGGATGCACGGGTAGATGAGGTAGGCGATGAGAAGGCTGCCAGGGCCACCGCGGGCCAGACTTGTTCCGATACTGATGAAGAGGGCGGTACCAATGGAGCCACCAATGGCGATGAGCTGGATCTGGCGGTTGTTGAGACGACGCTGTAGACCATCGGCGTTGTCGCCATAATGGTCGATCTCGGTCTCGACCTCGGGCGAGGCCGTGTCGTTGTACTTTTTCTCGACGTCTTCCATGATTTCGGTGGCTGTCGGTGTTTTTGTTTCGTTTTGTGCGTTGTCACCGTGTTGGCACCTGTCGCGTTGTTGAAGCAATGCGACTATAACCTAGGTAGGTCGAGAGATTGAAGCCAATGAGTGGCTGTAAGAGTGTGAGGTCACACTCAAAGACGTTTTCGGCACAACCCGAGACAAAGACAAGAAAAACTATGTCAATGTGTAGGAAGTGAGGCCGGGGGAGGGGAAGAGAGGGGGGGAAGGAGGCGGAGGGGGATGAAGAAGAAGAAGAAGAAGAAGAAGAAGAAGAGAAGAGAGACGGAGAAGGCAAAAGACGGGAGAGGGGAGGAATAGCAGTAGTAATAGTACGGGGTCGAGTAAGAAAAGAGATGGGGAAAAAAAGAAGCGCGACGGGACGCTAAAATGTAAGAATGCAGAACCCTGGTTGGAGGGTGCTTTGGGTGCGCCCAGGTATACTTGTACAGCCAAACAGCACAGCGTGGGCAAAAGTCGCATGCGGCGAATAGGTTGTCGGTCAGGTCAGTGTAACTCGTCCGTGCTGTTCTTTATCCTTGCCGACGGTCGCAAACTCATGTGCTCCGTGCTCCGTATCTGCTCGTAATACTTGGTACTCGTAGGCTTTACCTTTTCTCCGTACTCTGCTCTGTACGGAGTACTCGTAGACTGTACGTACTCGGACGGACAGCGTACGGGGAGTAATAATGCAGCGACAATCGTGACCTTGGATGCAAATGGGCGTGGGCGTCGTCGACATGCGAGTGGGGCCCCGTTTCAATGTTTGGGACATTCCAATTGGCAATGGCCCTCGAGGCTTGGGGCCAAGACTTTGGACTTGTACGCCGTAGTCTGTACTTTGTATAGTCCCAAAGCCCCCCTCCCGCCCATGGTTTGCAAAGGAAATGAATTAGGACAAGAAGACCGAGATCCCTGTTCCCACACTTTTATTAGCTCGGCAGCCAATACGATGTAACGACGCATACCATCCAACGCTTGGCAAAGGAAAGGCCCATACTACTCCGTACTCCGTACTCGTAGCGTAGAGCCTTGCGTTTCTCCTTCCTCTTCTTGTGCTTGTACGTGTACTCATACTACTAGTACGCAAGTATGTACGTAGTACTTGTGATCTTGGACTCGGTCGCTGGTGTGTAGAGGTAGTCGAGACCCGTCCGGATGGGGCCGTTCTTTTGGGTTCTGCTCTATTTTTCTCCCTCGTCCCTCTTTTTTGTTCTGTTCGATTTCTGCGGGTTGTTCTTTTGTTTTGCTGGTCGCATATAGAACTGGGCACTATTGACTGGCCGACAGAGTAAGCAAACGCTGCATGACGGTGGCTCGCCGTAGTGGCTCGCCGTAGTGGCTCGCCGTAGTGGCTCGCTGTGGTGGCTCGCCATGGTGGCTGACGGCACTCGGTGGTACAAGTCTCGAATACCTGTACGAGTGCTCCGTACAAGTCGCCATCCGGGACATGGGTTCGGTTTGTTGGCTAATAGCCTGATTGTCTGATACGCTGTACGGAGTAAGGTTGATTGAGAGAGACAGAGAGAGAGGGATTGAGGGACAAGCAGCGTAAGCAGAGGATCTGGATACTCCGACTGTGACGTCAGCTGGTCCCATGACAGCCAGAAAGGGAAAGAGTCAGCTCGGGCTGGCACTGTACAATGCGGCGATGAATGTGCGAGTGTGACAGTGCACGAACAGTGCTAGCTCTCCCGCTCTTGCCTCTCGCTCTTTCCTGCCTTTATTTGGCTTTTGCCTCTTGAGTCTTGCCTGCCCTTTACCAGTTTGGCCCAGTCTGGCCAGGGCCAACGGACGTTCTTGCGTTTTGGTTTGCACAGCCCGGAGGGCGGCGCCTGCCTCGCGTGTCTTGGCCTTCCCACGTTATGTAATGCGAGTACGAGTCCAGGTACTCCGTACTCCGTACTTCTCGTCCACCGGGCTGGGCAAGAAGACAAGGATCTTGATCTTGACACTTCCGTCAGCAGTCTTCAGCTGCGACGGTCAGAGATAAGACGTATGAAGCGCATTGGCACATTTCCGATATCTCGAATGTTGCCTGATCCTCCATGCTGACAATTTCCTTTATTTCCCTGACCCGGCTTGTCGACTGGCAATACCGTGATATCACCGAATAATGCGCACGAGCAACGTGAGCAAGTAGGGGAAAAGTACCGCGGCCCGCTGTTCTGGCTTCGCCACGGCCGTCGTCGACTTGCCGCTCCGCGGCCACCAAGCTAACTCTAAACAAGGCTCATGCAGCAACGGACACGCAATACGGACGGCGCTATGTTTCTCTTTGCTTTTCCTCCCACCAAATGGCAAAGCCACCCAACCACCGTGCCACCTTGCCACCCTTGTTCATCCATCGGTGGAGGGCACATGTGCCGCGGCAGCTGGACAAATCACTGACAAGCGATAGAGTCCTGAAAGATTGCTGACCAGGGGGGTGGCCGACGGACCTCCCTCCACCACTCCGAAGACTCGGCCACGTGATCGGCTACCAGATGAAGTTGGCCGACTGCTTCTACAACGTAACCACTGCGTATCTCACTGTCTCGGCGCCACCGACAACCACATGCAACATGATACATGGGTCGATGGGTAAAAGACCAAGACCCAAGATCTTCTACAAAGTACTCACGAGCACAGTTCATACTCGTACGTACGTGATATTACGGCACGTCCCGTATTTGAGGGTCTCCGACTCTCTCTCGGCCCCGACAATGCACCGAAGAGGGGTAATAACGGGGGCAAAACCTGGTCTGAGCACATGGGAATGCCTCTGTCCACATCCTGATTCTGGTATTGCGAGTACTCCAGCTTTTCCCAGAGAAAACAAGCCAGAAAGACGCGACGGAGGACGAGGAATACTTGTACGCAAGGCTGGGCGACTACGAAGGAATACTCGTAATACTCTTACGGCCTCATTTGTCCCGTCTGGTCGGCTGCTTACTGGAAGTTGGCGAAGACATTATCCACTTAACAAAGCACAGGTCCCCTGTCAGCTCCCCCGTCAGCTCCCCCATACTTTGTACTCTGCAATCTGCCGTCCCGTTCCTCTAGGCAACCATTTTCTTCTCGAAAACACTGGCAGAGGGCATTGTACATGCCGCGTGACGCATGATTGGACCTATATATGCAATTCCAGCTGCAGACCAACGTCCTGAGGGCTGCAATGACGCCTCCGCCAGATCCTTTGAAGCATCCCACGACCACGAGGGAAACGCCCGCAAGGCGAAAAAGCCTTGACTATTTGCATCCTGAAAGTTTTACGTACGACGCCTCCCTGACATCAATAGATTGCAATATCTCTGACATTGCCCCTCCAAGATGCTTCCACTACTCCGTAGAAGTGCTGCAAGTATTACTCCGTACTCCGTAATAGAGTGATGTGCTACCTGGGCAAAGAGTACGTACATTTTCCCGGAAAGGAAAATTTTTCATAGATCCACTGCTGCCAGGCATCTTGCCAAGACACGGCTCCACACTGGCTTGTCATTCGTTGCTCTCGTACGAGCCAAATACTGAGGCGAGTACTCGTAATACTTGGCCGAGTGACACTGCTTCGTAGAGTCACACCGCGCCCATTGACTGTTAGTCCGACGAAGGGTTTTCAGCCACCATGTTCAACAGGGACAATTGAGATACCCTGCACTCATTCTCTTCAGGTCACGTGACACTGTCATCGTCATCTAGGTTACCCTATACAAACTTGGCGAGCGAGGGGCACGAGCAAAGTGCCCCGCCCCCACTACAATGGTGAACATTGATGTAGAAAAAAAATATCCAAGTTCAGATACAACAGACTGTAAGCGAAATCGGCTTGTCTCTGAGTCTCAGCTGCTCTATCTACAATAGCGACTACGTCCACCGTGACCGTGAGCTCCTGCACACTCTGAACAGTGCAAAAAGGAACCTAGAAGAGCGTGGTGTGGCTCATACTCTGATCCCATCATCACAGTCAGCCAGCCGGCACCATGGCATGGCAGACAAATGCCGATGCACTGTCCGTTCTCACGGACAGCAGTGAGATTCTAGACAATGTCATCAAGTCACTTGTTTCCTCACTATTGTCCAAACCGTCGGCGCCCGGTGCCAGCGAGAATCATGGCCAGCTTCTGCGACTGGCCATGGCCTCTCTCGACGCCTTCCTCCAGACCAACGTCACAGGCCCCGTGCTCACAGACTCGTTTGTGGCCAACATGGAGAAGAGATTCACCGATGCTCAGGAGTCGCCGGATCTGGCCGCCCTGCACAGGCAGTGCCTCGACTACCTCGAGGTCGATGGCGTGAGCCCCTACGCCTACATGCCGTACCCGGAGCTCTTTAGTCTGGCCAAGTACATCATCACGAGCGCTCTGGCCGACGCCCCCAGCATCGTCGAGGCCCAGACGCCCGAGGGGAAAACTGTCAAGTACAGTCTTCCCTGGGCAAGATTGCGCGTAGACACGTGGCACTACAAGCTCCTCACCCAGCCCAGTCTCGGCCACGGCTCCAACTTCACAAAGAGCTCGCAGTGGAGTGACGTCCCCTCTCTAGCTGCCAGGATATCCAGCGGCATCGCAGTTGTGTCCAGCCAGATCATCGGGAGCGAGGATGGTGATGAGGTGTGGGCGACGGGTGCGGATGATGCCCAATCTCAGTGGTCCACCGACGATAAAGCCCTCTTCCTCGTCGAGGCTGCCAACTACTATATCCTGCTCGGCCGCAACGACCTGACCAGGGACCTGCTCAACAAGGCCGCCAAGACCACTCACCTACAGTACGCCCTGTCCGGTGCCCTGGGTAAGCGAACTCGCTTCCAGGAGAAGAGCACCAGTCAGATGGTTGTTCTGGCCAAGAGCGGCAGCCCCCCCGAAGAGACAGCGCAGGAGAGCAGCCAGGATGAGGACAAGGAGCAAGATGGTGCTAAGCCTGATGCCCTCAAGCTCAACGATGATACCCTGCTTGAGAACATCCACTTCACCAAGGAACAGACGACCGAGGGGTCCGACCCCAAACAGACCGTCGACAACCTGCCCCCGGCCCTCGCCGATCTCTCCCCCGACGACCAGCCCCAGCTCTCCCCCCTGGATCAAATCATCCTCTTGACCGAGGCTACCCTCAAGGATGCCTTCTCCCCAGTCGACACCCTCACCTCCGAGGAGATCATGCCCTACGCTGTCCGCGTTCTGGCCGATAAGTCGACAAACTGGCAGATCTACACTCTCGCCCTGCTTGTCAGGTCGCGCATCGAGCTTCACAGGAGCAGAACCCTCGAGCGTGGTGTGCTCCAGCTCCAGGCCGTCGCCGACCAGGTTCTGGCTGACACGACGGCTGCTGAGAAGGAGGAGAAGGAGAAGAAGAAGGAGACGGAAGCTACAGACTCAGACGTTCCTGCTATTCAAGTGACGGGGTCCGACGAGGCAAAGCCCGCCCAGGACAAGCCGACGTCGTTCCTACCAGCCCCCAAGGCCTCAGAATCCGCCCCCGCCCATGTCCGTCTACAGTATATCCACTCCCTGTCGACACCTCCGAGGTGGCACCTCGAGTCGGAACTGGCTTTCGCCTGGGTATCTGTGGGTTCTCTGGCGTCTGCCTTGGAAATTTTCAAGCGCCTCCGCCTGTGGGCCGAGGTGGCTCTGTGCCTGGCCAGCCGCGCCGCCATGGAGGACGAGGATGGCCGAGGCAGCGGCGGCGAGGAAAAGGCCCGCGGCATCATCCGCTGGCGGCTGTTCCACAGGACGGGCACCCCAGACGCGACCCCCGGGGCCGATCCCGAAGACGACATCCGCAGCGGGGATGACGTGACACAGCTCCGGGGCGACGACTTTGCGGGCCCGGAGCGGACCCCGGCCCCTCCGAACGCCGCACGCCTGTGGTGCATCCTCGGCGACATCGAGTCGCAACCTTCGCACTACGAGCGCGCCTGGGAGGTGTCGAACCACCGGTACGCCCGGGCCCAGCGCTCGCTGGCCGAGCACCACGTCCAGAAGCGAGACTGGCAGCGCGCCCGCGACGCCTACAAGCAGGCCACGGCCGTCAACCGTCTCAACTCGGACATGTGGAGCCGCCTCGGAGACATCAACCTGGGCCTGGCGTCGTTTGAGGAGGCCGCCGAGTCCTACAGCCGGGCCATCTCGTGCGCCACAGATGTGGGCGGCGGAGAGGGCGCAAAGACATGGAGCAACCTCGGTAGCGCGCTGTGGAGTCTTTACCTCGAGGTCGCCAAAGACAAGGCGATACAGGAGAAGACCGAGTCCAAGTCCAAGACAAACGAGGAAGAAGAAGAGCAGGACATTGGCGCCCTCAACATTGACGACGACAATGAGACAACCATCTCGCGCAGTGACCCAGCCCGTCTCCTGTCTCAGTCCCTGTCGGCGTACAAGCGCGGTGCCTCGATAGCCCACGACAACTGGCGCATCTGGGACAACGTGTTGACCTTGTCGGCGCGCATGCAGCCCCCCGCCGTGCCCGACATGGTGCTGGCCATGCGCCACACGCTCCGCATCCGCGCCACCGAGGACGCCGTCGACTCCGACGTCCTGTCTGCCCTAGTGCAGGACGTGGTCCTCTCCAAGACGCTCGACCCCGCCGTCGCCTCCGACCCGGACAGCAGCATCGACACCATCCTGCCCCGCGGCTCCCCCGAGCGCCTCGTCGTCCGCCTCGTCGAGGAGACCGTCGTCCCGCTCATCACGCGCCGCTCCGACCTGTGGGCCCTCGTGTCCCGTCTGAGGGCCTGGATGCGCGACTACGCCGGTGCCATCGACGCTGCCGAGCGCGCCTGGCGTGCTGCCATGGGCTCCTCGTCTGGCGGTCTGAGTGCTGCCTCTGCAGGGTCAGCTGGTGATGCCGACTGGACTGCTGATGCTGCGGCGTGGGAGGTCGTCGTCGACAGGACTGACGAGCTGGCTTCCATGCTGGAGAACTGGGGTCCCGACGTGGCCGTCATCGGACCCAAGTGGAAGGGCAGGGTGCGCAGTGCTGTGCGCAGTGTCATGGGCAGGGGCAAGGAGTCGTGGGAGGGTACCGAGGGATGGAACAGACTACAGGGTATTATGGATGGACTCAAGGCGCAATAGTCGAGGGTAGGTGGCATGGTATAGTGTAGTACCTTGGGAGTAGACAGATGGAATCTCAGAACATCTACAAGTACAGCTCAAATCACTCGGGCGGATAGACTTTCAAAAGACAGAATCATGTTACTTGCATACGCTATGTCCTGTCCGCTGCATCTCTTTCATGTAGACATTGTGGCTTACAAGATGGAACACCAACTAATATACAACCACTCTTCATAGCCATCGCTCTCGCTCTCGCTCTCGCTCTCGCCATGGCTCTCATCACTCGCTTGAACAACACTGCGCTCGCTCGCTGATCCGTCACTAATATACTCCGTCATTTGTCCAACAATGTACTCATCATGATCCTCGTCCCTGTGCTCATCATCCTTATGTTCCTCGTTCTCGCGCTGCTCATCATTGTGCGCCTCGGGTTCTTTGTGCTCCCCGAGCTCTTCGGGCTCCTCGGGTTCTTTGTGCTCCCCGGGATCTTTGGGCGCGTTGTGCTCCCCTTGACAGACAGACAGGCTAGAGGACGGCGCGCTCTATTTCTTGCCCTTCTTCCTGCTAGGCACCACCTTGAAGCCGGCAGCCTGGATGGGGTCGGCCCCGGCGGCGGAAGACGGGCTCGTGGAGGCAGCACCAAGACCAGGCGTGCTGCTGCCGCCGCTCTTCTTGGCAACCTCGCTCCAGCCGCCAGTGGATCCACCGGCCGCCTTGGCCTCGGATCCGACGAGCGATGCAGCAGGCTGCTTCTCGACGACACCACGCTCGGCGAGGCCCTTGCGGCGGATATACTCCTCTGCAAAGTGACGGCCGTCCATAATGTTGGAGCTTGCGTAGATGGCGTCGGCGATAATCGACTTGTCCACGGGGAGAGCCTCGAGGGTGCTAGCAAAGCCGGAGACTGGGGAATCGTGTTAGCTGTGGTCAAAAGGGGAAATAGGAAGAGTTAAGGGCACGTACTGTCGTTAGTGTTAAGCCCGCGGCTGAGCTCGCGCTGGACCCACTTGCGGAACTCATCCATGGCGACGTTAGTGCCGTTGGAAGCAGCGACGGGGGCAGGTCCAGGGCGGGACACGGGCTTGACAATGGAGGCAGCAGCGAGAGGAGTGCCAGGAGGCTTGGCGGCGCTGTTGGCACTGGCCGAACGGGACTGCACAGCAGGGCCGGTGGGAACCTTGACCTTGCCGCCAGCTCCGACGGTAGCCCAGCCAGCACCAGGAGGCGGGGCCGTGGCAGCTGCAGCCGCGGCAGGGGAGCCGTGGTGGCTGTCGGGCTTGCCGGCCAGGTTGGCGTAGCTCTTGGTGGCACTGCTGGGGACACGGATCTGCTGCAGGTTGCTGCTGCTACCAGTCTCCTTCTGCTTGCGGCTCTCCTCCTCACGCTGAATCTCGGCAAGAGTCTTCTTGCTCGAAGAGACCGAAGCGCCGGTACTGCCACCCAGACCGGGGGCGACCGACTTGGCAACGCCAGGGTTGGTGGCCCAGGGGCTGGCTCCTGCGACAGGAGACGCGTGGCCCCAGGTGCTGGTGGCGGGGAGACCGGCGGCAGCGGCAGCGGCAGCCTGCCTCTCCTTCTCCCTAATGGATGAGACCTCCTGCTCTAGGGCGGCCTTGCGGGCGGCGGTGGCAGCCTCCTCGGCCTTGGCAGCCTTGCGAGCCTCGGCCTCCTGAATCTCCTTCAAAGAGGGGCCCTTGTGAGAGTCGGCAGCGGCCGTCTCCTTGGCCCACGGGGCCAGAGGAGGGGGCTGGGCGCTGGTCTGGTCATCGCCGGGCGTCTGAGTGCGGGAGCGGCTGTACTGCTCCGGCAGGTTGGAACGAGCCCGCTGAGCCGTGGGCGCAGGGAGGGGAGTCGTAGATGAGGGAGGGGGGAAGGGCATGGGCATATCAGGCGAGCCATCCTGAGCAGCGGCCGCGGCAGCCTGAGCCTTCTGGACCTGTTGAGTCAGAGAAAGGCTAGCTTCGTCGACAAGCTCCTTCTTGTGACCCCGCCCTCGGCCGTGAGAGGTGGTAGTGGTAGCCGTGGGCTCAGGCTGCTGGGCAGCAGCCGGGGCAGGAGCCGACTCTTCATCGGTGGTCTCAGTAGTAGCCTCGGTGGGCTGCTGCTGCTGCTGCTGCTGCTCGCCAGCCTGTGCGGTGGCGGCGGCGACGGCGGCGGCGTCCTCAGCATCTCGCTGGGCGCGAAGGGCCTGGAACTCCATCAGACGCTCACGAAAGCCCTCAGCATCTTCGCCAAGATCCTCAATACCGGGGAGATCTGAGCGGAGGCCGCCAGCACCCTGGAGAACCTCTAGCCCCTGGTCGGACACCTGACCGGCCTGAATAGCGGCGAGGATCTGACGCTCCTCAGGGGACAGGTGGGCGAGGAATTCATCTCCCAGGGGCAGGTCGTTTCCCGAACCCGACTGGAGTCCGGCTCCGGCGCCCTGGCGGCCGTCGAGGGTGGGGTCAAAAAACGCACCACCCGAGGGGCCGCCGGCTCCGATAGGCAATCCGGCCGTGCCAATGGGCTGCTGCTGCTGCTGCTGCTGCAGGGACAGCTGGCCCATGGGGGAGGCCATGCTACCGAAGCTGGGCTGGCTCTGGAGGCTCTGGGCACTGGAGTGGTGCTGCAGCCCCGGCTGCTGGCCCTGGAACCTAGACATGGCAGACTGTCGCATCGCGTAGTCGCGCTGCTGAGCCATCATGTATTGCTCCTCTTGCTTGCGGCGCTCAAGGTTGTTCTGCTCCTCAGCGGTGAGGGTCCTGCCGAAGCTGGGGAAGACACCGCTCAGGGGGGGCACGACACCGCCAGTGTTGGCGCTGGGGAAGCCGCTGGCCTGGGAAGGCGGGCCGTGGGGGATGCCAACCTGGGGCACGAGGAAGGGCTCACGCGAGTTGCCGATGCGCCTAATAAGCTGGCCAAGGGGTTCAAACTCGGGGTCCTCAACCTTCTTGACGCGCAGGTCGGGGGTGAAGAAGTGGGCCTTGTACCAGTCGTTCATCTCGAGGCCAGTGAAGGGGCCCTGGATCTGGCCCTGGGGGTCGAGGTACACCCACCTCATACGGTCGGGCATGACCATCGTCCGGGCCTGGGCCGTCGGAGGCTCCACGCTGCCGAATCCCATGGGGCCACCGCTGACAGGGGTGAAGGACTGGGGAATGGCGGACGCGGAACCAGGTTCGGCGGAGCCGTGCAGGCCCTGGGCAGCCCTGCTAGCGTCGCTGGAGGGGAAGAGCTCCTCGAAGACACCACGGGAGGACCTCATGGGGCTCTCGGTATCGCGCATGGGAGGCAGGGGGAAGCTGCCGCGGCCAATGGCGCCGAGGGGATTTGCTGCACCGTGTGCGGCACCATCGTCGTGCTGCTCCTGGGCCTGCTGCATCTGTGCCTGCATGGCAGCGGGGAAGAGGGAGCCTAGCTTGCTGCCGCGGCCGATGCTGCCAGTGCCCATAGCACCGGCGGCACCTGCGGGGCCAAAGAGGCCGCCCAGACCACCCATTCCACCGGGGGTCTGATCTCCGCCCATGGATCCAAAGATACTGGGGGAGAAGGGAGCACCACCGAGACCGGAACGCTCGCGGTCGGGAGTGCTGCTAGTGGGGCCGCCGGGGGCAGCCCAGCCAGACATATTGCCTAGGGGAAAGCCCTTTGCGCCGACACTGGATGTCTGGCTGCGGTCGTGAGCGTCGGGCGCACCAGTGAAGGCGCGCTGGAGCGGGTTCATGCCGGCAAGAGGGTCCTGGGGCAAGCCACCGCCGCCGTACATGCGGCCGGTGGTGCCTTCGCCGTCGTCCTGGTGGTCGTGCTTGTCGATCGGGCTACGGAAGGGGTTGGTCTCGGAGGGGCTGTTGGGGCCAGTGTCATCCGGCCCACCGCCGAGGTTCAGACCCGACATGCCGAAGTCACCGGCGGAGCCCTTGACCGGGGTGCCGAGTGTTCCCACACGGCTAGGCCCGGAGGGAGCGGCGCCGGTCTCCTGGGCACCGCCAAGAGCGGCGCTGCCGGAAGGAGCATCGTCACCAAAGGGATCGGTGTCGGCGCGATTCCGCGAGCGCCACGAGGACTGGTTGAGCGGATTCGGGCCAGTCTCGGCCGGCTGTCGCGCTGAGCCGGCGCCCTCTGACCCATCCTTGGGTATGAGGTGAGCTAGGCGGCTGCCACCCCCACCGACACGCTTGTCAGTAGCGGCAGCAGAGGAGCCACCGAGGGCAAAGCTTCCAAAGGCGCCGGCGCTAGGGGTGCTGGGGTTGGACGGGGACCATATGGTGCCTATGCCACCACCACCGGCACCACCACCGATGCTTCCGCCCGTGTTAGTCCTCAAGAGGTTACCAAAGGGGAGCTTCGAGGAGGCATCGCGTGACGCCTGGTCGACCTCCGGGTCCTCAGCTTCCGACTCCCTGAGGTCGGCACCGCCACCACCAGTACCCTTGCGCGAGAACCAGAAGGATGAATCTTCGCGTGGCGTGCGGCCGGGGGCGGGGGGCGAGTTGAGACCTGAGAGGGTATTGGAGTCGCCAGTCTCTCTTCGGCGCGTTCCTGGGCGGGTAGCGGAGGAAGGGGAGCTCAGACCAAAGGTGTTACCGGTGCCTTGGGACAACGATGTCTTTCGACCATTAACCGCGGCTGTGCCTGCTCCGTCCTTTGCCAGGGTAGGGGGCTTGAGAGGCGAATTGATATCATTCGAGAGGTTCTAGAAATGGTGTCAGTAGAGCTCGAGAGTTGTCGGGCTGGTGGGACTTTGAATTGCACGGCCGTTGTCCGGGGTAGGAATGCGCGTCATACCTCTCGCTCGTCGGTAGACAAAGACTGCAGACCGAGGGGTGTGCTCTCGCCGGTTTCATCCCAGCAGGCGCCAGGCTCTTGCGGCACGTGGTTCTCGTTGCTCTTGCCCCAAGCCCTAGACGCGCTGCCACCGTTTACCTGACCGGGATTCCAGCCGGGCATGAAGAGACGCGACACGTCGTCGGCGGGCCGCGACGACTGGGCAATGGCCAACAGCTCTTCCTTGGTGTAGCGCGCGGGGGCCAGCTCATGGAGTGCTGGGGGTTGTGCCGACGAGGCAAGATCGGTCGCGGTCGGGGACTGGACAGCACTGTCCAAGGGTACAGGCGTCTGGGAGGTCTGGTTGAGGGGGGTCGTGGAGGTTCGGCGGAGGGTCAGAGTGCCGTTGGCAGATCGGCCATCGCGACGGGACCTATCAAGCATAATGTGTCAGCTCATCATGTGCGGTTTCTTTCCGTTCCGGCTACGTGCTGGCGTCGTGGGGTGGACGTCGAGTCCAGAAACGGGATATCAAGGGGAAACCATAGATGCCGCCCGTGGGCATAGGAGAGTCGAGCAAGGGAGTTGTCCGTACCAGTCACCAGTGTTCCCCCTCCCTCCCCGATTCGCATTCTGGCCAGCCGCAGCCGAGGCGAAACTCGATGGAAGATTGGTAGGCATGTTGAGACGCGTCGAGGTTGGTTGGTTGGAGACGAGATGTAGAATCGGCCCTCTCTGGTGGTCGAGGGGGTTGGGTTTTTTTTAATGCGTTTCTTGGAACAGCGTCGAGCTAGGTTTTTGGTGGTTTCGACAAAAGGGACCCTTTGCCAAAGTAATTTTTTTCTTTGAAACGTATTGGTTGAATTTCGTCTAAAGACGTATCGCTTTTCGAATCGCTGCAACAAAGAGATGCTTTGGATCGTATACAGATTGAGGACACAGGTGGGAGATGCAGGGATGGTGGTGGTGTGGGTTTTTGTTTTGTTGGAACAAAAAGGAAAGAAGAAGAAAACCCTGTAGGCAGCCGGATGGCAAAACTTTTTCCTTTGACTGTCGTTGGATGGTGGAGGATGCAAAAATAATGTTTGGACAGTATCGTATTTCCAAGCTGAGTCGGTAGGGACGAGAGAGACCGGGGGGGGGGCAAAGAGAGCGAGGAAGAAAAGGTGAAGAGGAAAAAAACAGAGGCTGAAGCGTGAGGTCAGAGACGGCGAATGTGACTGGCTGGAGACGAAAAATTCACGAGGGTTTTGCTTTTTAGCAGCTTTTTGGCAGGAAGCTGCCCTTGATAGGTCTGCGAGCTGATGACTAAGGCCGAGTATTAGCCGACGCACAATGTCGTCACCAAGACGCTATCAGATGCCGCCCGAGAAGTCCTCCTGGCACTAACAGACCTACCGAGACCTGCCGAGGGTTTCGACTTGGAAGGAGCTACCAAGGCTCCAAGGGTAGGCGGGAAGGTGCCAGAGTATTAGTCAAGTCGTTTCGGCACTTGTCCTTGATCTACTTGGTCGTGGCGTTGATATTGATCATGGTACGGCAGACTGACAAGCTGCGCGAGTAGGCTGTTTGTTTGACGTTTGAACTGTGCAGGATAGAGTGGGGACGCCGTCCTGGTAGTCAAGTGATGCTAAGTCTGACCGCAAACGTCACTCACGCCGTGGCAAGCAGGAGAATGCCTGCTCTGGTTGGATTCATTGATGCCTTTATTATGTTTTTTTGCCCCTGCTTTTCCTGGTGTTTGGCTTCCCGCTTATCTAACCACGTTCCACCTCTGGGGCGATACCTCTGGGGCGCTACCTCTGGGCACGCGCGGGGGCCAAGGCAAGAAGGGTATTTCTCGGTGATGTGTCATGGTGGAGGTGGATAATGCTGGGGTGCGACAGTCGATGCCGTCACCCGGTCGTCCGAGGCGAACCTAAATCCTGGGACCAGCCAAATGCCACGGCTTTGTCCTGTCTGTGTGTCCTGATATGCCAAATGCTTCGTCTGTCGTCTCTCGTAGTTGTAGTTGTAGTTGTAGTTGTACATATATGTCCGTCATAGATTCTTCAAGAAGTGACCCTTGAATTTGCGCGTAGCCCTGTCGGCGGACCGTACCATCATCTGGTCCCCAAGCACGTCAAATATGAATGACTGGCGATGGTGCTGGTGCTCCTGGTCGGCCTTGTTCTCGTTGTCTTTGTCTCCCGAGATATCTGGCTGCTTCTGATCATCCCGTGGCGGCGGCTGCTGCTTCTGCACGCGCTGCTCTTCCTGCGCACCAGCAGGTACATCGACGACCGTTCGGAACACGGTCCCTTCCTTGGGGACAATCTTAACCCCCCTCTTCCTCGTAATAATATCCATGGCGTACTTGCCGTCTCGCACAACGATGCCCGCTATGCCCACGCGACCGGGACACCGGCTCCGTACCACCTCAACGTGGGCGCCGTGGAACTCTGCACTGGCCAGCTTGGCCGCCGCGTTGGGTCCGCCCACATGCACGTCCGTCCCTAGTATCTCTTGCATGTATCCCATCCACAGACGGTTGAGGGGCTCGTAGGTCGCATACTTCTGCCCGTCGCGGCCTGTCTCGTCTAGGCCCAGTCTGTGGCGCTCGCGCGCAGACAGCGGTGCGGGTTTGTTCTTCCGGGTCCTGTCCCTCTCTTGCTGGCGTTTGTTCCTCCGGGCTGCGCGGGCGTTGACGGCTGACGGCGGGGGCGACGACGGTCGCAGGTGCAGTGTCCGGTGCTGGATCTTCTCATTGTAGATGCGGTCGACGCTGTCGGGCGAGTGACCCCGCGAGAGCAGCTCGCGCGTCAGCTGGGGCGCATTCGATGGGGTCGACATGACATGTCTGGATGTGCAGATTGCAAGGAGAGAGAAAAAAATACACTCTGCAGATTGTGTGACTGCGGGAAGAGAGAAGATTCCACTTCTGCATGTGATGAGAAGCATATCGCATCACCAATAATTGGAAAAAATATACCTTAGTCATCATCTGATGTGATAGGTGGCGCACTCTCACTTTGTGGCTGGTGATACTAGATTTGGCTCTATTCGGCATGCCTCCCGGGGTGGCGGCAGCTCTTGCATATGTGGCTGTGCTCCACCTCGGCACATCCAACGCCTCCCCACACTTTTCTCCTCTTCCCACTCGCTTGGCTCTCGCTCCAGACATTCAACATTCAAGCTTAATCCCGAAGCCCGTTCTCCTCATCAATGCTGTTGTTCTAGAGCCAGTCGTTTCTTGCTGGATCATGGCAGCGCTCCTCGTCTGCCATTGACCTCCACCTATCGCCGCTTTCGTCCCGTACCCCTGTTCTGTCCCTAATATCACCAATAACCTCAATTCCCGCCTAACTGCTACTCAGAGCCGAGGTCGGCTCTCCCTCCTCTCCCTCCTCTCCTCCCCCCTTTGATACCCGCCCACCATGGCACCCGATAATAACGACGACGACAATAACAATAACATAACCATCGAAAACGACTCTAATGATAATCAGAATGCCACATACCCCTCGACTTCCGACTCTGCGCCCGATCTTCAGATTCTAGGTGATGCCGTCACCCTCCAGCCAAGTGGCTTCGTCGAGCCCGCGGGCAATACTGTCCCTGATGAGGAGAAGCCGCTCATGGGGCAGTTTGCCTCATTCCGCTCAGAGCCCTTGCAGTATGCCCCCCCTCTCTCTCTCCAATCCTCTCGGAAGTACATCGCGCTAACTCATCTGCCATGTAGATTCCTCCGCGAAGTCTCCCTCTACGTCTCAGGCCGTGGATGGCGCGCGTACGACGACATAATCGGCCAGCCCGTATTCTACTCTGGCTTCTCCGAAAACATGCGATCCATGGTGACAGCTTCGCCGCTGCTTCAAAAATGCATCGCCGACCTGGCAGAGCAACGACTCAAGGTTGAGGAGAAGGAAGGCCTGATCGACCTCAAGGCAAACGATTACGACGCCAAGCGCGCACAGCGACGGGTGCAGATCGAGGCGTCTCTTCAGGAGGTGTCTGAGAAGGTGACGGACGACATGATATGCAAGATGGAGAGCAAGTCGTTTATCCGGGGCGCCTACTACCTCGTGACGCAACTCTTGACGCGGGCATACCACCAGGGTATCCACGTCTCGAGCGAGGAGGTGCTCCGGCTCCGGAAGGTGGCTGACATGGCGGCCAAGAAGAAGCAGAGCATCATATTCCTCCCCAGCCACCGCTCTCACGTCGACTACGTCTCCCTCCAGATTGTCTGCTACCGCCTGGGCCTGTCGCTGCCCGTCGTCGTCGCGGGCGACAACCTCAACATGCCTCTGGTCGGCAACTTCCTGCAGCACGCCGGCGCCATGTGGATCCGCCGCTCGTTCGGCGAGGATGCCCTGTACACGACTCTTGTCCAGTCCTACATTGACACTCTGCTCCAGGAGGGCTACAACTTTGAGTGCTTCATCGAGGGCGGCCGGTCGCGCACGGGCAAGCTGCTGCCCCCCAAGTTTGGCATCCTCAGCTTCGTCCTCGACAGTATCCTGTCCGGCCGCGTTGAGGACACCATCATCTGCCCCGTCAGTACGCAGTACGACAAGGTGATCGAGACCGAGGGCTACGTTACTGAGCTCCTGGGCGTGCCCAAGAAGAAGGAAAACCTGGCCGACTTCTTGGCCAACGGCTCCAATGTCCTGTCCCTCCAGCTTGGCCGTGTCGACGTCCGCTTCAACAAGCCCTGGAGCCTGCGTACCTTCATCGAGGGCCAGCTGTCCCGCCTTCCGCAGGTGCCCCCCGGCCTCCACACTAACCATCGTGATCCAGCCGTTCGCGCCGTCCGTGAGAAGATTCTCTACACCCTGGGCTACAAGGTCCTTGGCGACATCAACGCCGTTTCTGTCGTCATGCCCACGGCACTCATCGGCACCGTCCTGCTGACCCTGCGCGGCCGCGGAGTTGGCAAACCCGCCCTGGTCCGCCGCGTAGAGTGGCTGGCCGACCGAGTTCGTGCAAAGGGTGGCCGCGTTGCCCACTTTGGCAGCTCATCCGTCGCCGAGATTGTCGACCGCGGCCTCGACGTCCTGGGAAAGGACCTCGTGGGAGTCGTCGAACACCTACCCGAGCCCACCTACTACGCCGTCGACCGCTTCCAACTCTCCTTTTACCGCAACATGACCATCCACCTCTTTGTGTACGAGGCCCTCGTCAGTGCAGCCATGTACACGCGCGTGAAGCGCGGAGGCGGTCCCTCGAACCAGGACATTACCTATGCCGAGCTCAGAGATTACGTCCTGTTCCTCTCGTCTCTCTTCCGCGGCGAATTCATCTTCTCCAGCCAGGGCTTCGTCGTCAACCTCGACACCACCCTGCGTGGGCTCGAGGCCGACAACATTGTCCGCCTCGACCGAGACGACAACGGCAACATCACCGTCATTGGTCTGTCCGACCACGAGCGCAAGGCCGGTCGGGAGAACTACGACTTTTACTGCTTCCTTATCTGGCCGTTTATCGAGGCCTCGTGGCTTGCTGCCGTGTCCCTCATGGGGCTGACCCCGCCCCTGGGAAAGAGGGAGGATATCTGGATTGAGCAGAGCAAGTCGCAAAACACGGCTCAACTGGTATGTCTCTTTCCTTTCTTTGATGAATCTCAATCAAACATCAAGCTAGCCCTGTTACTAACTGCTGTTGACAGCTCGGCAAAACGCTCTACCACCAAGGTGACCTATCATACTTTGAGGCCGTCAACAAGGAGACGTTGCGCAACTCGTACATTCGCTTTGAGCAGGACGAGATGCTGCACGTGGTCAAGTCCAAGGATCCAAAGGTGCCGCCGCGGATCCAGCTGGACCCGTCGTGGCGACCCCCGCGCGACCCAGAGACCGGAGCCCTCAAAGCGGAGGGTAGGCTGTGGGAGTTTACGGAGAAGGTGGCCATGTCGAGGCGCGAGGGAAAGAACCGGCGTGACGGGGCCACCGTCTCGGACCACGTCCTCAGGCTGGCGGACACGCTGGGCCAGCAGCTGTTTGCCGAGGCCGACGAGCAAGGGCAGAAGAATAGGGTTCCGAGCCGCCTGACCGAGGAGGAGGCGCAAGCCGTGGAGAGCAAGAGGCAATCGTCCAAGAGGAGGGGGCGCAAGCTCGAGGCCAACACGGCCGTGCCGCATCTGTAAATATTTTTGTTTCCTTCCTGCACACCTGTACTTGTAGCGTCGCCTTGAGGTCTCTCATACCTAGAGGATGTATACAATATACCTTTACATGTATTTTACTCTCTCTTAGATCTATGGTTGAATGACGCCGCCGGCTGAATGCGAAATGCCGTTGTAGGAGGGATGCTATGCAAAGTATGAATAGTGGTAGTGGTAGCCGTACTAATTCCATCTTCAATCGTCGACGTGAGGCTGCAGGACGACATTGTCAATGAGCCTGACGGACGGGCCACCACTCTCGCCCACGTCCTCTCCCTGGTTGACCTCCTCCAGGGTGGCCATCTTAATGGCGCCGCTGAGTATGGCACCGACGTCTGGGTCCACGGTATCGATCTCGAGCATGGTGTTGGGGTCCGCAAGGGACAGGTAGTCGACGTCGAAGAGGGCTCTCTGGCTCGGGGGCAGGGCAGCCTGTGCGGCGCGGACGTCGTCGATGACAGCGTGGGCAGCACCGAGGATAGACGCGCGGTCGAGCTTAGGGTCCGTGTCGACACTGTAGAGAGCCTCCCCGGCAGACAGGGCGCGGTGCAGGACGGGGGCGACGGCCCTGCGACGGGGGCCGAGGTAGACGTTTCGCGAGGAGAGGGCCAGGCCGTCGACGGGGTCGCGCTCGGTGGGGCAGACGACCATGTCGGAGGGGACCATGAAGTCAGCGAGCATGCGGCGGATGACGACAGTCTGCTGGGCGTCCTTCTGGCCAAAATAGGCGCGCGTGGGCTGGACAATGTTGAAGAGCTTCATGCAGACGGTGGCGACGCCGCGGAAGAAGGTCGGGCGGCTGGCGCCCTCGAGGACCTCACCCACCGGCGTGACGGTCACGAAGCTGCCCTTGCTGTCCACCTCCTGCCCCGGGAAGCCTGCAGGGTACATGTCATGCGTTGTCGGGGCGAAGACAGCCGTGATGCGGCCCAGGTTGGCCCCGTCGTCGGCCAGCTCCCTGTCCAGCGCGGCCAGGGCCCGCGAGTCCGACTCCCACGTCACCGGGTAGGATCCCAGGTCCTCGGCCTTGCCGAACTGCGCCGGGTTGACGTAGATGCTCACCACGACGTGGTGGTTCTCGCGCGCCGCCCGCCGGATCAGCGCCAGGTGACCCGTGTGGAGGGCTCCCATGGTCGGGACCAGCCCGACTGTCCTGTGCGTCTCCGCCAGAGGCTGCCGCCATCCGCGCACCGAGTCCACCGAGCGCAGAACCTTGATGGGACTCGACGGGAGCGTCTCCGGCCGTGTGCGCAGGTATCGGACCTGCTGCTGCTGGTGCTGTGCGAGCCGTCGGGGACCCAGCAGGTGGGCGGCGCGGGGGAGAGGAGGAGGGGCGTGCAGACGACCGGGGAGAGTGGCCGTTGCTGCCGCCCGCGGGCAACGGCAAAGCGTGCGCAGCATGATTCGTCGTTTTACAATTGAGGAGGGGGGATATGGAGTTGCCGTTCTCTCTTTCTCTCTGTCTGTCCGATATGCTTGTCAGGAGAGGAATTGACAAGAGGAACAGGTCATTTCGAGGCGCAATGGCCGTGCGCGAGTTGTCTGGGTCTGACTGATGATGGTTTCTACGCTGCATTTTCCAGGACGGCGGCTATGTAACGCTTCTCGAGCTCCGCTACTACCCTGGACTTCCACCTGGCGGGCTGTAGACATAATACTCTCTTAGATGAGGGGATTGGCATGAAAACAACCAACAATCCATGGGATCCATTCAGTTTAATTAACAATGAGATTTGACGAGAGCAGACGGAAGTGAGATTTGACAAGACAATGTCGTGTTGGTTCTGCTTCTGTTGTTGGAAGTCATCACGTGTGGCGTGACGTCACGTTGCAGCAATTCCGGCCGTCTGACCAACAACTTCTACCGTTGTGAAGCCATCAGGCTGGAACTCTCTCTTTCTTGTATTAATACTCAGTCCTGCAAGTGAATGGAATCATTGGGCAAGGCCTTGCGGCACTTACGACGTACGACTACCCTGGAAACAAAGTGCCTTATTGCATTTCCATTCTCTGTATACACTATATACTAGTATATACATGACATAGAGCACATCACGCACAGAGGAATGCCCTCGCCATGGCTTCCCTTCCGTCATACGACGATGCCGCCAAAGTCTCTCCCGAGACAGCCCAGCCGACCACCTTGTACGTAGCAGGCCGCTTCATCCACCAGGGAAGCGACCCGCACGCGCCGCCACTATACGAACTATCCCACTCGGTCGGCTTCCTGCGTGGATCGGACCGCAAGGTGGAGCTGTCGCGGCTCGAGTACAGAGTGGGCGGCGGAAGCGGCGGGAACGGTGCTCATGTCGTCAGCCGCCCGCGCAATCTGTTTGACCTGACACACCGGACGCTAGCAGAGATGCCGACGTTTGCCTTCCAGGCCGAGACTAAATCGCGGGCGGCCCTGGCCTGCCTGGGTGCGAAAATGGTTCGGTCGCGGCGGTGGTCGGCACTGAATGCTTCCAGAAGAAAGGAATTCTGCATCGTGACGGCACACTGGGGAAAGGACAGGCGTCTGGTGGGCCAGTCGGACACCCTATTCACCGCCGTGGAGACCAAAGGGTCCGCCTCTGACGACAAGGGCAGCGTCTCGTGGCAATGGAGGGACGACACCAACACCCCTGTTGCGCGCGAGGTGAGCAGCCAAGAAGGACTGGCCAGCCTCATGATCACGGCCGAAATGAGTGTTGCCCTCAGGGATGCCCTCGTCGCCAGCTGGATAATCCGTTTCTGGTGGGAAGCTGCGGACAGCAAGGAGGCTGCGCTCGGGCTGAGGCATCGGGGTAGGCATCATGCGTCCCACACTCAGAGACATTCGTACATGACTGACTTTGCTTGCCATCAAATAGCTAAACAAGCCTGGAACGCCAAGTATTCCGAAATCGGCATCATGAACAAGTAAGTGGGGATGGGGTACAGAATCAACGATTGTGTACGTGTCCTTCGCTGACATTCTCGATAGCGTCCCGGAGGGGGCACGGAGAACTGCTTTGCTCGGCCGGCCTATGTGAAGGCATCAATATATGTCCCACAGGCTGACCCTGCCGTCCTTGTCGCCGGCCGCGATCCAATGCGCCATCTTGGCCTGGTGTATCCTCCTATCCTTGACTGTGGGAGCAGCTGTCTTGAACAGGGCTGTCGTTGCCGTCGTTGTGTCGATGGTAGGGGAGGCAACAGGGGCAGACTCTGCATCGCCAGAAGCAGCAGCAGAAGAGCCGTCGGCGACATCGGAAAATGCCACGGCATAGCACCCGACGCGATGCCACTGCAGCACAGCCAGCTCCTTCATGGTCTTGCACGAATACACGCGGACATTGGAGTCCCAGCCAGCCGTGGCGAATATGCGTCCGTCGGAGCGGATACGAAGACTCTGCTGCCCCGAGTGCTTTGTGTTGACAGTCTTACGAGGATGCTCCCACTCTTTGAGGGGGGTAGTGTTGCTGGGGCCTCCCTCTTCATCATCAACTTCCTCAATGACACGATTGTTCGGGTCGAGCTGTCCCCCGGGCGCGGAGGATATCTGCTCCTGTTGGGCCGAGGGGATGGGATGCTTGGCGATGATGGCGTCGGCTCCGGATGTGAGGAAGAAGTCGAGCTCGGGATGGACCTGGAGAGACAGGATGGGCTGCGAGTGCGCCTGGGTACGGTACGTCGTGGTCCACAGGGAACTGCCTTTGTCATTGTCCCGATTCTTCTGGAGCCTGCGGACAGAGACGTAGCCATCTTCAAAGGCTGAGATGAGCGTGAGGCATCCCTTGAGGTTGAGCAGGGCTAGGGCCATGGCCATGCCTGTTTCCCTCTTGCTTGTCTCCCTGATTGTATGTATGCGCGACTGGGAGGGCAGGGAGTAAATGTCAATCTAGTATGTCATTGTTAGCAAGGAAGTACACACTCATAAATTAAGATGCATGCATCAAGGACCAAAGAGAAAACAAGAGAGAGAGAGAGAGAGAGAGAGAGAGAGAGAGAAAACCCACGGCATCGGATGCCAGCGTATTGGGCAGAGAAACGCGTATCTCGTCGGCCCCGTCGATGCGATACCCCTCATCTGCCACATCACCGGAGCATGCAGCAAAGGCACAAAAGTTCAAGGTGTTTACATCGAGAACGTGCAGAATCCAAGGCTGAGGTCTTGCCGTGGCCGTGCCTTCGAGTGGCAAGGTCACGCTGAGCCTCTCCTCGTCCGCTTGACCCAACTGCCAGACCACCAACTTGAGATCACGGCCGTGACTGGAACGAGCTGTCATGTTAGCACCCCCTTATCTCCTTCTCTTCTTTGGGTTTCTTCGAGGGTTCTTTGAAGAAGAAGAAAGGTCTTGGGGACTCACGTAATAATCTTGTCTCCCCATCCTCGAACGGCCAGTATAGCGCCCTCATGGGCCTTCCAGACGGCTCTCGGCCTCGCAATCGTCAAGTCCCATATGACCACGTACCCCTCAGCATCACCCGTAGCCAGTCTCTCATTGTCCCTTATGAAGACGGCTGCATGGACCTGGGCTTTGTGTCCGCGAAGAATCTTTTTGGGAGCTGGGGCAGACATGGCAGATGAGGTCGGGCAGGAGAGCGGCTACGTCAGGCCAGAGGAACACGTGCAAGAAAGACGACGAGAGAAGAAAAAGAAAAAGAAGAAAACCTTAAGTTATTCTGAATCCTGCATGTCTCAATCTGCTGCGTCCACGAGGGGCTGTAATACGCAGTACGACCATGTGGATGCCGTGATGTCTATTTGTAGAGTGCTTGGCTTGAGTGCCTTGCTGAGCCCCGCCCTTGCAGACAGGAAGAAGCTGGATGCAGGAAGCTCAGCTGCAGGTTACGCAGCTTCTTAGTGCAGGCAGGAGCGGGCGCGATCCACGTGACTGACTGCACCTCGACATCAGGAATCAACCATTTGGTTTCGAAAGATTCAATTGTATTCAAGAATGCTAACTATCACTTAGTAGTAGTGCTACTATTCTCAGTCGTCAAAATCATCAGCAAACGCTAATTCAAAACGCTCAGTTCATGCGCTCTACTGTCCTCCGTTGACTCCATTGTTCCCGTTCTCTGCTCTCTTGAGACGCGTCTCGAGCATGACGACGTGGGTGGCGGCGTCTTTGTAGAGCTTGACGAGCTCGAGACCCGAGGCGTCGAGGACCTTTTCAAAGTTGGACAGGGAGCGCTCCTTGCCACCGATGGCCATGAGGGACATGTCGAGCCACCAGAGCGTCGTGGGGCCGCCAATATCGGTCCGGTCGGGGATGAGCATATCGGAGATGACGAGGCGAGAGTCTGGGCCCATGGCCGAGGCTGTGTTCGAAAGGATGTTGATGACGTCGGGGTCGTAGAAATCGTGGAGGAGGCGGCGCATGAAGTAGACATGGGCATCTGTCTTCAATGTCAGCTTCGTTTTGTTTTCTTCCCTTGCTCCAGCTCTTTCTGGAGTTCCCACCCATCCTCCAGATTTCAATGCCTCGACTTACTCTTGACAGCTTGCGGGGTAAAAATGTCTTGGACCATGGGCTTGATCCCGGGCAGCTCCTCCTCCTTCAGAGTATCGATCACAATGGGGAGATCCTGGAGAATCAACCTGCCGTCAAAGATGTCACCGCAGTCCGCGCGGATGGCGAGCAGAGCCTGACCCCTGCCACCACCGACGTCGACAATGAGGGGCCTCTCCGGCTCAGCCTTGGCCACCGCCCCAAGGTCCTCCTTGAAGGGGAACAGGCCGATGATGGGGAAATTCTTCTCCATACTCTGCAAAGTGAGGTTCCAGAGCCGCCGACGCTCGGGGTCCCGGGCAATGACGTCGTAGTAGGTCTGACCCTCGGCGTTGTTGGCAAAGGCAAAGGGAGTCTTGAGGGTGTCGTACAGGTCCTCGGGCTTGTGTGCCTTTACGTACTCGGGCAGGCTGATCCAGGCCTTTGTCAGGTCGTTGCAGACGCCGATGAAGCCTCCCAGGGCATCGGGCCCGTACGCCAGCGACAGCGCATTGTGCTTGTATTCCTCGGGGCCCGTCTCCTCAAAGATGCTCTTGTTGATGACGACGCGCAGGACGCGGGTGATGATGGACTCGTCGACGCCGCACTTGGAGGCCAGGTCAGCAGCCTTGATGCTCGAGCCATCCGTGGGCATGTGCTGGTACACACCAATGCGAGCGAGGATCGTGAGGGACGCGCTGACACTCATTCCCTCGAGCCAGTGGATTCCTTTGTCGTAGGGCTGCTCGAGCGAGTCTCGCAGGCCATCGACCTGCCCCAGGAGGGAGTAGTGCTGCGTGTTGGAGCCATCGTACGCTTCCAGAGACGAGATGAGCTCGCGGGCCTTGACAATGGCCTGTTGCACCGAGGCCTTGTCCATTTTTTGTCTGAGTAGGCAGAAGCTTGCAGGCAGACGTCTGTTTGGTGTGTGTGTTTTTGTTTAGATTCCTTCCTTTTCTTTTTACCGTGCGGCACTTCTGGGGGTTAATGTACTCAAGCTACAATCATGCAATGATCCAATGATCCAATGGCGGAGAGAGATATGTACGACCGTTGAAATTTGGGGAGCAACCAACACGTCGGAAGTGAACCAACACGAATCTTCAGCAACTTTCAAAGAGCCAACAAGGTGAAACAGCAGACGGAAACGAGCGAGTACGGCAGATCAAAGAGAGGGAAGGGGTGGCAGGGATGGGCTAGTACCAAGAGAGAGAGAAAGCCACGGCTAACCACCAAGGCGGGGGAGACAAGGGACTAGAAGGCGAGTGGGAGCAGGAAGAGGGGTCAAGGGGGGGACAAGTCCGTCGTACGAGTACTTCGTACATGAGAGGAGTAATCCGTCTGGCGAGGTGCGTCGACGCCGAGGGGCCAAGGCCATGATGGGTATGGAGTCGCGCCGCTATAGACCGGGGATGCAGCATGTTGCAGAATTGGGGCGCATCGGTGGAGTTGAGCCAAGGTTAGCGTCGAGTGGTTCACATGGATCAGGATGGTAGACATTTGGGTTATTGGGAGTAACGAGTAACGAAGGTCGCATGTGAATTCTGATCTGAACATCGTTCGCGGGACGGATATATGCGTGTTTCTGTCGATGCGGTTGGCGTACTTTTGTGGGCGGGATTGTACTTGTACGAGCATTACGAAGAGGTATGTGCGTGCCGAGTATAATACGCCCTGATATTGAGTCGAGCCGTGTGACGTCTGAGTGCTTGGCACCTTCCACGAGTGTGTCCGCTCTGGCACCTTCCATGTGTCCAACATGCCCCGAGTTAACGGGCAGGCACGATCAACACGGTAATGGTCTGATTTAGTATTAATAATGTATTCACAACTCTTTCTATTTCTTCGTATGGATAGTATTACTACCAGTGCCACGCCCCTATCATGGTTTTGCAAATAGCGACACCTGCATATACTTTGTTTCTCCCGTTAGTACGAAGAGTCGATAAGAAGGTACTGAGGGGTATTACAGAGTACTTAAGGAAAGCAATACTGCCGCACGACAGCGGTGCTTGTTGCGGCAGTCTGCAGTCTGCAGTCTGCAGCCTGCCGGATGATGGAGATTATTACTCGTCTTGTTACTTTAGTGCTTTGTACGGCGCCGACGTAGCATTCGTGGGATGAACCCTGTCGCATCTAGCTGCCGTTGCAGATTTTACGACTAAACCAAGACTAATAAGGACTAATTCCTCCGCTACTAGGCAAGCGAGAAAGCTGGCGAGGCAACGAAGCAAGGCATGGGCACAGGATGGCAGGGCTCGGGGCGCCCATCTGCCCCGCCACCGTCCACAATTATTCCTTGCTTTATTATTTTCGTGCTGCTGTCCTATGATCTACCTGTACGATGACCCTGAATGCTTTGGCGATGGGGCAGTTGAGTAGTAGCGAGATTGATAGAGATGAACACATTTGACATTTATTATTACATCAAGAAGGCGTAGTCTAATTTAAGAATATTCCGTATTACGCCGTATTAGTACCACGTCTAAACATACCAAGTGGCAAGCGCATAGCTCCGGCGCGGATTCTTTACCGCAAAACGTGCATACCGCACATCGTAACCGTTAGCAGTCAACCTAATGTGCGCACGACGTAAGTAAAAGGACAGACCAGCAAGGTCCGACGAATGACAACCAGGTCCGAAGGGGACCAATAATCGACCTACAGATGACGGGCGCTAGACAGGGGCGGGGTCGGCTTGACATTTTGACACTGCCAGCTTGTCGTACGAGTCTATTGATGAGTATTCCTTTCCCGAGTGGGTGTTGCTCTGCAGCCTGCAGGTACCTGTACTCGTGGTAGCTCTTGTACTCCGTACTCGTACATAATACTCGGATTACGTCGACTCGCCGTGGCGTTCAGTAACGTATTACTTGCCAGCGTACTTTTAGTGATAGCAATCGTGCTCTATTCTGTACTCGGAATGTTCTTAGAGAGTCCGAGCAAGTAGTGCTACTTGTAGAAGTGTATATGATCTCGGAGTGCACACCTCGGATATAAGCAAGTTTGTGGTCCCATTCCGCGATTGATCCCGTAACCTTGCTTGTCGTAATCGTATTACTACTAATACTAGTAGTATTACGGAGTAGATGGCTATACGGAATATCACAAGTTGAGATGGAACCAAGCTAGAATAAATCCAGACCATTATGCCACATGTTGCTTTGCTACTAATTAGTACGGAGCAGCAGTGATTAGCCATATGGCGAGGGGAAACTGCGACTGAGTGGCACAGCTGTCAAGAACGAGCCCACAATAGCAATTTGCCCCATACGGCGACCACGGGCACCGGTCGGACGCTCTTGCCGGATACCGCCCCCATCGTCTGTGCATGTGGTATTGCGAGGTATGCATGCGTGCCTGCCTGCAAGTCCGATGGTTCCTTGCTCCTTTTTTGCCTTGATCTTAATGCTTGGCTTCCTGCCTCGCCTCCTCGCGTGGCATTTGGCATTTGGCATTTGGCACTTGCACTTCCATGGCTCCTTCCCGCACACACACACCGACGCACGCACCTCACGCACGCACCGCACCGCACGCGCCAGCCCGTGCCTTCCTTGCAGGCTGACATGCCCCCCTCCCCAAAGATCGCACCTACTCCATATTATTGCTCGGTACATTCGAACTAGGTCTGGGTCTGTCTTGGTTCTTGCCGAGACAGCCTGCCACTATGGAGTGAATACCACGTCACAATAGAAGCCCTACCACCCCTGTCCCGGCTCTTTTCTGATTCGTTTTCTCCCGCCTGCCTATGTTTGCATCGGCATATTACCCCAAGTACAACAAGACCCTTTGTCCCTCTGTCTGCTTTCTCTCTTCTCCCTTGCATTCCACGTTCCCTTGTCACTTCTCTATTTCCCCTCCTCTCTCGCATCGCATCGTCGTCATGGCTGACGCTACGGCTACCCCGCCGGCTTCAGATCCCATTGCTGCCGAAGAAGTGGTACGTTGTCTCTCCCCTGCCCCTCTCGCTTTACCCTCTTCTTTCGGCTAACAATGGGACAAATAGGTGGCGCCAGATTCCGACACTGAGGTGAGTAAAGTCTCATGCTTCTTTTGACGAGGCCCATGCGTCTTTATTTTACGGCATGCGGCATTGCAGGCTGCTTCCGCAAGTGCCCCATAACCGCCACGTTCTCGATCTGATCTTTCCTGTAGTCGATTGGTGGCACCGGTAGCATCGCCTCGTCTCTCACCTCCATCAGCCCGTCGATAGTCCAGGGCGTTGTTGGCGAGGGTCAACGCACATATGCCGCGTATGGCAAGGAAGGTCAGTGTTCTCTCAAAGTTTCTGCTATACCCCATCCTGGCTCTTAATGGCTACCTTGTTCGATGGGGCCGGGCCAATCGCGATCAGGCCGGGGGGGGGGGGCGTCAACTGACAGAACCCCCAAGGGTAGGGTCCTGCGGTCGGGGCCTGGCCGGGGGGACGGGGACCATAGGAACGACATAAACTGACTGGCTTTCTCATGCAGAATATGGCTTCCCCATGGACGAGCAGGAGCTAGAGCGCATGGATATTTGCCACACAAAATACTTTGCACTCCTCGAGAAGAACCACTTCCTGGCTCCGATCGGCGATAGCCCTCAAAGGATCTTGGATCTGGGGTGCGGAACAGGCATCTGGTGCATGGATATAGCAGACAAGTATCCCGGCGCTGAGGTTGTCGGTGTCGACATCGCCCCCACCCAGCTCGAGTGGTAAGTTGCATGCAGATGTCACATCATGCACGCATGCATGCATGTTCATGCACTGACGTATTGCACCTCTAGGGTCCCCCCCAACTGCTCGTTTGAGCTCGACGACATCGAACAGCCATGGACGTGGAAGGAGAGCACGGCCGACTACATCTTTTCACGCGACCTCATCACAGCCATTCGGGACTTCCCCAAGCTCATCGACCAAAGCTACAAGCATCTCAAGCCCGGAGGTTGGATTGAGTTCCACTGCATCACAGGAGTTCTCGGGTGCGACGACGGCACACTGCCCAAGGACAGTGTCTTCCAGAAATTCTCGGATATTCTGAGGGAGTCGTGTGCAGGCTTTGGTACTCCAATTGACGATCCTATGCGCTGGAAGCAGCAGTTCACGGACCGCGGCTTCGAGTCGGTGACGGAAAAGGTCTTCAAGGTGCCGACGTCGCCGTGGGCAAGAGACCAGAGGCTCAAGCTCATTGGCGCCTGGGAGCAGCACAACCTCCTGCACAATCTCGAAGGCATGGTGATGCGTCTCCTCCACAAGGGTCTGGGCTGGAGCGAGGAACAGACAACTGTTTTCCTGGCCCACCTCCGTCAAGACATGCGGAACCACAAGATTCATGCCTGGTGGCCCTTGTAAGTTTGCCCTGTACACAATACTGTAGTCGCATGAGCCTACAGACCCCCTTAGGACTCCTCTTTGGATGATGATGCTGACCAAAATTTCCAGTTACGTGGTTTACGCCCAGAAGCCGCTGTAAGGGTGCGTATAAAAGCCTGGAAAGGCTAGCTGGGATGACGATGGTCTGACTATTTGAGCAACATAGCGAAGCGTGCTTGATTGGAGGTTGGATTGGAAAGGGTGATGTAGAAATTTGTCTATATATTCTCTCGTTTCCTCGATATGTACCTCTTGAACAATGGAATTGCAGTCAATGCCGCGCGCTTCTCCTTCTCCTTCTGCTTCTGCTTCTGCTTCTTCCTATTCTCCTCCGACCATGACTCCCGTAAATATAATCACTTGGATCCCTGGTTAAAGTTCATGCTGTAGCCTCCAGTGGCCTCGTCCTTGACCATCTGAAAGTTGTCTGTGCTGAGCCCAAAGGGCTTGAGGAGGCCGTCACCGAGCCCGCGGAGCTTCCCCCACATCTCTGCCATCTCCTTCTCCTGGGCCTCCTTTGCGCGGGGCTCGAGGCTGCGCAGCATGTCCCGCACATTGCGGGCGTCAGAGGGTGTGAGGGTGTGCTGGCGGTGACCGTCTGGAGTCTTGCCGCTGTCGAGGGCCTGGTAGTCTGTCTGTGCTGACGAGAGGGACGACCAGGTGGCTGGGGTGACGGAGGCGTGGGCCCTGGCTCGACGGAGGAGGGATTTTGTCCTGATGCGGGAGATGTCGGCGGGAGTTGGTGCGTCGTCCTTGGCAGATGAGGGTGCTGGTGCGGGTGCGGCCGTCTTGGCTCCTGAGCTTACGACTTCTTCCTCGACGTCGCTCTCGTCGTCGCTCTTTGATTTTACTTGATCTTCTTTCGCTTCTTCTAGTTCCTTCTTGTCACTGCCATCTGTGTCCTTGTCCTTGGATGAAGGCTTCTTCTCTAGCGCTGATAGCTCGTTGAGCGCGGCAGTGGCCGACTTGATGGCCTTTTCTGGCTCGTCCGCCTTGAGATGGCAGGCTGCTATGTTGGAGTGGAGGACGGCACGGGCGTAGCGGGGACGGCGACCAGAGGCGGGGAGGGGCATGAGGGCATCCTCGTAGACGGAGAGGGCATTGTGGATGTCGCCCGAGGTGAAGAGGGAGTTTGCCTCGGATTTGAGGGAGTTGGATTCTTCGAGGGCGGACTGGGGAGGGGTTAGTAAAGAGGAGAATGAGGAAAATGAGTGAATGCAGAATGAGGGTAGATTGTTACAGATTCTTCCTCGGGAGTGTATTTCACTTCGTCATCTTCCGAGGCATGGTCTACGTCCTTGTTGCCGGCGTCCTTGTCGGGTGGGTTGGGTTTCTCATGGACTTTTGAGTCGGACATCGGGATGTGGACTGGAGTGAGCGAGCAGACAGCTGGGTACTATATAGGCACACGTATAGATATGAAGTATGGGGCCGTGTGAGTGAGATGGTCGATGAGATTTGGGGTCGGAGCTGTGAGTTGAGTTGAGTGGTCTTGGAGATGGTTGATGAATGATGGTCTCGGTGAAGGAAGTGGTGATGGTGGGATTAGGCAGCTGGGGATGAGGAGTCTTATCGATAAGGAGGGAATGAGAGTGGGCAGCTCTCAAGGCTTCGTTTACAGACTGAAAGCCATGTGCATGTGCAATTGATAGAATGAAATGAACGGTGCCAAGCATGAATTTCTTACGGGAGAAATCTCATCCCCCTGCAGAGTAAAAGAGCCGTATACAGGTGTAACAAGGTGTATAGACCACGTTGCAATCACAGTGATTCAAAGTCACCTCACCCTCATCTCGCCTCACATTCATCTTGCCTTACCTTTTTCACCCCGCGTTGCCCCACCGTGAAAAAGGCGACCCCGCCGACTTTATTTTTGTCAACATCAAACCACCTTGAGCTTTCTCTCTTCTCCCTCTCTTTCTTCCTCCTATATCAGCTTCTCTTGCTCTCTCTTCTATAGTAACTCAGCCTCTGCACATCTCTAGCCTGAATCAAGACTGTTCGCTTCTACAAGACCGACAACACAATGGCTACTCCCCGAACCGAGTACGCCGCCACCACATGCCTCCCCCCTGCTCTCTCATGACTGATCATGCTGACCCCTGCTGTCGCAGCTTCCCGCCCGTCCGAGCATGCCTGTTCGACATGGACGGGCTCCTCCTCGACACGGAGGACCTGTACACGGCGTGCGTCAACCTCGTTCTGGACAAGTACGACAAGCCCAAGCTCCCGTGGTCCATCAAGGCCAAGCTGCAGGGCCGCCCCGGGCCGGCCGCCACCAAGATCTTCCATGACTGGGCCGGTCTCCCCATCTCGATTGACGAGTACACGCAGCAGATCTCCGTCACACAGCGCGAGCTGTTCCCCAGCGCCGCACCCCTCCCGGGCGTCCCCGAGCTGTTGACCAACCTGTCCAAGACGGGCAGCGACAGCACCGAGGCTGGCCAGAACAGCAACAAGGTGCACATTGCCCTGGCCACGAGCTCGCACGCCGGAAACTTCAAGCTCAAGACGGACCACCTGACGGAACTGTTCGACGTCTTTCCGGCGCAGCGCCGCGTGCTCGGCGACGACACGCGCCTGCAGCCCGGCCGCGGCAAGCCCCTGCCCGACATCTTCCTGCTGGCCCTCGACACCATCAACCAGTCCCTGCCCGAGGGCGAGCCGGCCATCAAGCCCGAGGAGTGCCTCGTATTTGAGGACTCGGTCCCCGGCGTCGAGGCTGGCCGTCGCGCCGGCATGCGCGTCATCTGGTGCCCCCACCCGGGGCTGAAGACCCAGTACGAGGGCAGGGAGGACGACGTGCTTGCCGGAACTACGGGCGAGGCCGGCCAGGTGGATATGCACCAGGTTGGCGTTCCCGGCGATGGCTGGGCCGAGTATCTCGTTACGCTTGAGGGTTTCCCCTATGAGAGGTACGGGATTGTGCTGAATGCTTAGACTGGCTGATTAGGATAGACAGCTGTTGCTACGCCTCTTTTCATTGTTCCAATCTGCCCTTGTTCTTTTTCTCTGCTTTCTGCTTTACCAGATATACCAGTGTCCAGTCTGATCTGATACTCGTTCTTTTTCCTTTTCCTGGCTTCTCAACATGGTAGACATAGAGTCATCATCATCTACGGACTAGTAGATATGTGCCTTGCTTGCACGGCCGCATACTACTAACTACAAGTGCATGTAATAAAGCGCCGCATTTTACTAGTACAAGCCATCATGGCTCAGCCCATAGCCATCCAAAATGCAAATGCATGTCAGATGCTACCATTGCATCATTGTTTTCCCCAGCTTCTAGGTCCAGATTGCTCCTAACTACCCGTCTCGCCAACTCCGGGCGCGGTGTGCTTAAAGCCGATGCCGGCGGCGCCGCCTCCGCGTCACCCAACCCGTGGCGCAGTGACTGCGCCGCCCCACTTGCATTATGGCTTAGCCAATCGGCTTCTCCATTGTCACCGGGCCCAGTCTGCCAGTCACCGGGCCTTGGCACGCTTAGCCTCGCTGCTCTCATTGCCCCATTGATGGGCATTGCTGGGCCTTGCTGGGCCTTGCTGGGCCTCATTACTCGTAAGCCTCGTAATCAGTCTTGGGGATTACGCGGACTTGTTAGTGCGTTGCTCGTTCCGATTGAGTAATATATAAACATTCGTGCTTCCATATTCTTGCCCCTGGCCTGTTCTCATCAATCAATACTCTTCTCAGTCAGTCTCATCTCATAGACACACTCTCAGCTCACTCACACTCACACTCACACATCCTCATACACACACACAATCAGCATGTCGAGTAACGAATACTACGGTGGCGGCGGCGGCTACAACAACCAGCCCCACTATGGCCAGCCTCAGTATGCCCCCCAGGGCTACGAGCACCACGGACCTCCCCCTCCTCACGGTCCCCCTCCTCATCACGGCGGTTACGGACAGGGATACCCCGATCAGGTAAGATTTCACCTCATGATCTCATGTGATAAGTTTCCGGCGGCCCTGCCGGAGGCTATCCTCGATTCGATCGCTTAATAGTTGAGACTTGACTAACACTTCTCCAGCAGCCGCACTACGCTCAGCAGCAGCAATACTCTCCTCAGCAGCAATATGCCCCCCAGAACGACTACCAAGGCTCGCAGTACCAGCAGCAGCCTCAGCAGCAGCAGCAGCGCCAGGCCGACAACTTCCACCCCTCGCAGTATGGACAGCAGGGCGCTGTCGGTGCGGACGGTGAGCGTGGCCTCGGCGCCACCGTTGCAGGTGGTGCAGCCGGTGCCTTTGGTGCCCACAAGCTAGGCAAGACGGGCCTTCTCGGCTCCCTGGGTGCTGGTGCCGTCGGTGCCATCGGTGCCAACATCATCGAGCACAAGTTCAAGAAGCACAAGAACGGCCACAGCGGCAGCGGGAGCAGCATGTTTGGCGGTCACAGTGGTGGCAGCAGCATGTTTGGTGGTCACAGCAGTCACGGCGGTGGCGGCGGTAGCATGTTCGGTGGCAGCCATGGCGGTCATGGCGGTGGCGGCGGTGGCCTTTTCTCGAGTCACGGTCACGGCGGCCACCACGGTGGTCACCACGGAGGCCATCACGGCGGCCATCACGGCGGCGGTCCGGGCGGTCCTGGCGGTTTCGGCGGCGGCGGCTTTGGCGGCCCTGGTGGTCCCGGCGGTGGTGGTCACCACCACTAAGGGGCCATCGCTGATATGACACGGACGGATCGATTGTTTTGAGCTCGACTGAGCGTTGCATATGGTTATAATACGGCGTTTTGGTTCATTTACTGCTTGAATAGACGAGCATCGCATAGATATATATCCCCATGTTCAATATACAGCATGGCAATACACTACTACTACACTACACAATCTCAATATGCCTTGTGAAAACTACTACTACTACAGGCACATCATCATGGTCCAATGCTCGCTCATGTTCAAGCTATTAGTAGTAGCCTACAATGTTTAAGCCATGCATTCAGACAAGATAAAACTGCTTCATAAAAGACCTTGTTCCACCTGTATCGCCATTGCCTATTATCCTCCTAGGGTATCGCTCCTTGCCTACATGTACTTTCCACGGAAGAGAAAAAACAACTAATCCTACAGTGACCAGACCAAAGGCCTCGCAACCCAGGTAATAACACTCCCAGCCTTTCCACAATATCCCCAGCGCCGTAAATAGAGAAGAAGGAAACCAGACACCAAAATCACCAAATACATCCTTTCCGCGCCTTGTCCTTGTGTCCCTGCCCATGTCCATGTCCATGTCCATGTCCTTTGTTTGTACTGGACACTGTTCATTGTACTTCAAATGGTGCCGACGTCGCATCTGAGCCTCGCGTCTCTAGACACCACCACCCATAAACGCCGCCAGGTCGTCCATCTCAAGAAGCTGCCTCTCAAAGACGGCGCACAGCTCGGGGGCAGTCATATCTTGGCTCGTAGCTGACGTCTCATTGTGAGTCTGCGTACCGTTGGTAGGCGGGATCTCAGGGCTCTGCTTCGACTCGGGATGGCCACCGTACGACCCGGCATACGACGAAGATGCACCCTGGGCCTGGGTGTGCACCACCGTCGATGGGTGGTGAGGAGGGGAGCTAGTTCCCGGAGGAGTGGCTGTGGCCTCGCTGGCAGGAGCACCGCCACCTCCGTTAATGGTGGTGACACCGGGGCGACGCGGGATCGACACGGGAGGCTCGCTGTCATCACGGGCCGACTCTGACATAGACCTAGCACCCGAAGGAGGACCACCACGCTCCTGCTGCTCGACGGACCCGTGGGGAGGAGGAGCGCTGGCATGGTGCTGGTGAGCGTTGTGCTGCGGCTGGTCATAGTCCATAGAGACGTCACCGGTGTCGGCGTTGGAAGACACCTCGTCCTTGATGCCCGAGGCACTGCCCGGCTGGATGTGGGGAGCCGAGTTGTGGCGCTGACCAGAGGCAACCGTAGCCAGGGTCGAGGCTGCAGCGGCATCGTTGTGCAGGACGCGCTGCATGACGGTCAGGTGGCGTAGCCAGCTGGCCATGAGGGGCCAGTTTTCGGTGCCGTCGGCCATGAAGCGCAGGCTGTCGGCGACAATGTGGCCGGCCGTCTCGACCGTCGTGTGCGGGGTCAGACCCTTGAGAGACAGATAGGCGACGGTGGCACCGGCGGTAAAGGCCGAGAAGAGCATGAAAATGGGGAAGCATGTCACATGATCCTTCTCGGACCCGGCCTCGACAGCAGCAAGCAGGCTGATGATGGCGTGGCACGAGGTGAAGAGGCGGTCGACAATGTCGTGGCACTTGGGCGTCATGCGGAAGGCTTCGAGCCCGAAGCCGGTGGCCGTCACCTCCTGCAACAGGCGGCGGCGGTGCACAAAGATGCTGGAGCAGTGCAGCAGGCAGTGCAGCATGGCAAATGTGAAGCCCGACCCCATGGTCATGTGCAGGTTGATCTGGCCAGGCTTGTCGACAAACTGCATGGGCAGCGACAGGCGCAGTCCCTCAATCTTAGCCACCAGGTCGCTGCAGGCCTCCTCGCGGAAGTTCTGGAGCGTCGTGGCGGTCAGCATACCGACAACATCACGCCAAATGGTGGCGGCGATGACAATGTAGCCAAACTCGCCGACCTCGCCCGTCGGGGGGCTCAGAGGGGCAAGACGGGCGGCGTCAACGTCGATGGCCTGGGTCAGTGTCTTGACGTAGACGGCGTTGCCGAAGGCGAAGTTGATGTCGGAGCAGGGCAGCTGGATATCGACAGTGTCCTGGGGCGACAGCGACGCAAATCGGCCGGGGGTGCTAGTCAGGAGGCAGTCGAGGATATAGATGAGCCACAGAGTGCGGCGGAATGACTCGTCGCGCAGGAACTGGTCAGGGTCGGTGCGGTGGCTGTTGAGGATGCGGAACATGTGCAGCATCCGGGAGGCCTGTCCAAGGATTATGTAGGCGCGGACGGCATTGCGAGAGCCCCATTCGTGAATGACAAGCAGGCACAGAGACTGGATGTCGGCCAGGTTGGGGTGGTCAAGGTTCTGGTTGATCAGACCCATGGCCTTGGCGGCAAAGGTCTCGGCAGCAGTCGAAGGGCCGCCATAGCGGCGGATCAGAGAAGGGGAGCTCCTGAGGTGTGTTAGCATGTGGATATAGTAGAGAAGGGACAAGAGAAGAAGAAAAAAAAAAATAAGAAATATGGGTTGAGGTTGGCTAGCAAGCGATGGCATCACCGAGGGTATCACGGGTGTTAGTGTACGTACCGAGCGGCGCATGTGAGCAGACCGTAAACCAGAGACGGCTCGAGGGTGCCACCCTTGAGCTGTTGAACAAACGAGGGCTTATGGAAGGCAACACAGGCCGGGAATGTCTTGGAGACGACGCGCTCGCACTCGGTGAGGAGCTCCGGTGTCAGTCTGGAAGAGGTGTTAGCAAAGCCGAAGCGACCGACCGAGATGAGAACCCCAGGTCCGAGGTCCGATGCAGAGCAGTGGAGATAAGCGCGATTTGGGTGTGCGCCGGGATTTACCCGATATGCGGGAGGAGACGCGACCCGCGCGGGACGCGACGGGGCGCAGAGAAGGTAAAAGAGGCAACCGGGAGAGAAAAAAAGTCGGAAGCGGGGGAAGGAGGAACCATGGGCAAGATGATGCGTGTATACGGTCAAAAGGTAAAGGAAGAACTCACTTGTCGGCCGTGGTGGCTGGGACAGAGCGCGACACAGCGGCGGGACCACTGACGGGAGCGCCGACAGCGCCAGTCTGCCTAGAGTCGGCTGAGGTCGAGGCGGCCGTAGCGACGGCAGGCAGAGAGTCGCGCGACGAGCGGTGGGCGCTCGAGTGACGGGCAGGACTCTGGCCATGGTGATGAGCCATGCTCTCCGAGGGCAGATAGCACTCGTGCATGCCCTTGGCGCAGTTGCGGCATGGCGGGCGACCGGTCTCGTACACGCACTTTGTCTTTCCCTTGCGACAGCGCACACAGGCGCCTCCGGCTCTAAGGGCGGTCCCTCGCACGACGCCGGAGGACATTTTGTGAGTGTGTAAATGTGTATGAGATGGTGTCAAAAGGAGACGGGTGTGAGTGTGAGTGTGAGGAAGTAGAGTGAGAGAGATGGATGAGCAGAGGTGGTGGGAGAAAACCGACACTCTTTCCTTGCACAGAGAGAGAGAGAGAGAGAGAGAGAGAGAAGGGGGGAGAAGGATGGGGAAAAGGCCGAGTGGACGCTGATGCTGATGCGAATATCCTCTCGTCGTCACCCGTACTGTCTGTTGTAAAATGCGATTCTCGTACCCTCTAACCGTGTAGATATGGTGATGGAGAAGAGGGGGAGAGAGGGTCGGGAGGGACAGGAGGGTCAAGAGGGTCAAGAGGGTCAAGAGAAACAAGAGGGCCAGGGCCAGAACAAGAGGATGAGAACAAAAAGCGGTGGTGAGGACTCGTACTCCGGAGGTGGCTACCCGTGGGTCCCGGAGGCCAAAGGGTTTGGGGAGAGCGAGTTGGCGGCAGACGCGGCGGCCGTCAGCGGGACAAACAGCGCCAGGCGCTGGAAGAGAAGGAAGTACAGTGAATTGGATCGGCGCGGCAGGCTGCTCTAGCGGACGAGCCCGGCTGTTTTAGTGGTTGGTTGTAGGGGAGTTGGGGCAGGTTTAGTGGTTGCCTCAGGGGAGTTGGCTGGTTGGCTGATTTGGGGGGGTCCCCTCGGAACTTGGGCCGGAGGAAAAAAACGCGGCGGGGGAGGTGCGATGGATGCGGTGCGCGTGCGCTGAGGAAGGAAGGCGCAGGGAAGACGGGGCAGGCGCGCACAAATGATGACGAACCACGGGCAAGAGGCGGGACAGGAGAAGCGAGGCTCAACTTTATGTGCACAAGTCGAGAAGCGCACACAGAGAGAAAAAGAGAAAAAGAGAAAAGTGCAAGATAGAACTGAACACTCGTAAGAGAGGACAGCGTGAGCCAGATCGCGGGTGGGAGTGGACCCTGGGGGGTTGATGCGGGCGAGGGAGCAAACAATAGGCAGTAGGCAGTAGGCTGTAGGCTGTAGGCAGCAGAGGCGCACGGGACAGGGAGGGAGAGAGAGAGAGGAAGGAAAAGGACAAGAGGGAAAGGGCAAGCGCGTGTGCGTGCAGCGAGCGTATATGCGTGTGTGTGCGTGTGCCTACGGAGGGGGGGGCGGCCCTGGGAAACCGCTGGCGGGTGGCGGCTTTGGGGACGGGCGGACTTGCCTGACGGCGTCAGTCGGCGGCGGCGGGCGGCACTGTGGGCACTGGGGAAAGTGCAAAACGCCCAGAGAGCCCCGTCGACGCCCGGTTTCTCAGGCCAGAACTCGGTGACCAAGGCGGCAAGGCAGGAGGCAAGGAGGACAGCCCGGGTGGCAGGTGCACAAGGCAGAAGGTGGGAAAGTGGACCCACTCGGGCCACGTTCGACCACTGAGTGCGACTGCCGTACGAGGGAACCAACAATACGGAGTACATTACAGGTACCTACAGCGTATACTCCGTACTCGTAATAATACTCCGTGCTCCGTATTACTCTATGCTGCGACCGTGGTCCGCATCAATATTATTACTACAGTGTGTGTGTACTCCGTAGATTCCATGTCCGCGTCAAATAAAACACAGATCAATACCCCGTATAGGCATAGAGTGCGTACCGTGGCTTCCGGCTCTCCAGTCGGGACCTCCCAGACCCTCACCATCAACCGAGACCCCGTATACAGGTACATGTGGTATGACCTGCCCAGGCTGCTCTCCAGAATCCCGTACAAGTAGTAGCCGAAAGCTCCTTCCTTTGGATCTGCCTTCCCGGTGCCCCAGGTATTCTGTACCTGCCCGTCTCCGTGGGGGGCCGCACCTTCTTCACTTCCAGTCGCCTTCCTCCCCAGCCCCCCCTCCTCTTCCTCTCCCCTTGTCTGGTCTACCTCGCTCAACCGTTTTGTACGCTGTATTACCTCTGGGACCTTGGCTTGGGCCGGTCAGAGTCCGTATGAGCTACGTGCGTGCGTCCGCAGCCAACACAATGTGTCGGATTTTGCCCATCACTAGTCCATGACTCGTTGCCATCGCTTCTTTGTCTGTTTTATGTGTCTGCGGGTGTGTGTGTGCTGCCCGCGGCCCAGAGATATGCCGCTCGCACACCCATTGCAACGGCTTCGTACCGATCCTTTCCCCTCCCCACACCAGAATCTCCGCCGACTGTGCCCACAGGCTGACCTCATTGGAGAGGCGCGGGCCAGAGAGACGGGGGCAAAAAGAAACAAAAGGGAGAAAGAGAGAGGGAAAAAAAGAGGGGAACGAGGGCTTGCCCGGGCTTGCTGCTGGCCCGCTGCCCGCTGGCTCAGCGTCGGGACATGGGGGCGCGGTCGACTCCGGGCTTCCTGGCCTCTTTTTTGCTTTGTTCCACCCACCGGGCGATTCCCACCAATCCGTCCAACCGACCGCCGCCCGCCCAGGTCAGGTAGCATGTCACTCTCACTCTCTCTGCTCTAAGCCCTTGGGCCTTGGCCCCACAAACCCTTGCTTCTTTGGCTCTCTCTCACTTGCGGCTTGCCAGCCCTCACTCAGGTAGGTCTCGCCCTCTGTCCCCGGCGGTCGGCTAACGGAAAGCCCGCCATTGGAAATTAAAGCAATCACTGGACTGTTGACTGGCCAAGCAAGCCGCCCCAGACTTCGGAAGCCCTCGTGTGGGGCCGTGCTCAGCGTCATTCGCGCACTTCGGTAATACCCTTCTCGGCCTTGCTCGGTCCAAACCAGATGCGGCACAGCCATTGCCAATTGGCACCAAACAGAGCATGTCTGATGCCCGTGATTTTCAAGACCCGTCCACAACCCCCGGTGGCCCTGTTGCCCACCGTGTGGTAACTCGGGGTATTACGCTGTACTTACGAGTAGGAGGGGAGAGGGGGCAGCAGCTTCGTATGCCGGGGTACGGGCCTGGCGTTGAGTCGCCAACATTCGGGGACCAGCAGAGTTTTTTTTCACCTTCCCTCTTGTTACGACTCACGAGTATCATTACTCCGTACGAGGACAGATTGTCATTACGACCAAGTCATGTGTCCTCATTGCCTTTGCATTCTGCGCCGGTCCGGCTGAGTGATTTATTTCCCCTCCTCTCCGACCCTCTCTTGTTCGCGGCGCCGCCTCTGTAGCGCCGGGTTTGTCGAGGGCCACAGAGGGCTACTACCAGGAAAAATTGGGGGCGCGAGGGTCCGGTCAACATCCGGTCCCGGGAGGGAGATGCACGAGCCTGGCTATTGCCCACAGGCGCCCCTCCCCTCCCCCCCAGGGACAAACGACACATGACTTTTGCTCGGTCGCTGCCGACACGGAATGACTTTTCAGGCTGCAGACGACCGGACACGGGAACCGACCGGACAAGTCTTGGCTTTCTTTTCCCATGATGGCCTGTCTTCATCGTCCGACAGTCACCAATATAATACGACGTGGCAATTGGCCCCGCTCCTCGCAGGTCTTGCGCGTCCAGCACGCGCCAGGCGCATGCAGCTCTCCGTCGGCATATATTGGGTTTTGCCTTTGGCCCGGCCGCCAGGTCCGGGTTTCGGCCCTCGCAGTTTTACCAGGCCCCGTCCACGCCCAAAGTCTCGGTACGAGTACCTGTACGAAGTACTGACGAACCCCTCTTTTTCTTATGTATTCCGTGTCTCTAATGTCTCTGGTGCGTCTTGTGCTTCTCGTGCCTCTCGTGCCTCTCGTGCTTCTCGTGCCCTCCCCGCCCCCCTTGTCGCGCATACGGATACACTTCCCGTGTCCCCTCCGCAACCTCCGAAACCTGCCGCCAAAGTCAGCTCATCCTCCTTGTCAGGTGAAAACATGACACCACCATTCCGTGACGTTGCCAGTTTCATTCCGTCGCCCAATCTATCTTTATCGAATATTACTTACCCTCTTCTTTTTCTGGCTCCCTGCATAAAGGCAACTCGTCTCAGCCCATTACTGCAGCAGCATTTCGAATCTTAATTCAATGCTAATCCTCAGAGTCTCGCCTTACAGTAATATCGCTCTGCAATTGCCTGTATGCGCACCTGCACAGGTAGTACGGCACGGCATTTGTGTAAGCCGGCTCTCCGGAGGGTGCAGACCACCTGGCTGTACTACAGTCTCCGACGACTTTCCCGGCCGACCATGTAATAGAAGCCGATGCTCTCGATATCATTCACAGGTGCTCGTATTCTGTAAATCCCCATTCCCTGTACTCTCTGCATTGTTTCATTCCTTTGTTCGCTGTCACCGTGGGTGGCTTTTGTCCCGGCTCCATTTCCCTCTTTAAGAAAGCCGAAGCCGACAATATCCTCGGCCCATGCCCCGTATACTGCCCAAAAGTCCCCGACAGGTTCCCGACAGGGTCTTTGCCAATACTTGATATATACGTCACGCGAGCCGCGTCACTGCCGCGACGGAATGCAAACGTGCCGCTGTACGTGGTGATACAGATTGATACCGGATGCGACTTCTCGTGGGCAGGTTCCGGGGTGACACTGGATACATAGCATGTGCTACGGGCAGAAAAGTGACATGGATATACCAATACATACTACTATGTGCTAGTAGTTGTAACGCACGATAACGGCTCCTGGTAGACACATTGGAGAATACTGAGACTCGACGTGCATCTTTTCCAAGTCAATGATGATGACAGTGGTCGCTGTTCGGTACAAGCCTCCCGAGTTGCGAGTACAAAGTGCTGGCGCCTGTCTCGGCCCGCATCCCGTCCCGGCCTGGACTGGAGTCTAAAGTACATGCGTAATGTCCTACCTGGGTGGCACGGAGACAATGTCTGACGTCTCTTGTTCCGCTGTCTTGCTTCTTTAATACCGGGGAAATGGACAGGATCATCTCTATTAACCGTTTGGTATACAGAGTACAAGTCGGTTGAAAGGGTCCATGTTTGACTTGATCCATTGTGGCCACTGTACGGGCGTTGTTGATCAAAGCCACTAGGTAATAACCTATCAATACGAGTACTCCATAGAAGCGACGGTTATACGGCCAAGGGTGCGAGAGTGAATCAAAGCCGGTTCGCGGCAGAGCCATGAGAGGTATCACATTGGGGGCGAGAAACAGCTGAGGACAGCTTTGCGGCTCTGCTCTCGAGCTACCTTACTTTGAAAACGATGAGGCATAGGGAGAGAGTACATATGAAATAATAGTAACTTCTAGGCTTGAACCAATTCGAGGGAAACAGATCAATGCCCAGTGCAGTATTGATACGGAGTACGGAGTACGGATAGATTAGGCAGTAAAGGCAAGCCACTTCTCCACTGCAACAAGCTTATCGGTCTTGCAGAGGAATACGTACAACTTACAAGATCTATCACCTATGGCTATTGGGATAGATTGAGATGGTCCCACAAGGCTGCACTTGTCTACTGCTACCACTACTACTGCTAGCTAACTACTAAGCAATACCTGTATCAGCGTCCCAGGGAAACCCAGTGCTCTGGATTCAATGATATCCTTGGCTTCAACTCAAGTCTACATGCAAGTACGCCGCATCTCCAGTTAGCCCTGTGTGGCGCAAGCCAACGGCTGGCCGTCCAGTTACACGCATTGAAGGCATTGCTGTGCTGTTGGCCCGTCATTGACAGCGGGCTTGGCTTTTCTCGGTTGGGTAATGTAACTGGGCACTGGGGTCTTTCTGGGCTGGCCACTGTGCATACGAGTATGCCTTGGCAACTTGCCTGGGCTCTTTGCCCTGGGGGCAAACCAATTGACTGTTGGGCTCGGCACGCCGCCGCATTGCATGGGGTCAGACGGCCTGTTTTATTGACTTGTTGGTCGACGCGTAGAAGGGGGAATACGGTGGCAGAATACCATCCCGTCACTGTCAAGAGCAGTGAATGGATGATTGATTCCTGTCTGCTAATCACTCGTACGCACGTGTACAGATCACCATCAACCACGTCGCCTCGACCATTGATGGCACTGCAACGATAACGCGACGGAACAACCAACACCATGGCTTCCCTACAGCAGCCGTACGGATACTCTCAGGAGGCGCCTCCGCCATACAGTCCACGGGTAAGAGTGAGACCTTGAGATTGATTGTGGAATGCCCAGGCGGCAAAAGAAAGAGCAAGGCTAATTCGATCGATTTCTAGGAGGAAGGTACCCAATATCAACCGATACCCCACGCCAGCCAGGCCCAGGCGGCGGCCCCCATCCCGATCTTCGAGCCGCAGCCCGCATCGGTAGGCTACGACGAAGGGCAGAGGAAGAGCCTCGGATACATCGATACATCGGCTGCAGTAGAAACACTGCGCGAGATTCTCCAGGGCAGGGGATGCGACGAGGGAGCACTGGTGACGATCCTGACGTCGCCTGAGCTGGCGAACCCGTGGGCCATGCGACAGCTGATGGAGGACTACAGCCGGCGATACGGGCGTGACCTGGCGACGGACATTGACGGCCGGGTACGGGGGCTGGCGCGGGACGGGATCATGGCGCTCCTCCGCGGGCCGCTGGCGCACGACGTGCACACGCTGCGCAAGGCCTTGAGCGGGATGGGCGCCGACTCGATGGCCTTGGCGGACGTGCTCCTGTGCCGGAGCAACGCCGACATGCGGGCCATCACGGCCGAGTACCTCGCCTCCAGCGGCGGGAAGGACCTCGCGTCTACGGTCAGCGCCAAGGTCGGGAAGTCGACGCCGCTCGAAAAGCTGTACCGGGTGGTCCTCTCGGCGACACGATCAGAGCCTGGGGCGTCGGCCGGCCTGACCACCGCGGACGTCGATGCCAAGGTGACGGCGTTGCACTGCGCCACCAACGGGGCCACCATCACCAACGGGAGCACCGCCCCCGTCGCCGTGGGCAAGATTCTCGCCGCGGCCTCGGACGACGAGATCCGCCTCCTCAACGGAATCTTTCTCACCAAGTACGATGTCACCCTACGCAGCTCCGTCACTCGCTGCTTTCGCGGCCACATCCGGGACGCCCTGGTCTACATCATCGATGGGGCGCTGGACCGCCCGCGCCTCGACGCCGAGTGGATACAGAATCCCATCTTCCACACCGGGGGTGTCAAGGACAGGCACTTCATTTACCGGCTTACTACGCTCTACTGGGACAGGAGGCGTCTCGCGGACTGTAGGGGTGCGTACATGGAGAGGTACAGGAGGCCTGTCGGTGTGAATATGAGGGAGAAGCTTTCGGGGGGGTTCAGGGGGTTTATTATGGCTCTTGCTGATGCGTAGATAACGTTTATTCATGCTTTATGTGCTTTCTATGTTAGCTTTATGTTGCTGTACGAAGAAGCAAGATCGGCCTGAAGGGCTGTTAGGGAATGTGAAGAATCGGGAACACTCAAAGGCCCCTTTGAGATTGGTCTTGAGGATATTAATACATATTGTGTAAGCTACCCACTCGAAGTTTGTATCGGTAGATACTCTTGAAATGATCACATGTAGACATGCATGTCATGTTTGTTGTTATTAGCTCATGTCCGTCATCTTCACCGCAACATCAAAGACACACACACGAGGTCGGTGTAGGTTAAGCTTACGATATCGTTATAAAAGGTATACGGTATAAGGCTACAAAGCCGAGCATCCACTTCATGTACGTCACTGGCGACATGTCGTGCAACTCGGAAATCAAGCACTCGTCATTTGCGTCTTGACTTTCCAATCAATGGAGCTTTATGCTTGGTCAATGGCTCGTGATTTCCAGTCATTTGATTCATCAAAGTCATACTCGCAGACTTGAATTCTGAAGCGGGGATTGGATGATTGCCGTACAGTTGCCGTGCAGTCCGTACCTGCCTATACGGATTTATGCATATGCAGCCGGGATATACATCATTGGCAACCCAACCCAACCCATTTCCCCAGCCACCCAGGTTTCGGCCGCATCGATCCCAACGTCCAACCTCGCACTCCTGAGCATCAATCGCACGCCTCCCCAAACATTTAAGACAAGGGGAAGCCTTTGAATCGGGAAACCAGATGGCAAGCCAGGTCTCTTCGAGAGCGGCGCCTCTCGAAAACGTGGAGCCCGTCCCCATGTCCGAGGCAAGCTGGGTACCGCCGCTCGCCCTCCGGTTAGGCCCCGAGTCTCAGATCCCCGACCATCCGGGAAGCGTCTGGGACGTCCCGCGCCCGTCCAACAACTACGGAAGGTCCTCGCCGTCCATGTCGCACCAGCAGTACCAGTACCCGCCTCCTCCCCAGGACTACTACTACCAGCAGCACCACCACAACGATGGCGGCGGCTACTATCCTCAGACTCCCCAGGGCCCGGGCCCGCAGCAGCAGGCAGCCATGATGCAGCCCGGCTCCGCCGTCGATGCGTCCCAGCTGCTCACGCAGTCTCGTTTCGTTCTGTCCGAGTACCAGGGCCTGCTGGCCAAGCGTCGCAGGGCCAGCACCTCATCCATCAATGACCTCGAGGTCCGGCTGAGGGGCCAGCAGGCCGCCGTGCTGCATAGCCTGGGTGAGCTGCAGATTGAGGTGCATGACATGGTCAAGGAGGCCAAGAACCACCGGTGGAGGAAGTGGCTGCTGGGTGGAGTCGTGTATGTCTCTCTCTCCCTTCTTCACATCTCGTTCTACTCTATGCGTCTTCACATTGCCCATTCATTATCTTCCCTATGACCTTCAGCCTTGCCTACTAACACCGCCCAGGGCATCCTTCATCCCGCTGGTGCGGCGCATCTTTCGTCGCCCGAGCCAACAGCAGAGCGGTGAGGAAGTCCAATCGTCCAACGATACCGAGTATGCTTTCCGCCGCTCCAGCCGTATAGTCGCGTACCTCAAGGACAGCATCCTGGGTACCGGTAGCTGGGCCAAGGTGGCCATGTTCGTCTTTGCCGTCCTGTACGTCTTCCAGAACGAGGTGACCCTGCGGGTGGCCCGGACTTTGCAGAAGAGGCTCAGACGCCTCACAGCCCGCATCGAGGAGGGGTCGTACTCGGATATCGACGAGAGGGATCTCAAGGTGCTCCAGGGCTGGCGGTGGCGAGTTCTCCTATGGTGATGATACAATTGGCTGGAGTCTTTGTACATCGCCGTATGTCGTATACATGCATACCAGAGGAGGACATGGACAAATATGCACTTATGAAATTTTCATGACTATATCGAATTGGCATTCTCGGATACTTGCATTAGCATTCATTTCAAACCTCAGCATTCACTCACTCTGTTTCTTCAACTCCCTTCATTGGCAGCACAAGAGCGGCAGAGCATTAATCAAATAATCCATTTCCGTCTCTTATCCATACTCTCTAGATCTCTTATCTGGGCCTCACTCTCGCCTTTCTCGAGTCCCACACGCTGGGCTCTCCCGGCATGGAGCCGCCGTGACCATGGCACTCAAGCGCAAACATTCAGAATCCCTGTCCTCTGCCAGGCCTTACCAGGATGGCATGACGATTCATTCTGGCCTCGACTTTTCTGAAACAGAATTCTCGGCCGACCGAAGATTTGAATCTCTCTATGCCAAGTCTCGCGACTTCAAAGATCTAGCGCTTGTTGACGCCGACTTTGCTGCCCTGTAAGAAAAGCAGATGGCAGAGCTCACTCACCCACCTATCGTCAAGAGAAGAAGGAAAGGCTAATGGCTGTGTTGGGTGTCTCGATACATAGTGTCAAGGGCCGAAATCTCGACTTTACAGATCCCGTGGCTGTCATGCAGCTCACAAAAACCCTGCTCAAGGTAGACTTTGGCCTCAGCATTGACTTGCCTGACGATAGACTATGCCCTCCGGTATGACCCCCCCCCCGTATTTGATGTCCATATAGCGACCAAAACTCATACTCATATACCAAACATCAGGTGGCCAACAGACACAACTACATTCTCTGGCTCAAGAAACTCACTGATACGTCCTCTTATGATGGCTCGAGACGCAGCCTGGTCGGTCTCGATATCGGCACTGGCGCCAGCTGCATCTATCCCCTCCTGGGATGCGCCCAGCGTGACTGGTCTTTCATCGCCACAGGTGCTTGAACCTCTTCTCACTTCAAATACTACTTCTCTACGGACAGGCTTGACTGACCCGTGTTGCAAGACATTGACGAAAAGAACCTTCGCTATGCTCGTAGGAACGTCCAGCTCAATAGTCTCGATTCACGCATAACGGTTCTGCCACGGCAACCAAACGACAGCCTCATACCCTCGACGCCACACCACATAGACTTTTGCATGACGAATCCTCCATTCTATGAATCGGATTCCGACATGCTAGCTCGTGCCGCACAGAAATCCCGACCGCCCTCTACGGCCTGTACGGGTCACCCCGTCGAGATGGTGACGCCCGGCGGTGAGGTCGCCTTTGTCGAGCGCATCATCCGAGAGTCGCTGAGTCTGCGCTCCCATGTCACGTGGTATACTGCTATGCTCGGCTTCCTGTCGAGCGTCACGACTGTGCTGTCGCACCTGCGCGATCATGGAATCGACAACATTGCCGTCACAGAGTTTGTCCAAGGGTCCAAGACGCGTCGATGGGCTGTGGCCTGGAGCTACGACACCATGAGACCGGCGCAGTCTGTCGCTCGTGGAACGACTGCCCTGACCGATAGGACCCTCTTACCTCCCCCCACGGAAGCCAACAGCCTTGTCGTCCTGCCAATCTCAAATGATATACTGGCCTCTTTCCCCAGCGCCCTCGAGAATACCCTCAGTCAACTTGATCTGGTCAGCTGGACGTGGGATAGACAGAATCTGCAGGGAACTGGCCGTACCGTGGGAAATGTTTGGAACAGGGCGTGGAGAAGGAAACAGAAGCTGAAGCAGATTCAGGGAGCTACTAATGCAGTTGCAGACAGCAGCAACTCTGGGGAAATCGCCTTCGGGTTCAGCGTTTTTGTACGCGTCGGCAGGGATAACCTGACTGTCGGATGCCGCTGGCTCGAGGGCCACGATGTCGTCATCTTTGAGAGCTTTCAAGGCTACCTCAAGACAACGGCTGAATCGTTGGGTAGGCGGTAGTACATATGTAAGACGGACACAGCGGATGGGTAAGCGATACTCCTACGAAGAATACTTAATACTTAATCAACTCTTTCAAGGGCAACTGCATGTATGCTATATACCACACTCTCCACGCACCATATCGTCTAGGGTACCTGGATCCTGCCCCTCAGACGAATATCTCGGCTGCTGGAGCCGACGAGGATTCCAAAGGTTCCCGAGGGAATGACCCATTTCTCCTGCTTGGTGTCCCAGATGGCAAGATCCCTCTTGCGCAGGCCGAAGCGCGCCTGGCCACGCTCACCGGCCGCGAGGGGCAGCTTATTGAAGCCGCGGAGCTGCTTGGGCGGCTGGCCGGCCGACCTGGGGAAGGCAAGATAGAGCTGGGCGACCTCGGCGCCCTCGACGTCGCCGCTGTTGGCGATGGTGGCCGTGACGCTAGCTATCTGGTCAAACAGGTCGGCAGGCCCACCGGAGACAATAGGGCCGTTGATCGGACCAGACACGGCGGCTGACCGCACCCTCAGGCCGGAGTAGGTGAATTTGGTATAGGCTGTACGAGTCAGTAATGGTTCACCGAGGGGATTACGACTAACGGAGTGTGCGGTCAGAGTTTGACTTACAGAGGCCGAAACCAAACTCGAAGGCAGGTTCGATGCCGGCACTATCAAAGTGGCGGTAGTCAATGTTGACGCCCTCGGGGAAGTCATCATCGCCCTCAACAATGGCAGCGTTGTAGTCGTCAGCGCTCTTGGCGATGGTATAGACGAGCTTGCCGCTGGGGTTGGCGTCACCCCAGAGAATGTCGGCAAGGGCATTACCATTCTCCTGCGAGGGGAGGCCGGCCCAGACGACGGCCTTGACGGAGGGATGGGACAGGATCTCGGTCAGGATGAGGGGACCGGGGCTGTGGGCGACTACGATGACATTCTTGCTGGCCTCTGCGACAGCGGCAACGAGCTGGTTGCCGCCGTGCCAGGGGTTGAGGTCGTTGCGGTCGCCCTCGTTGCCCTCGACGGCCGTGCCGAGGTTCTCGCCAGCGTCTGACGTGATGAAGACGAGGGACACGTCGGCGTCGGCGGCGGCAGCAGCGCCCTTAGTCGGGTCATCGGTGCCTGCGACCGTCACCTCACCGGAGGCGGCGCGCCCCCTGATGGCCTCTTCGGGCGTGACAAAGTACGGGTATACGGCCGCACCAGAGCCCCAGCCCATGCCGAGGGCACCGTCGTTGCATGAGTTGTACTGGCAGAGATTCTTGGAGTGCTTGCCCGCGACGGCGCCGGAGCCGATGACCGCAATCTTTGTCTGATCGTTTGCCAGTGGGAGGATGGAGCCCTCATTCTTGAGGAGAACGGTGCCGTCCCTAGCGACAGCGCGGACATTCTTGGCGTGGTCACCCTGGACGGGGCGGGTCAGGTCCACGGTGGGGAAGCCCTCATCCTGCTCGGTCTTGTACCAGGCGGCGAGGATGCGAGTAGCCATGTCGTGGACGCGGTGCTCGGGGACAGAGCCGTTCTGGATAGCGGAGACCAGCTGGGGGCCCCAGTAGACATCCTCGGTGTCGGTGAATCCGCTGCCGGGCATGGACATGTCGAGGCCGGCGAGGGCAGACTCCACGGTAGAGTGTTGGGCAGTCCAGTCGGTCATGATGTAGCCACGGAAGCCGATGTGGCCCTTGAGGAACTTGTTGAGGATCTGGTCGTTTTCGCAGGCCCACGTGCCGTCGAGCTTGTTGTAGCTACACATGACGGAGGCGACGCCCGACTTCACGGCGTCGTAGAAGGGCCACAGGTACAGCTCGTGCATGGTCTTGTCGTCGACATTGGTCGACATGGTCATGCGATTCAACTCCTGCTCGTTGGCGACAAAGTGCTTGACCGTCGCCTGCACGCCCACGGCCTGCATGCGGGCCACCGACTCTCCCACCGACAGTCCCGTCAGGTACGGGTCCGACCCGAAGCCCTCCCAGTTGCGGCCACCCTCGGGGATCTTTCCCAGGGGCCCGCACACGGGGGCCAGGAGAACGTTGACTCCCAGCGCCCGAGCCTCCTCGGCGTGGAACTGGGCCCTCTGTCCGATGAGCTCCAGGTCCCATGTCGACGCTGCCTGGATCGCCGGCGTGAAGGCCGTCACGTTGGAAGCCAGGCGCACGCCCAGAGGGCCGTCCTGCAGACACAGGGACGGGTATCCGATGGCGTCGGCCGCGTACGTGTTGCCAACGCAGACGCCGTTCCCGATCCCGACGCCAGTGACTAGGCCCACCTTGTCGGAGAGGGACAGCTTGGACAGGGCTAACTTTGCCTTGACATAGGCCGCGTCCCATGAAAGCTCAGCTACATGACTTATCGTCAGCATCAAGGCCAATGCGTAGTAGTAACAGTGACGTGGACGACGAGACAGTGCCCCACGGAAACCTACCAGAGACCATGGGTAGCACGGCAAAGGCCAATGCTGCAATTGAAGGAGCCAGCATGATGTTGGTTATGTTACACTGCCAATATGGACTGATGTGCCTGGATGTTGTATGCTTGTGACTATGGTCAATGGTCCGGTATTCACCAAGACGAGAAGACGAGCCTGGTTATTATACTCGACGGGACCATGGCACTCTGCGATACCCTCGGGGTAAACGAACCCGGGGACTTGACTACATAGTCAGAGTAATCGATTACAAATGTGTATGTAGGTAGCTACCCTTTCTCCTCATCGTCATATTCTAGATGGCCCCATGGCCGGCTAAATGGTTCCCTTGCCATATAGTACTTGGGTCTCCGGCTCGTTCTGGAACATCCATCATGTGCTTAATGGGCGGAGAGCTGTGGATATACGAGTATTAGACTATAGGCATGGCAAGTGGCCTTTGATCAAGCTCAAGCCTTGGTGGCCTGGGTCAACTGCGGGTAAGAGACTGTCGGGAAAGCCCAGTTAGGCAGAATGCGGGGAGACTACTGCTAGTAGGATGTCGTGAAGCCCGAGGAGGGACGGGAGTCAGTTGTTCATGTAGTTAGTCTATTGTTCTGGTCGTCGTCACCAGACGTTGAATGGTCAGGGTTGCCGATCACTTGGAGTGGTAGCCCGATTTGAATCGGCCCGTCTTCCCCATGGGACGCGGCCAATACATGTATTATTGCATCTCGACGTATATTTGCAGCCCTGTACTTTGTAAGAACCTGGGGTTGCCGTACGGAGTGCCGGGTCGGTCGTGCCAGGCAAACAGCCTAACAAGATCCTTGGCATCGAACGGCCCCCACAAGGCAATTACGGAGTACTCGTATAATACAATTAGTCCGTACCATTGCCATCTTTGACTCTCGAGTTGTGCTTGTCGCCTAAAGTATCTAATAGTATTGCTAAACCTCCGGATCTAGTGGGTAGAGTTGCCTCGTTGGGCAACAGGCTGTCAACTCCCGGCTTCGGTCTCCACCCACCCCGTCGAGCACCACGTTGTGCTCCGTGCATGAATATTAGGAGACAATTTACCCGTGGAATATACCGGATCGCATTGGTCATGGGAATGGCTAATTGTCGGAACCAATTCAACCCAGTGACCTGTGAGCCTTTTCCTCCCCGCCGTGCGGGGCTGAAGGGGCAATCTTGGACCTTGGTATTGATGCTGTCTTTGGCGGGACACATCACGAGGGACAACTTGGGGGAGAAACGTATGATTAAAGCACATGTTCCTCGATATTCGTACATGATAGAATACGAGAGAGAATGACGTCGTATCGAGTAATACGTCTCGGCCTCGTAAGTGAAGAAGGCGTTGAGGCTTGCCAACCTGGGCGGCAGTTGTAAGCCACTTTCTCGGCAATGACACGCGTCGAACCAAGGCCTCGTAACCAATACTAACTAAGTCTTAAATCACCAATTCCCACAAGATAATCAGGGCTCTGGCGGCGGTTCACTGACGGTCCGCAGAACCATGGACACCATGGACAAAGTTTATTTCAGGCTTGCTCTGCATGATGTGCTCAATCAGATCCGCAAGATCTACTTCTAGGGCCAATGCCACGAGTTGCAACGGCTGCTACGATGCCAATTGGTAAGTGGTGAATTAACGTTATGGTTTCCGATCATCTGGCTTCCCCGTGTTTCAAACCCTGGCAGATATGGTTCTTTGAGAATACGGGTACGAGTACTCAATCGTATAGATGCATGTATGTATGTAGGTATGCATGAGTTAAGAAATGGAAGAGATTGAAGAGAAATGTAACACTTTACAACACTTTATGAAACTCTACCTCTTCTTATCATAAAAAATGTCCCTCAGATACTTATCTTACAAGATTACAGTCTTCGGCCTGTATCGGGTCAAAACAACAGACGCCGACGGTCCAAGGCAATCAACTCCGATTCCGATGACTAACGGCGGGGATATCTCGGGTACCCGCCAAAAGTATGCGGGGTATCAGGGTCCGAGATTTAGCCGTGGGCGTAGATAATGATCATGATACGGCTTGTACCGGCAATACATCCAACATTTTGTCATATCCCGCTTATCTCTGAGGGGCCGACTTCGGCATCGATATGGGCCGATAACCATTGATACTGCCTCTCCGAACAGAGATTTTATCGTGGTGGGATTGATATTATCAATGATTCAGACCCTGGACGAGAAGAAGCAAGCAAATCCTTGTACAAAACGCTTGTTTCCTGGAGAGCCTCAACAACAAGTCGCATAATCTCGGCTGTGAACCGGCTATACAAGGTTGACAAGGACACCTGCTCTCGGACGAACCTCCGACTCGCCACGCCCAAGCAAGCAAGCAGCGGACGGACAGACGCTTCAAGGCAAGGCACAGGCAGCATACGAGTAGCTTGAGCCTTGTCGACCGACTTACCATGGGCGCTGCTCCTGCCACGCACTTTACTCGGTCCACCAACGCGTAAGTGGAGCCCCGCGTTGTTGTCTACGGGAGAGAGAGAAAGAGAGTAGAGAGAACAAGGTTGAGAGCCGTCTATGTGTGCGAGAACGTGTTTGACTGACCGACTCAACCCCTTCTGCAGGTGTGACGCCTGTCGTCAACGCAAGGTCAAATGCTCCGGCTCGAGGCCATGCCAGGCGTGTATTCGTCGCGGAGCCAAGTGCGAGTTTGGCTTTGTGGGGCGACGTGGATACTCTGAAGCGTATGAACTGAAGCCAATTCCTAATGCTCAAAAGCAGATTCACTCTTGAAGTCTTAAGTCTTATGATGCTGACATTTCCCCCCTTGTCTCAGCTATGTCCAGCGTCTGCTAGACACAATCAAGACCCAGGATGACGAGCTCAAGGGCGCGCCTCCCCACGAAGGGAGCAGTGCCACCCCTCCGAGTGTGGCTCACCATCGTACGCCGTCGGCCGATGAGGAGATGGATCTGAGCTTTGATATGCCGAGGGGCTCTAGTCCTGGTAAGCTCCCCAGACATCATGATGCATGGTTCCCAACGAGTACGGTGCTAACCATTCGAATCTCCAGTCGCCGAGCTGGCCTCGGGTGCCGCGTTCGAGTCCCGTGTGAGATCCATTATCCGACAGCATGCCGGGTCGGCATCACACCACGTAGCAGCAGCATCTTCATCTTCGGCAGCAACAGCGTCGCCGTCGGGGGCTGCTTCATCCGCAACGCCCTTTGAACCGTCAGCCAGCAGCTTGCCCAACGAGCAATGGGCGCACGCGCGGAAGCTATCGAGCTTCTCGTCGATATCGCTGGATCTCCCATCCAAGGACGAGTCGCAGAGGCTGTTTGACGTCTTCAGCTCGCGCATCGGCGGTAACCAGCACCTGTTGGACCAGCGGACCTTCTTCGACTCGCTCGACATGCTGTACCAGGACGAGGAGTCGCGATCTTCGCTAATGCAGTCCATGTGGTTCAGCCAGTACCTGCTCATCATGGCGATTGCCAAGCACATCTGCTCGAGGAATGGCGACGAGAGCGACACGACGGCCGACACGTACTTCAACGAGGCCATGGGCCGGCTACCACCCCTGCACGAGATGGGCTCTCACGGCATCACGTCCGTCGAGGTGCTCTGCCTCGCCAGCCTGTACCTCCAGTGGCGTGACCGCAAGCACGATGCATACCTGTACATTGGGTCGGCCGTGAGGCTGGCCCTCGCCCTAGGGTGCGCCCTGCCCATAAAGGAGCAGCAGGGCCTGTCGTCGACGAGGTGGCACCGCACGCGCGTCTGGTGGACGGCCTACATTCACGACCGTCGTCTCTCAGCAGCCCTAGGGGTGCCTATGGGCGCCGACGAGCGCCAGATCCGCGCCGACCTCCCCAAGGCGGCGCCCGGGTTCGAGGACCCCATGCCGCTCATCATCAACGTCCAGATCGCCCGCAAGACGGGCGAGATCATGACGTCGCTGTACGGCAACGCCACCATCTCGTCCAGCCAGCTGGTCAAGAAGATCCAGACCATCATGCAGGACCTGTACGAGACCCAGCGGTCCATCCCCAGCCAGTTTGCCATCGACTTCGAGAAGCCCCGGCTGTCCGTCACCCGCACCAGTGCCTCGCTTTACCTGGTCCTCTTCCAGGCCATCATCCTCTGCATCCGGCCCATGATTCTCCAGCGCGTCAAGGACAAGGTCCAGTCGTGGCGGGAGAACCTGCCCCCGCCTGCCAAGTCGCCGGCCATGTCGGTCCTGTGCCATGCGTGCCGTGGTGCTGCCATCAAGAGCATTCGCATCCTCGCGGCCATTCAGCAACAGTGTGAGTCTTTCTGAATCTCTATGCATCCGTCCATCGAACCTGTGCTGATAATCAACGTTGTAGATCTCTTTGGATGCTTCGACCTTGACGTCACCTTTTCGGCCGCCTTCATACTCGTCATGAAGGGTTTCCTGGAGATCAGCGACCTGCATAAGCCCCCAGAGGGACTGAGGCAGGCCGCCGACATGATGCGGTACCTGGCAGAATCCGGTAGCAAGGCTGCTGAGCAGAGGCTTAATGAGCTCCGGCAGTTCTGCCACCACGTGTGGCCCCCGGAGAAGATGTCGGATGAGTGGGGCATCCTCAAGGAGACGGGCCGGACGTCGGACGAGGCCGGTAGCGGTGCTGGCAACGGCAACAACAACGCGGCCGTGGCCTTTTGGGTTCCCCCGCCTGGTGATGTGGGAGCCCTGGACATTGGTGGCAGCGGCAACGCCGCACAATTGGCAGGGACGCCGCCGACTTCGCAGCAGGGGTCGCCCAACATCATGGCTCCGTGGGGCGCCGAGGACTGGAACGGCGGATCGTCGGCCGGCTTCATGGACCTAGAAAACTTCCAGGCCGACCTCAGCCTCGACATGGGGACCATCTACTCGTGCTATAACGATCCGAGTCTGCCGCTGACGGGTATCGATGAGCTCGACTGGGCCGAAGTCGGCAAGATGTTTTCCATGAACTAAGCATGACGTCATATGTTTCCTATGTCAAAAGAATAGCGAAAGAGCGAGGACGACACGTTGTAATGTGTATGCGACAAACGAGTTTTGGAAAAGTTTTTTTTTGTTTGTATTTATCATGAGCTATCATTCTGTTTTGTGCTCATACTTGCGTTGTTTGGTTTATAAAAAGAATCATATATTTATGCCAGGAGGAACAAAGCAAAAACATTCCACTAACCATGAGTCGTTTCATTAAATATCACATGCTACAATGATTTTCGTCTCCGGTCTCCCTTTACAGCCTGCTGTCCTTGGAAGCCTTCTTTGTCGTCACCTCGTTGTACAGAAGCCTAAGCGTTGGTTAGCATTGATGGGAAGGTTATATGAGGAAGGGTGGTTAAGAGAAGAAGAGGAAACATACTCGGTGATGAAGTTTGTGTAGTCCTCGCCAACAATCTGGGGGCCGAGGTAACCAGCGGTCTTCTCGAACTTGTTGTCGGCGGGGGCCTTAGAGGCGAGCTCCTTAGTCTGCTCGTCGAGGATGGAGAGGACAACGTCCTTTGTGAGGCGGACACCCTCGACGGTGCTGACGCCGTGGCGGACCCACTGCCAGAGCTGGGAGCGCGAGACCTCGGCGGTGGCGGCGTCCTCCATGAGGAAGTTGATGGGGGAGCAGCCGATGCCGCGGATCCAGGCCTCGGAGTAGATCATGCTGATGATGATGTTCTTCTTGACGCCCTCGAGGGTGATGGTGCCAGCCACGCGGGGGTTGAGCAGGTCGTCCTGGGTGATCTGCTGGTAGTGGTTGGTGCGGTAGTGGATCTGGTTGGGCGTCGGCATGTACGTGTCGAAGACCTCGAGCGCGATGGGCGCCAGGGCCGGGTGGGCGATCCAGGTGCCGTCGTGGCCAGCCAGGGCCTCGCGCAGCTTGTCCGCCTTGACGTTGCCCATGGCCTTGGCGTTGGCCTCCTCGTCGTTCTTGATGGGGATCAGCGCCGCCATGCCGCCCATGGCGTGGACGCCGCGGCGGTGGCACGTGCTGATCAGCAGCTTAACGTACGACTCCATGAAGGGCACCGTCATGGTCACGTCGGCACGGTCGGGAAGGATCATGTCGGGGCGGTTGCGGAAGATCTTGGAGAAGGTGAAGATGTAGTCCCAGCGGCCGCAGTTGAGGCCACCAATGTGGTCACGGAGCTCGTAGATGATCTGCTCTCATGTCAGTATTCATTCAACAATCAGAAAAGGACTAACCGATCTGGAAGTAGTGAGTCTTACCTCGTCCATCTCAAAGACGGCAGTGATGGTCTCAATCAGGACGGTACCACGGATGGTGCCCCTGGGGACGCCAACGTAGTCCTGGCCAACGTTGAAGACGTCGTTCCACAGCCTCGCCTCGAGATGCGACTCCATCTTGGGGAGGTAGAAGTAAGGACCCGAGCCCTGCTCGATGAGTGCCTTAGCGTTGTGGAAGAGGTAGAGGCCGAAGTCAAAGAGGGCTCCGGAGATGGGCTGGCCATCAACGAGGAAGTGCTCCTCGTTCAGGTGCCAGCCACGGGTGCGGCAGATGAGAGTAGGGAGGGTCTGGTCGGTGCGGAGCTTGTAGTCCTTGCCTCCAGTGTTGAAGTCGACTTCGCGACGGATGGCGTCGCGCAGGTTGACCTGGCCGTTGATCATGTTGGCCCATGTAGGCGTCGAGGAGTCTGATTGACAACACAAGTTAGCATTTGGATTCTCATCTCTCTCATCTCTCTCATCTCACTTATTAGTGGAGTGAGATTTCATCAGTGAAGTGAGATTTTCGTACCCTCAAAGTCGGCCATGTAGCACTTGACATTCGAGTTGAGAGCGTTAATGACCATCTTGCGGTCGGTCGGGCCGGTAATCTCCACCCTGCGGTCGACGAGACCGGGGGCGGGCCTGGCTCCGCGCCAGTGGGGGTCCTCGCGGACGGCCTTGGTCTCGGGGAGGAAGTCGGGCTTCTCGCCGGCATCCCAGCGCTTCTGGCGCAGGGTGCGCTTGTACAGGAGCTCCTGGCGGGTGGGCTCAAAGGCCCTGTGAAGGACGGCGAGGAACTGGCTGGCCTCGGGGGTGAGGATCTTGGTGGCGGGGCCCTCGACGTCTCCGAGGATGGACACCTGGTCCGGGCGATGAGGCTGGAGAACCATTTTGGCGGGTTGTGTCTGTGCGATGTGTCTTTGAAGTATATGTCTTTACAAGTCAAACACACTTGAAATGCATTCAATTGGGCAATTAGAGTATAGACTGGACTTGGAAGTAGAAAGACGAGGAGGGGAGAGGCTCTTTTAAATCCAATTCAATTGCCATGACATAGCTCACTCTCAGTGTCATGGTAAATAGACTTCGGCTACCATCCGAGAGCCGCACCCGGGCCAAGAGCCGAGGTGGAGAGGCGAATGTTGGTGACATCAATGTATGTTCCATCCATCCGATGACGCTCCAATTATCAGTTAACCTTGGCTTCCCTATCAACCGACCATCCAATCAATTCCTCCGCCCGGCCGTCTCCGCACCCTCTTACAGCGCTCATCAACCATCATCAATACCAAGACACAGTCGGCACCGCTCGGTCTGGAGGGAGCTTGCTCTCAAGTCAGCCTCCTACATCGCTCGGAGCTTGCCCCTCGCCCGAGCTGCTCCGGGTGGAGGGTCCGGCTCGCGTCCGCCCGGATCGGGCCCGGGGTGGATCATTATTACACTGGGATATTATCTCAGGTAATCGCATGCTGTGAATAATATGCACGGCACGGATGCTTAATCAACTCTGGGGAATGAGCTCCAACTTCAATACCAAGTCAGTCTTACGGCGCAGAAGCTTACCCTGTAGAGTCTGAATGCAATCGAAGGTACGTACCGATGTGCCCTCTTGGAAGGAGCGATCGACCCTCTTGCCTCTTAACAAAGGTTACATCTCTCGTTGATGGTTCCTTCCTTATTCGGCTTTATATTTGCCAAGCTTACTCAATCAAGACACTTGAATGCAATATGAAAGTCATCGTTCAAAGGGTGGGTATATTGTCTTGTCTATCATGAGTGCAATCGTCGTTCTATAGTGGGAATGAGAAAAGAAAAGGCCAAGAGGAATGAGACAAAACGATGAGGCAACCGAAGTGTGAAGCCAGTCCAAGATGTCCTCCCATGACTAACAAATGAAAAGAGAGACTCCGCCGATATCCATACATCATCCATCATGAGTCCGCAGAATTAAAATGTGCCATGGTATGTTGATACATGTGCCGTGGTCAAAATGAGCCAAATATTAAGAGGAAGAAGAAGGGAAAATAGGGATGAAAGGCAGCGAAATGCACCTTAGTGGCCAAGGCCGTTGTCGTTGACGCACTTGTTGGGAGCGTCGTTGTTGCTGGCCGGTTGCGATGCCGGGTAGAGCCTGTTGCGGAGAGCCCTCGACACCTTGAAGTGCAGACGGCGGGGCTTAGCCTCCTTTTGGTGCTGCTGCTTTTCCTCGAGATCACTGTCGGGTTCGGCCTCGCCCTCGCTCTTGTTGCGGCGGTTTCTCTTGATGAGGCGGGTGATGAGGAAGGCGATGAGGGTGCCGAGCACGAGGATGCCGACAATGAAGCCGACAATGGTGCCGGCCACAATTCCCGTGTGGTCCGAGTCGCTGCGGGCTTGGAGATGGGGCATGTGTCGAGCCACGAGGTTGGAGACGAGGGCCCTGGCGTCGATGGGCTCATGGTTGGGCAAAAGTGGTGCCATGTTGTTTGTGTGTGTTGTTGAGTAGTATGAGTATGTGTTTGTTTCGAAGAGTAGTTGTAACAGAGTCGATGTCAGGTCTTCTTGGAAAGTCAAGACCAAAAGTATCAATGAGTATGAGACGGTGTATATTAGAGACTCGGTGTGGATATATAGTTGAGATGCAGTATACGCGTAGACAAGTAAAACCCGGGGGACTGGACGGGGAGAGAGGGGCAATGTATTTAAGCAAATCTCCAGACCAAGGCTTACTCTGGGAATGACATGTGCTTACACCCTCATGTTCACCTCTTGAGTCCACTAGTCGTATGACAGCTCGGGAGAGCCAGCTCGGGGCAACGTTCGGAGCCGGACGGGACGGGGCTCCCGTTGCTAGTTGCTTCTGTGTATGGGACCGTCCATGGGCCTAAAGGAGTCATTTATGGATCCGTTCTCACATGCAACTACTCGTAGTGAACCACATGGGGCGCCTACCTTAGACATGTTGGCCCTAAGTAGAAAAAGCAACGTCAAGGATTCAACAGTTTACAACTACGAGTAGGCCTGAGCTCTCAAGGACCCATGACGACCAGGGAGGGGCAAGGACGAATGAATAACATCAGATCATAAAACCGCATGTGACTTTGGAGGGGCAGGGTTCTACTACGAGTAAGTAAACACACGAGTAACCTACGCACTCAGCAGACCACAATGAATGAAATGCCGATGCGCAAATGTCGGCGATAAGCAAATTTTTTCCATGCACGAGCATGAGCCTCTTCCGACTTGGAGGACAAAACAACGTGGCAAGGCTGAATGCACGGCAAGGACCCTCTTTAAGAAGAGAAAGGAAAACCTTTTCTTTCCCAACACTTGGCATGTGGGAATCTGACATCAGGAACAACTTAACAAGGCATTGTCGCCTTGCAGGTTTGCAGGGGGGTCGTCACATCACTGCCTGATTGCGACAGAAGTGTCCGTGAGTGGCATGTGAAAGCCGTGGATCGCCAGGGTCTGGAGGACAGGTCTGGCGAGAAAGGGTAACAGTTCGTGTCGATCTCTGCCAGAACACCAGCGGAGCCGCGGACCAAGAGACTGGCCGCCCCATTGCCAGCCCACGTTTCTTGAGAGCACTCGCGCACTTTCCGATTTCTTGTTCCTGAGCCGCTTCGACGCCGCTCTGCCGTCCCGCCGGTCCGCTCCGATCTCTACTTCGTGCGTACGCTGCAGCCTGCGGCACACTCCTTTCTTCGCACTCGGATTCTCGTACTTGAGGCGACCCACCTAGCTGTGGGAAAACAGGGCAGCAGAAGATGACCGGCTCATGATCGTAATGCCATGAGGGTCATGTCGGAGATCTCAAATCGAAATGCCATCACCGTCCTGCCCCAACAAAATATGATGGGCCTTCACCCCCGGAATACCGCGGCGAAATGCGAGTGATATGAGCAAAGAGCAAAGAGTCGAAAACTGGCCCGAGATTGGTTGCAACAGCGCAAATAAGGCGCACGTTCCCATGTCCGTTGACTCAGTGGCACAGTCGAGTCGAGATGCCGAGGTGGTTGTCCAATGCCAGCACATGGCGATAATGGAGCCGCCCACGGATGCAACGGAACTGGGCCACACTGCCATCACACCACACCACCTCATTCATTAATTATCATGATATCATTTTGGGTGCAACGTTTTTTTTATTTTGTTGGTTACGTTTCTGTCAAGAGTGTGTATTGCAGCCCACGAGACTGTTGCCGAGTGAATATCCAAGGATGCTTCATCCTCATCCTCCAACTTGGACGAAAAAGAGTGACACTCGGACCCAAAAATCCTCCAGTTCCGAAACATATTCAAGCCATGGCAGCCTGTACCATTCCAGGCAGACAGGCAAACGCTTAGAAGGCATTCTGGGCCTTGCGGGCGTCAAAGACCTTCAGAGCCTCCTCGGCGGCCTTGACACCGCTGAGGACCATGGCACCAAAGGTGGGTCCCATGCGGTTGGCGCCGTCCACCTCGGACAGCTCCATGCCGCCGACGATGAGGCCGGGGACGATCTCGCGCGTCTCCTTGACGATGGCGTCCTCGGCCGTGTTCATGTCGAGTCCGCGCATGCCGCCGAGCTTCTCGATGCGCTGCATGCTGACCAGGCGCTTGACCGAGAAGGCACCCATGGGCCCATCGTGGCCCGTCGTCGAGATGATGACGGGCGCGTTGATGGTGTTGGGGTCCATGCACGACTGGTCGTCGTGGTGCATTGACACGAGAGTCCAGTTGGTCACGACACCGGCGATGCGGACGCCCTCGCCCTGGCCATCCTCGGCTGGGCGGGTGATGAGGTCCTCGACGCAGGTGGCGTTGAACAGCTTGACGTTGGGCATGGCCAGCACCTTGGACAGCAGAGTAGAGGTGAAGAGCGCGGCATGCTTGACGACGACAAAGTTGCCGTCGTCCTCGTAGGGGACGCCCAGCTCGCGCAGGAAGGCATCAGCCGGCTTGCGCATCACCATGGCTGAGAAGAGCTGGCCGCCTAGCCAGGCACCACCGCCGGGGGCGACACCGGCCTCGACAATGGCGATGCGCAGGTCTGGCCGGCGGTTGGCCAGCACGTAGGCGGTGCTAAGGCCACACGAGCCAGCACCGACAATGACAATGTCCGACTCGGCGTGCTGGTCCAGGTCGTTGAAGTACCGCTTCGTCATGGCGCGCGACACCTGGCTCTCACGGATGGGAGCAAACTTGAACGTCTCCCAGTTGCCCTCCATCGAGGCAATGTTGGCATCCTCGGCCCTCTGCTTGAGGGCCACGCCCTTGGAAGCGGTGGGAAGCTTCATGGAGACGTCACGGGTGGGGGAGACGGCGGTAGGGGGAGCCATTGTTGCTGTTGTTGATGTGAAGGTGGGTTTGTTGGGGTGTTGTTATCTATATCATGTGTTAGGATGTTGCCCATGACTAGGCAAAGGGGAGGGGGAAGCATGATCCTTTCGCTGGTATTATCCAGATCAAGTTGAAGGCCGTATAATCTCAGCCACATCCCCCGACAGTCACTCCTCTTGTTCTGCTCAAGACGCAACCCGGGTGTGTATGTACTCGTCCCGTCTAGACGACGGTAGAGCATGCACTCCCGAGTTGTTCAAGAGCAGGAGGAGATATGCCGAGGGCGGGCACCGGCTCATGCAACAGACTTTACCTCGAAATGTACAGTCATCTTGTTCATTTTGGTCTGGACAACATGGTTCCATCGAAAGACGCCATGGTGAATGGCATGATGATGCTCCGCCAAGGGGAGGCAATGTACCGGTTGGTCTGGAGGAGGGGGGTCGTATAATAAACGTCAGTACTGCACAGACAATTGGAACAGGGACATCTCGAAAAGACAAACAGTTCTGGGTTCGGTCGGTAGTTGAAGATGTCGAGTTTTACTCTGATAGATTGAACAGGTGATGGAGAGAGGAAGAGGAACAGAATACACAAAGAGGCTTGAGGCTCCAACTTTATATACTCCAGTCTTCAACTACTATCTGAGAACTCGTACGAGTACACCATGCGGGGTAATCAGGGCAAGAAACTGAGGGTAGGGCGACAGTGTTCCGGTTACATTGGATCAAGGTGACTTCATAGCTGTGTCAGGTCGACACGTCACCCACACAGAGCAACTATCCAGGTTGATCAATGGTTCTGTGTGGCGTCAGTCGACCATTGAGAATGCCTCGTTGAATATGGCCGATGTTGCCGATGTATTGGCTATGCAAGTGTGTGTCGAGTGTGTGTTTTATCCAAGCTCTGATAGGGTCGAGCGGGTTGAATCGGCAGAAAAAGATTGGGGCCATCGTCCACGAAGTAATATCGGGGAGGTGTGCTCCGGGGCCTGGAGCTTGTCGCTCCGATGGTGGGCAGCGGCGGGGTTGCGGGGCCGTGTCACTCTTGAGGGTAAGGGTAAGTAGCACTAATAGTAGGTAGACAACACCAAGACGTGCAACGATCGAGTCATCGAACAAGACAGGAGACAGCGGCGAGCAACGGTGTTCAATCATGGACTGGTGGGCAATGGGATGTAGAGGTGAGGTGTATCAGATGGCGTGCAGAATTAATCGTCATTATGGCATCTTGTCTTCGTATGGCTGTCTTTTTTTTCCCGGTTATCTTGTGTGTACTCTCACGATTCAATGACCTCAGTAACCGTCCTGACAAACTGAGCCACATCGTGTCCGAAGCGGCCGAGAAAAAGGCCGTCGACACCCGTCTTGAGGCGATCAAACAGGCCGGGACCGGCGCTGCCACCGTAGACGACGCGGGTGCTTCCTTTTCTGTTCTTGACCGAGTCGAGCTTCCTGAGGCCGTCGACGACGGCAAGGACGTGCTCCTCGCCGGCCGGCTGAGAGGCACCAATGGCCCAGACGGGCTCGTAGGCGAGAACTACCTCGGCGTCGTCGGGGCAAGCGGCCAGGACGGCGTCGACCTGGACTTGGCACTCGTCGACTGCGACCGAGAAGTCGCCCTTTGTCTTCTCGCCAATGCATACGAGCGGCACGAGGGAGTTACGGGCGACGGCAGCCGCCTTCTTGGCCGTCACGTCGTCATCCTCGCCAAATATGCGGCGGCGCTCAGCATGGCCCACCTCGACGATGCGCACGCCCGCCTCGCGCAACACAGACGGGCTCACCTCGCCCGTGAAGGCGCCTGCATCCTCCCAGTGTGCATCCTGGCTGCCCAGCCACACCGGTGACCCGGCGGCCTGCAGCTGCTGACCCGTGGGCACCAGGCTGACAAAGTCGGGGATGATGAAGACGTCGATGCTCGACAGCTTGTCTGCGGGTATGGCCTTGAGCCCTTGGATCATCTCGTCCGTGTATTCGTGTGTGCGCTTCAGGGAAAAGTACATTTTGGTCGAGAGACCAATGATTCTCCGTCGGGGGGCCGGTGACGCCATCTTGTCTGACTGCTGTCGTCTTCTTCTTCTTCTTGGAGTCGTGAAGTAGTAGGACAAAGAAGGTCGAAGTAAGAGCTGGGAACCCGTAGAAACAGACTTTTGCTTATGGGGAAGGAGCCACGTAGACAGGGCAACCAAAAGTAGAGAGCTCCGTAGTACGTAGAAAGGCAGGAGTGAACCAGGAATTCGGGAGTTCCAGGAAAAGAGGAAAGAGACAAATGGCGGTGTCTGAATGCAAAAGATGCCGTCAATCTCGTAGCAACAGAACAAGATATTCAAATGTACGAGTGCAGTAGAGAAGATGCGAGAGAGGAATACTCGTAATACACGTGCACCCGTGTCTCAGACGAGAGAGTTGAGAGGCTCCGCTTTCAATTGTTCTACAAGCGGCGTCGAGCTCCCTCGTACATACGACGCAAGGTGCCCCTCCCCCGCCCCACGGCAGGGAGCTCCAGGGCCACACAGCGCATCCCACGGGACACCCACGGAAATCAGCCCAAGCTTTTCCGCCCGTGTGCCCCGGTGCCCCGCCGATCCAGGGTCTGAGCTGGCTGCTTTGGTTTGGCTGTGCGGGTTCCCATTCCCGTTCAGGGATCCCGATGCAATGGGCTGCCAGTGCCCAGAAGCTTGTCTCTCTTTTTCGCCGGGGGAGGGATCGGCGGAAACGGTGAAGCTGTAGGTGTACCTGACCGGGCTGCGCCAGTATTACGAAGTAAGAGTACTCCGTACATCGTAAGTACAGTACTCGTAGCAGTCTAGAAGCGGTGGCATCCCGCTCTACTTTGCAGACCACATGATGCTACGACCGGGATCAGTCAATCAATGGTTTCATCCTCAAATGGTCACTTGACTGTAACCGTCTTTAATTACTACTTTTTTTCTATTATGCCCCCTGTATTGGGGCTGCCATCAGAGACAAACAAAAAAACACCATGCTGCGTTGCCGTTTTCGGAAACCCACAACGGGGTCAAGCAAGAGGCGGGGGGGGGCAAAAGGCGGGGAGCAAAGCAATTGAGATCCGCCCCGGACTGTTGCACACCATTGGCTTTCCATCGTGAGACTGTAGATAGCATCGAGAAGATGCAGGCGTAGGTAGAACTCGGGGATGAGTCGTCTATGCCTCGAGCTGGCTGATCTCGTCGACCTTCTTGGCGCTGGCGCTGTTGGGGTCAAAGACGTGATCGAGCCAGTCGCTGGCCAGCTTCCTGGCGAGCTCAATGCCAATGACACGCTCGCCCATGCACAGGACCTGCGCGTTGTTGCTCTTGACGCTGCGCTCGACGCTGAAGGGGTCGTGGGCCGTGACAGCACGGACTCCCTTGACCTTGTTGGCGGCAATGGCCACACCCAGGCCGGTGCCGCAGATCATGAGGGCGCGGTCAGCCTTGCCGTCGGCCACCAGCTGGGCAGCGGCAGCAGAGCGGGTAGGGTAGGGAGTCTTGTCATCGCTGGTGTTGGAGCCAACGTCAAACACCTCGGCCACACGAGGGTCGGCCTCGAAGTCGGCCTTGATCTTGTTCTTGTAGCCGATGCCAGCCTCCTGTAGTCATTTGTCAGCTCAGCTCTACTTTCACTTCTGGTGGCGGTGGAGGGTGGTGGATGTAACTTACGTCGCAGGCCAGGGCGATCTTCCACTTGGGGGCCATTGTGAATGCTTTGTTGTTGTTGATGGTATGGATATGTGTATATGAAGAGAGAAGATTCCGAGGTGATGGGTATGTATCTGTGTGTGCGTGTGTGTGCGTGTGTGTGTGTGTGTGTTAAGGAGGAAAGAACGATGCGATGGTCACAGGATGGAAGTAAGGAAGGAAGTAAGTAGAAGAACTATGCGTATGACATAAGGGATATCGGTATTGTTCGCTTTACTCTAAAGCCGATATTACTACAACTTCTAATGTACAGGATACAAGGACAAGACTCGTAGGAATCGCTGCGGCTGCTGGTACCTGGTATTATGATTGTACCGATAATACTGTACCTGTAGTTCTATTAGTAGCTAGTTCGGCATCTCGCCTTTGACCTCACAAGGCCGTATTCATGCGTAATTCTTTGGAAACGAAAGAGACCACATGCATGCGGCTCGCCACCACCCTGGCCGCGACGCTCATTTACACGGACGACACATATCATTATCATTGCTCCCAAGGAAACGAGTACTGTGTATTCAATCAAAAGACACTTCTTGACTTTTATTCCTTGATTCCATGCCAACATACAAGCAAATACAACCAACAAGGTGGCACTTCCGGACGCGGGGGCTGTGTGTCAAGTCTGTCTTTCACACCATTGACACCCGCAGCCATCACACAGACATTGAAAAGTGGAGGTGGCGTCGATTTGCCTTTTTGGGCAATCCGAATTTAGTCTCCTCGCCCCTCGCCCCTCCCCCTCCATTACCCCCAACCCCGGACCAACGATCCATTTCTTTTGAGGTCATATGGCCACTTTGGAATTTTTTACGTCGCTTTACGAGTAGGAACACGACGAACAGGCCAGGGAAAAAAAAATTCATCAAGTACTAACTGAATCATTCATGGGCGTAGCATCTTGGCAAGAGAGCCCAAAGTCTTTTTCCCTCCTTCATTTAAGACAATGGGTGAATGGCTGCTAGTGAGATGAATTGGCCAAGCTTGAAAAGGAAATGCTCGTAAAGAATAGAAAGCATAGTAGGCACTGGCTTCCCAAGTTAGCAAGGCTAGGCGCCATAATGACATGGACAAAGGACTGCGTTCAAGGCGGGGCCGAGTCTGAAGCCGGCAATAATAGCACTACGGAGTAAGAAGTACAGGTATTAGTCGCTTGCGGTTCCCTGTCTGGAATTGTAGAGGAACAAGCGTGGGGCAAGCTTCCAAAAAGCTTGAGCTGCCAGCACCAGGACACAAGACTGAGACAGTGACAACTTCTGCTGCCCGCGTGCGGCTAACTCTTTGGCGAACAGGTCCAAATTCGGGCTTCTTGACTTCTTTCGCATCCTTGCTTTCCGATTCAGCGCTTTTCCCGTGTCCTTTTCTACATCCTCTCCTTCAATTCATCAATCAGTATTAGAATCAATAGCTCCCCTCCTGCTCCTTCCTTCTTGCCCCTCTCTTCTCCTTCCTTCCGTGACCGCCACACCTCTTTTCTCCCTCCTCGCCTCTCTTCCTATTCTCTTTACGGGAATCCCGAGCTTGTGCGTTGCCGTCTAACAGCTCTTCCTGGCCCTGCATAATACATATTACAGTGAGTGTACTCCATATTACATACATGCACAGAACCCACCCCCAGTATTTTTAGCCCCCCCCTTCCCCACCAGGCTGCCGTGCTATTACAGCATTGCCATTGCTTCTTACTGTCATACACACGGCGTACTGGCTGTCCTTGTCCTTGTCCTTACTCGACAAGCCGCACATCCACGGATGCCAGCTGCCTGCACCTGGCCTGCACCTTCTTGCACCTTCTTGCACCTTCCTACCGCCCTGATACAAGTCTACAGCACCTGTCCTACCTCATTATCCACTCTTTCGAGCTTGTTGGACCCTGTAACTGACGTGTACCCTCGACAAGCTTCCCACCACCTTCTTTCTGCCCGCTGACATCAAATTGTTAGCCACCCACACCTTCCCCCTCCTCTCAAATCTTTTTTTGCCTTCCCTCTTCCTTCCTCCTCTCTCCTCCCTCCTCCGTTCCTTCCTTCTTCATCTCTCACTCTTTCCCCACCTCTCCCTCGCCCTCTCCCTCTCCGTAATACCCTTCTCCCGTCTAATAATTCAGCCACAATGTCGAGCCGTCACCTCTTCACCTCCCCCGAAGGCCTCGTCGACAAGGCTCTCCGGGGTGTCATTGCCTACAACCCCTCCCTCAACCTCGACGACTCCAACCGCGTCATCTACGACAGCACCCATGACCGCTCCAAGGTGAGCATCATCAGCGGAGGTGGCTCCGGCCACGAGCCCGCCTGGTCTGGCTATGTCGGCCAGAAGATGCTCACGGCAGCTGTCCAAGGTGACATCTTTGCCAGCCCCAGCACCAAGCAGATCGTCGCGGGCATTGATGCCGTTCCCAGTGACAAGGGAACCATCCTCGTTGTCACAAACTACACGGGCGACTGCCTTCACTTTGGTCTGGCCAACGAGAAGGCCAATGCCAAGGGCCACAAGTGCCGTATGATCATCTGCGGTGACGATGTCTCGGTCGGTAAGAAGAAGGGAGGCAAGGTTGGCCGTCGTGGTCTTGCCGGACAAATTGGCGTTCTCAAGATCATGGGCGCCGCCTCGGACGCCGGTGGCTCCCTCGACGAGGTCTACGACCTCGGCCTCGCCTTCTCCCAGCAGATTGTCTCCATTGCTGCCACCATGGACCACTGCCACGTCCCCGGGCGTGCTGAGCACGCCATGCTCAAGCCCGACGAGGTCGAGCTCGGAACTGGCCCCCACAACGAGCCCGGCTACCAGAAGATCTCCCCCCAGCCCCCGGCTTCCGACCTGGTCAAGTCCATCCTCAAGCTCTGCCTCGACGAGAACGACCCGGAGCGTGGCTTCGTCAAGTTTGCCTCTGGCGATGAGACCATGGTCTTTGTCAGCAACTTTGGTGGCATGTCCCACCTCGAGACGTCTGCCCTCGTCGACGAGATCCTCGAGCAGCTCGAGGTCGACTGGAAGATTACCCCCTCGCGTGTCGTCTCGGGCTTCCTCGAGACGTCGCTCAACGCCCCTGCCTTCAGCGTCTCGGTCGTCAACATCACGGCCGCTGCCAAGAACTCGAGCTACTCGGTCGAGCAGATCAAGGAGTTCTTTGACGCCCGTACTACCACACACTGGGAGTCCCTCGCCGGCTTCCAGACCACCCGTCGTACCCGCAAGGCCCAGCTGGTCCGCGCGCCCAAGGAGGAGGCCAAGAAGGTCGACGACGCTCACGACCTCAAGGTTGACCCCGCCCTACTCGAGAAGGCGGTGCGCACCGCCTGCAACGACCTCATCGCCGCTGAACCCGACCTGACCAAGTGGGACACTGTGATGGGTGACGGTGACTGTGGTGAGACACTCAAGACGGGCGCCACCGCGCTGCTCGCGGCCCTCGACGGTGGCCTGGCCAAGAAGGGCTCCGTCGTTGAGCTTCTGCTCGAGCTCGAGGACATTGTCGAGAGCAAGATGGGTGGTACCCTCGGTGGTATCCTCGGCATCTTCTTTGTTTCGCTGCGCTCCGCTGTCGAGACAAACATCGATGTGGCCAAGTCGAGCGGCCCCGTCGCCCTCTGGGGCAAGGCTCTGATAGCTGCCCTGACCAGCCTCCGAAGCTACACGCCCGCCAAGGTGGGCGACCGCACCGTCATGGACACTCTCATCCCCTTTGCCGATGGTGTGTCGACGGGCGACTTTGCTGCCGGTGTTGCAGCCGCCGTCAAGGGCGCCGAGGGAACGCGGACCCTCAAGCCCAAGCTGGGTCGTGCCACCTACGTCGGTGCTGGCTCCAACGACAACAGCGACATGCCTCCCGACCCTGGTGCATGGGGTGCTATGGTGGTCATCCAAGGCCTCAAGAACAGCCTGTAATGTATTGAATGAGGAAGAGAAAAAGGCAAATGGCTTTGACGTATAGGGTAAATTAATAGCATGCTTTGGTCTTTGACTATCTCAATCTGTCTCGAATGTGTTCCTTCCGTGCAGGCCCAGAATACGTGGTGAGCATCTCACCCAGAACGTCTTTTCCATAATGTCTCCTCCGGAATGCCTCTGTCAGAGATTCTCTTCCATACCATTCGTTCGTGGTTTGAACCACCGTCATCCGCTCTACCCGTCAGCGACTCCCTCTCCTCCCCAACGCTGGTCGGTCGGGTGGTGCCGCCGCTGGGACTTTGATCAGCATCCCAACAAGCAGACGAACCCCTCGGTCGGTTCCCATGTCGTATTACGTCGTACTGACCAGGCCAGGCCCCGGGGTAGCGGCACGTTACCGGAATCCCTCCCCCGGGCGCGGTTCCCGGCATGGGTTCCTTCCTCCTCTCTCCGCCTCCCCCAGTCAGGCGGTCATTGACATGTTCGTATTCCGGGGACCTGCCACGCCAATTCGGAGCCTTCCCCGGGCGCAGCAGTGCAGGGCACGAGTGGGACGACAGCCGGTCAAGGACCTGTATATTTATTTGATCAGAAAACGTTCAACGGTAATGTGCGCCCGTATGACCGGGTCGTGGCTGGGGCCCAAGGCCAGCAAAGGACCAAGGTCAGGGTCCCGAAAACGGTACAGTGGGTATGAGGGAAGGATTGAAATGAATCGAGAAGGAATGGCTACGGGGTATTGCTCTGTACTCCGTACACGTCGTCTTTTGATTATTGAGGTGGCTGCACTCGCGAACCCCCCAGGTCCCTGCTCACCGGTGAGCCCTGTCGGTGCAATCAATGTCTTTGAAATACTCCGTTCAGCATCTCCAGCGCTCAATCGTACGCCGTTGCGTAATGCTACTGCATACGGGAACGATGCCTCCTGTCGTACGCCCCCGAGCATGGGCCAGGGCAGGGGTTTGATGGGAATCCCGACGTTGCGGTCGCGGGTGCGCACGCGCGCGCTGGCCACTCTGGTCAACGAGTGGCCAAAGCGGTTGCAGGGGTCTCGATTACGCATATTCGTACGAGGTCTGTACGAGTACAGAATGCTGAGAATGGTGTACGACGTAATGGCATTCGTATGCTGTACCGTACAGGTAGCAGTCAATTTTCACAGGTAGGTACAGGAGCAGCGCACTGCTGCGTCCACAGGTCACGACTAAAGAGACCTCTGTGCGAAGCGGGCATCATCATCGCCATCATCGTCCTGGTGGTAACAAGATATCACGGGCTCTACGGCTGCTTCCCGCGTCCCCCATGCCACGTGGAAACAAACATGAGACCAGTGCATAGCCATGGTCAGACATTTCTTTTCTCCGGCATCTTTATTTCACCTCAAGTGCCGCGGGCGCACAAATACGCAATTGAAGCCGTCGCCACGGACAAGGCAGGGCGGAAGGGGGAACAGATTACTACGGAGTACTAGGCCTGCTCTCTGCCTGCCCCTACTTATGTACACCCCCCAATCTAGAACGGGCACTGCCGGTCTGGATGGGAATGGAATAATAATATTACTACTACCTAGCACTTGGTAAGTAGGTACGAGTAGGACAGTACAGGTATTTGTGTGTAATGGGTACTACTCGACTACCGACTGCGTGAGTAAATAGCGTACAAAGTATTACGGAGTAGCGACAAGATCCTTCCTCTCGGTTAGAGGCTTTGGCCTTGGACTGGGCCCGCACGCCCCGTGAGTTTGGGTCCGGCCATTGTAGATCGTGCCAACGGCCATTTATCGTCCGTTGATTGTCTTTCTTCCCCACAAGGAGTTGAGTACTCTTATGAGTAGTAATTGCGACGTGGTCGTACGCTGTGTTGCGAGATGACGAGGAGAATTTCAATAATACGACGTGACAATTTCTCCGTAGAATTTCTCGGAAGGAGAATTTCCAAAGGTTGCCAACTGCCGAGACTGGGATCCCGGAGGGGATACTTATTGCCAACCCGGATACTCCGTAATATGTATCGAGTACGGAGCAATACACATTTGACAATGGCATGGTATCCCGGGGATGCGGCTCTCCTCTTACAAAGCCATACGGAGTATTATACGATTTCCCGTACCCAGACTGCCACCGGCCACACGGGCCATTCATTCTGCATACCAAGAGAACAATGGTGACCCCTGCATCTCACCATGGTGCAACGCGCCGCCTCGTGGGCCCCTCGATGTATTACAAAGTAGAGTTTGCCGGCGCCAGGGGCTGAAGAGACAGACAACGGGTGGGTTCCACTTTTTTGATGATTCTACTTGATTACCCTGTAGAGTTCTTCACGGCAAGTGGCCGTCCGTGATGGGTGGCGCAAAGTTTGCGTTTATCGGCGTCCTTTGGCTCGTTTGTTCTAAACTTGGCAACTTTGTTCTAGTGGAAACTTCTACAGAGTAATACTTTGACGATACAGGTGCTAACTGCTTAGTAGTAATATACGAAGTAGCTACTGTTGTTGGCTTCTTCTTCGAAACGACGGTTCTCCGGGCCTCTGCAATAGCGTGTACGTAGCTTCCATTACAGCGTTGTAAAAATCTCGTGCACAAGGACCCCAGGCTTTAAACAACGGCATCCTCCGTCTCGAGGAAGTAACAGTGAACAGACCAACTAACAGACGAACTACACGCGATAAAAACACCGCTATTCATCATCGCAGAGTAGCATTTTCTGCCCATCAAAGTAGCATCACCGACGTAATGAAGCACGCCGTTACTCGCGCAGGGTAGTAATGGTACGGGGTAATACTGCCATTATGACCTCGTAGTGTGCGTATTATACTAGTAGTAGTGTGTTGCAGGAGGGTGCCAGCCCGCGCGCTCTTTCCCGCTGGCTGCACACGCTGTAATACAGGCAGGCGCGGGGCGATTGCTCCTCCCCGTTGCTGCACGCACGTCGCTGCACCTTCCTCGGACTCACGACAACCAGCACTGCCGCGTCTCTTTCTGCCTCTCCCTCATTCTCCCATCCTCTCTTCATTTTGTATCTGCACCGGCATAGCTGTCCGCCTTTGTCTTTGCCGCTGCCACTCCCTCAACATTTTTTCCCCCTCCTTGACCGATCAGCATCAAAAGACCCTCGAGATCTTCGGTGCTTATTTTTGCCATCCGGCACAGCCCGACCGTTGCGGCAGATCAGTAACGCACCAAACACAACTTATGCAACGCACGTCTTCTTTGCCTACGCATACCGCCTTAGCTCTGGATGCATGATTCGGAGCTAAGACTACGCCTAAGACTAAGACTACGACTACGACGACCTGTACGCTGTACGACTACGAAATTGACAATGACACCGCCTTGTCTGCTGTGCAGATGCGAAGATGCGCAGGGCAGTCAGACAGACAGACAGACAAGTCAGTCAGTCAAGTCAGTCAGTCTATAGAGACATGGAGACAGGCAGCAATCAGGTAGGCAGTGCACGTCAGATGCCGTCCCAGCCCCGAGATGTCGATGCCGTGCGTAGTTCAATTTTCGACCCTCAACTTCTGTCAGAAAGCCCACTTTCAGTTTGTTTTACCACGGCAATCTGACCTGACGCTCCTGTGAAACAAGCTAGTAGCCAGTTCTGTGTCAATCTAGCAAACTACTACTATTATTACGACTGCAGGTAGGTAATACACGATGTGAGCGTCGACTGCGAACGTGTTGTTATCAAAACTCAAGTGTAGTGCGAGTACAGAGTACCATACTCTTTCTACCAAGTACGTACATTCATGTTGACGCCGTCACCGCTAGTCGAGACCATCGAATAAAGAAACCAAGTATCGTCGACTAATCAACCTCGGGCTTGCAGCCAGCTACGGACATCGAGTCGAGCAGGAAGTCCATGTATGATGCGGCGGCGTACACACGACGGACGAGGTACGACTCAATACTTGCAACGAATCTTCCCACCAGTCGGCCCGGAAATACGTGTTTGGCATTGCCACCCGCGGTCTACCCGTACTCCTTCCCGTGCTCGTACGAGTACAACTCGCCGTGCACGGGATGACGATGCGAGGCAGCAAGACCGACGGACGTACGAACGGACCATGTACGTCGTATTCCAAGTTCCGAGAGACCGGTGAGCACTGAGATCTCGTCCCCTGTCGACCCCGACAACGGTTATCCAGGGCCAGGGTGCTGATGCAGCCTACTGCAGCCAGCTGCAGCCATAATGATGGTATAGATTCATTGCTTGATTGCCATTGCTACGCTACGTACGACGCATGTGCAGTAGCTGAAGTCGAAAAAGAAAGGAATTACGGCTACCTGGCTGGATACTTGGTAAGTTGACTCGGTAATCCTCTGTCCCGTGCAAGCCCGTCCTTGTTCCTTGTATGTGTACGAGTACGAGTACTTACAGAGTACGGAGTACATGCGTACATGTACGAATATGCAACCATAGGGCACACACATGTTTACTAACAATATGCCGTATCACCAGGACGCATTACCACCCACCCTACAAACAGGTACGAATACAAGCCATGTACGGAGCATAAGTGCGTTTCGAGCTCTTGCACCATGGTGCTCATGCTTTTCTCCCAACGTCGCACGGTCGCTTCTTCGCTCCTTTGACCTGCGGGAGGGAATGACCGCCCCATGACATTATTACCCGTAAGTACGGCCTGTGTTGAGAAGCTACTACTCCGTAGTGCACATGATGTACTTTGTACGAAGCACGAGTATTACTCGTACGCTGTACTCTGTACAGAGTACGGAGTACTGTATGTCGTAAGTACTCGTATGCAGGCAATCTCAGTTGCAAATTGACCATGGTACCGTCACCGTGACCGTGTTTATTTCTTTTTCTTCTCCATCCGATCCTTCCCCCCTTGTCATTTGGTCCCCCCCTTGCCTTGCTTTCTTTTTTTTCTTTTACGCCCAACGACCAAAGGTCGAGGACCTTTGGCTAATAGCAGCTTGGCTAGCAACTCGACGCCCCATCTCCACCAAGCCAAAACACCCCTGCTCATGCTTGTCTTCTTGCAGCCTAGATGAGATGAGCAGCCGGGATTTCAGAGCGGGTACGCGAATCAGCAAAGTAGCGGCTCCACTTCAGGCGAACAAAACACCCCTCCTTGTCCGAGCCGCCCCTCCCCGGGCTCCATAGGAAAACCCCGGTCTCGCATCCAAGCAGACGGATCGCGGTGAAGAGGAGCCCTGCTGGGGGGTTGGAGTGTTGAAGCAACAAGGGAACGCCGCACGCCGCACGCCTGCTGGCTGGCGTCTGTCAACCAAAGGTTGTGTCGGGGGTTGAAATGTCACAACATACTGACCCTTGACTCTGATCATTGCAGATCACCGCGTCGCTAGTGCTGCCTGAGACCAATTTCGGCAATCGTGCAGTCGGCGGAAGCGTTCGAGGCCAAGCCAAGGCCAAGGTCAGGGTATGACTGCTAATATTCTACTCCGTACCTTGTGAGCATAGGGCGCTGGTTTAATATGCTGTAAGTACGGAGTACGAAGTACGGAGTCGAGTATTGCTGCTAATCACGGGTTACGAGGACGCGCTATGAGTCGTCTGACAAGATCCAAGGCTGCCGAGGTTACCAAGGACCCAGAAATCATTGCGGTGTGTGCCTCTCATTACTTACTGATACGGCCACGAGCGAGTACCTGCACGAATATTGCTCCGTACCAGTCCTGCTTTTACCCGGCGAGAGAAGGAGAAGCAAGAAGAGGGAAAAAGCAAAGCGCCATCCTACGGCGTACGGCTGGAATGCAGCGCGTCAAGAATCTTGGCATGGCCTTGATTGTGTGCTCGTCTCGTATTATTCCCACTCGACGTAATACAGGCACGGAGTACGGAGTACAGCGCATTCGTACAGTATTACTCGGTACTCGTACGCAAGTATTGCCCGGCATTCTACTCCGTACGGAGTACAGGCGGGCGCAGACGGCTTGTCCATCACCTCGCAGCACTACGATGAGTACTAAGTATGCGGCCACCAGCTTGAAGACGCCATGTTGGATAACAGAGAATAGTAAGATGTGATGAATGATTACCAGTGATCTGTACGGGCACTCTGTACAACTGGCCAGCTACAGACTCAGCTGGCAATGGCCGGAAAGCCGGGGACGATTTGTTATTATCAGAAGCAGAGAGGTTGAGCCTTGATTCTTGAGGGGTAATAAGGATGCAGAGGGAAACGCAACGGGCGTCAGGGATCGACGACTCTGCGTCGGCCTAGCGCTGCCGCGCCCGCTTCTCAATCTCTCCAACTCTCCCACTTGCCCAGATTCTCCACCACTGTCACCACAACACGGCTTGGCTGGTCAGGCCAACCAAGAACGGGGCTAATGACACCATGGATGGTTGGGGAGCATTGAGATCAGAGCTAATATGCCACGGCCCATGGCCCATGGCTGTCATTGCCTGGTGCCATTATTTGCCCTGTCATCGATACAAAGACTCGAGACAAGACGTCCAAGAAGAGAGGCTTGGCAAAAACGTCATGCTCATTTGGGGATTCTCAGTCGTACGTCTGGGTCTACGTCTGAGCACAGGCAAGTACAGTATCCGCACAGCATCTCGGTACCCGTTATCCAGCAGGACTACTCTACGAAATACTTGACTACTGCTGACGGTTGACTGTTGACTGCCACCGACCCCCTTGCAGTTGACGCAATGCGCCGCATCGCCCGTCGTGGGCGCGCGCGTGGCGTAGTGCAGTATTACGCTGTACTTCGTACTCCGTACAGAGCAGATCCTACGCCTACGGGTACGAGTGTGGAGTAGGAGTGATAGGGAGCACTACCATTGCACCGCAAAGTGCTGCGTACCCATATGCGCACTTCGTATAATACTCCGTATTACAGGAAAGAGAGAGAGAGAGCTTGCAGAGAGCTGTTCATATGGCCCAGCTGGCTTCAGGTCAGTCAGGTGGACTACACAACAGCACCGGCCCCTCTTATTTCATACGAGTACGCGCACTCCCCTGGTGCGTCGCGCGTCGCGAGTCAGTCAGCCACGATGGACTGCGCGGGCATGCGTAGGCGTACACCCGCGCGCGCGTGTGTGGAGGATGCTACGCTGCAGTGCTGCACCGCTTGCCTTCTGCAGCGTTGGAATGATGGTCATGCAAAACCCGATGGACATGAGCCGTGGGGGCCTAGTCGAAAGGAGATGTATCTCGACGAATGACGAAAGCCATGAACACCACCATTACGATTGACAAGAGTGTGTGAGTGTCCAGCAGACCAAAACCTCTTGCACTCCAGTTTACAAAGTACACCAGTGACCACTCAACCACTGTACGAGTACGGAGTGTACGCATACGCACACACACACACATTGACACACTCCTCCCATCCATGGCTCACGGACCCCTGTCCGGACGCCTTCTTCCCCACCAGCGCGCACGCGCTGCCGTCCGCAGGCAAGCAGGCAACAATCCATTCATTCATGGATTGACTGGTGGAGGTGCGGAGGTACGACTGCAGAGGTACACAGGTACAAGCCCCTCCACAAGTTCCCAAGGGCCTCAAAGCCTGGGTTCGTTTGTTCTACCAAGTATCTCGGTGATGACCAACTGACCATCAGAAGAGAGGGGTTGGTGGCCTCTTGGGGTCCCAAAGCCGCGCGAGCGCAGCGCCCCGTGCCGACGTGCTCCAGCGCTGGTTCCGAGGCCTGGGCTGGGCTGTCCTTTGCTTGAGGAGAGTGGTGGAGAGAGCGAAGAGGTCAATGTCATGGTACGTTGCCGTACAGGTACTTGTCTGTACTGCCCGCCTGCTCTGTATGCCTGTACAAAGTAGTATGGGAACCAAGTACGAGTACATGCACCTCGTCCCAAGTACTCATGCAATGCAAATCACTTTAGCAGCAATCCCGTACCCCGATCGAAGAATCCCGGCCTGGTTGTCCATTATTGCATACGATGGTCATAATATCAGGAAACCAACCACCAAACACCCACCACCACCTCCAAGCATCGAGCTCGCATATCAATGACTCTGATGCCGGCAGTCGAGGCGGAAAACAAACCCACCACCGGCGATGCGGATAGTCATCCCTGGACCGGCTCCGGGGACCCATGAGCCATGGCCCCCCCGTCAGGGAGCCGTCAGGACCAGGTATGCATACGGAGTACGAGTACTTGCCCTCGTACGACGTGCGCACCGCAAGTACTCCGTACGTCGTAAGAATGATGAACAAAATCCCTGCCATGACAAGGGGCACACGCACGTTGAGTAACCACCCCTTGCGGAGGATTTCCAATCCCGTACCGGAGGATAATTGAGACCTTCACACATGCCACACCCTCTCTTTGGGACGAAATAACTAGATCGAGCAGCGCTTCTTGCTCCAACCATTTCGTTATACGAGATTCATGAGGATTCGTGCCTTGGCAACTTGGGCCTCGGGGAGGTGCGTCATAAAGACGACAGCTACGGGTACGGAGTAGAACTAGCATGCCGCCCGTCTCTTGCAAATCACAACTTACTCCACATATTTGCTTTTTCCTTTGCAGCAGCATCTGGCCAAGCTGAGAGATCCAGAGAGCCTCGGGGGGGGGGGCAAAGAGAGGCAAGGCAAGGCAGAGGTCAGAGGAGGAGGGGGGGCTTTTTTTGCGCGCGGACTGCTTGTTCCCTTCAATTGATAGTAAGTGCACGCCCCCCCTTCCCCCTGCTTGGCCTGTCACCTCATCCAATCCTTGCATCCGCTTGACCACAAGTACTCACACACACATTTTCTAGGAGCGGGTACCTGGAATTTCGAGCACTGGCCCGCGAGTCCAGGTACCTCTCCACCTGGGTCCACCGCTATAACGGCGAGGAGCGGTGCACGGGAGGCCCGTCGTCGTCCCAAGCCACTCGAGTACGACGAGTACGGAGTACGTACTCTACGAGTATACTCTGTACGAGTACACACAGACACAGTGACCACCAGCTCCTTGCCGTATGCCAAGGAGATCAGCCATCCCTGTTCTCCCCGGACGCGGCCCAAGGTCGCCCGCCGCCTACACAAAGTACTTGCCAAAGTACTTGCGAACAAGTACGTACTCTGAGCTCGTCTCTCCCATGGCTGCTGCGCGTGTGCCATGGGACGACGTCGTACTACCTCACAGGGACAAGGCTATTACGAGTAATACCTGTTACTCGTACTCCCTACTCCGTACTTGGTAGTCGAATATGCATGGGTACTAATACTGGCACCAGTGAACAAAACAAGTGGAGCAAATCTGTCAGAGTACCACCCCTTCCAACTCAGAAGACCGGACGAGCAGGGAAGCGAGAGGTAAGTAGAGGTAGACGGGGAGCGAGTGTACGAGAGAGAAAGGAACAGAGAAGGAAGCCAACGAGAAGGACCAGGAAGACGACGAGGGTCATGATTGCCCAAAGAAAACGGCCTGGAGAAAAAAAAGCAACCAGGGACCCCCAGCCTTATAGATGATTCTGGTCCCGCATGGTATTCCCTGTTTTTTCCTCGACTTGGTCTTTTGTTCTGGCAAGAAAGAAAGGAACGAAACCAGACCACTGTTTCCCATCTCTTCCTCCCAACATCAACCAACATCCAACGACTCATAAAAACAACGGTACGGATAGGAGTTGACAGCAAACCATATCGGTACATTTGACTCTTTTGCTCGACAAGACATTCAACCACTCACCACTATCCACCACCCACTTCTCTTCTGGGACAGCTACCTACTCCAAAGCCTCCAAAGTCTCTAAAGTCTCTAGGATTTTGGACCCGTCGACTTTTCCCTCTTTCGCCCTTACGTCGAGACACGCGACGGAACCCCTCGCTCGCTCGACCCCCCCCTCGCCCGCCCTTCCCTCTCGCCTTCCCATCGGGCCCCGCTCTATCATAACGCAAAACGGACACTGGCCGTCCCCTCCCTCCTTTTGTTCCGGTTGTCTTTAATCTCGCCTCCGCCACAACGACAAAAGAAAAGAAAGCAAAGGAAAAGTAGTCCGTCTTGCCGCCCTGACATATACGGAGAAGGACTGCGGCCACCATCCTCACAACACACACATACACACACAAACACACAGACACTCTTCTGACAGCTCTGCTGTAATCGTCTGTGCACTCTCTCTCCCTTGGCTTTGACTCACGCACCGTTATAACAGCCTCCATCTCCATCTTGCCAAGGACGTTGTACCTTGGACACCAGTTGACCAGGAGGCCGCTCGGTCGTATCAAGCACGTCCCGCTCCCGCCCCGGGAAGACCAAGAGAATAGACTTTGATGAAAGCCTGCATGATCAAAGAGACCAAAACCTGATACGGTCACCACAGTATTGCAATAAGGTGAGTCTGATCGCGAGCAGGTGGAGAGCTAGACGGTTGGTTGGGTTCGTGGTTCGACGCTTGTACCTGAGGCGAGAAGCGGACAAGCGAGACCAAAATTCGTCACCAAAAAAGGAACTTGTCCTGACTTTGATACTTTTCCCCCTTCTCTTCCTGTCCATCAGGTTGATCAAGCTGTAATACCTGTATTACTTGTCAACTTGTCTTCTTGAGGAGCTTAGTCTACGGCACCGAGAAATTTCCTTCCCAGACATACACACGCACACGCACACAAACTCCCACGCCCCCGAGTCCCTCCCTTGACATCTTGGAGGGGCCTCTCCCTTGTGGAGAAAGCAAGCGCCGCCGACCCGCCCTCAGACATCAGCTACTCAGGGCCAATAGCCAGCCGTGTTGTTATAACAATCAAGCCCGTCTTGGAATGCGAGTGTCTCTGCTGAGGATTGAGACTCCCGCATGCCATCTTGGGGCCTTTTGACACATTTCCAGTAAGGACCTTCTTCTCCCCCCCCAAATTTACCAGTCCCCAAAGAGCACAAATACACACACACCCCCCTTCCAAATCCATCGCGACCTTTCTTCCTGTCTCCCATGTCTTAGACAAGAATACAAAGAAGGAAAGAAAAACCCACGATTGGAGAGAGAAAGAGCAAGAGAGGCAGACAGAAAGGGTGGGCACCAAGCAAGCAAAGAAAGAAACATAGTGGCGTGTGTATATGCCGGACTAACGACCTGACGACAGCCTCTTGCACACATTAGCTCCGCCTTGTCTGTTTATATCCAATTTCCGAGCACGAGTTTACCTGCGCGCGCTGGAATTCTCCCTTGGGGGAGAGGAGAAGGGGAAGAAGAAGAAGCAGAAGAAGGGCGCCTGATCCAGAGACACACAGCTCAAGACACAACTGACAGACCCCTCCTCTCGACACTTTGACAACCCACACACACACACACACACACACGCCCAAACCCACTCTCAACCACTTTCAACCACGCAGAAAAACGAATCTTGGGGAACATATCAGAGATAGAGGGAGAGAGACAGACGTCTTGAAATTGGCATCTGTCCCAGACACCTGGTTTGCATTCTTTCACATCCTTCTCTATCCTCAAGAGAAACGCCATCTCTATTCCTTTTAACTCCCTGCCATTTGCCTGCGCTTGGATGTCTGCCGTCAAGTTCCAGTCTCCTTCCTACAAACTATTCGAGGTGAGTTCAACAGCCAAACCAACCATAACCAACCCACTTCTGTCCAACCACTCCCGCTCAACCACTCCCTTGGTTTGTTTTCCTTTGCCGCCCCCAGACACCGTGTTCCAACTTCCCGCCAAGTTTTATACAACCTTGTTGCTTGCCCAAACCAAAACTCCTTTTCACCCTTCCCGTCCTTTCTCTCCTTTACACCGTGAACATCTGAGCACTCTTTTTCTTCTTTCCCTTCCTTCCCTTTCATCGACCCTCAACCACATCTCCACGTTGAGACTTTCGTGAAAGAGAGAGAAACACCGAGTCAAAACAAACGTGGAGGTTGTTTGAGTATCTCGAAGACATCCAACAACTACCGTCTCCTTTGCAACAACTGCCCCAGTCTCCATACTGTCCAACGTTGCGATATTGTTTCGGCACTTGCAAGACGTCTTAGCAAAACACATCCAACAACAACAACATCACCAGACAAACAGACAAGATCATACTAACAACCGACACCACAACCGCAGCCTTCCTATCTACCCAGGCCGATAATTGTCGGATTGGATGACCGCATCGAGTCATCAGAGACTCTAGCTATACAATACGAAGAAGCTTCTCGAGCTGCAAGGCCGGGGGATCTATCGGGGGACTCCCCTCCAAGACTATCTGATATGGCTACATATGGAAAAGCGGCTCCTTTGCCGTCTATGAATGGTAAGCAGTGATCATGGCTCGGGGAATGCGGGAAGAAAGAAAGAGAAGAAGAAGAAGCAGAGGAACGCAAGAGAAAGGAGGAGGAGAATGAATACCACAGAAAGGAAACAATGCTTACCGACTTGGCCGACAGGATTCGACCCTTCGAGATACCCTCAACCCGCATACGATCAGTACGCTCCTCAGGCATTCCCGACCCACCAGCAGACGGACAAGTTTGCCCAGCTCAACCAGCAGGCCTTCGGAACCAACAATGGCGTGGGCAGCTCAGTCGGAGCCTATATGCCCGCCGGGTCGACGGTGGTTTCGTGCCAGCCCACCTCGGGCATGTATGGCACCAAGGTCTTCATCAAGATATCAGCGCAGTACGACGTCTTCACCATATCCTCGGCACCCTACTTTTCGCTTCAGTTCGGATCGGAAAAGGTGCCCCTGCAGGACGTGACGCGGGAGAGCCAGGACAGCAACGGCAGCTTTGTGTACTCGGGCACGGCAGATGCGCCCCAGTCCATGGTCACGGGGTGCGATGCGAGCAACGTGCCGCTGTCACTGGTCATCGAGGGTCCTACGGGCGAGGAGATCTCTAGGAGTGTGGCCGGGTCCTTCCAGTACATGGATGGTGGGGCTCCCGGTGCCGACGACGACATCACGCGACCTGACAAGATGGCCAAGCAGCAGCAGCAGCATGACTCGACCCCGACGCAACCACAAAGTGCCGGCGGCGATCACGGGAGCGTCTCCCCCAGGTCGGCGGCGCAACCGCCCGTCACGGCCCCCCCGCCCCCCGCATCCATGCCTCCGTCTGGGCCAATGCCCGGTGATGCGGGTACAAATAGCTACGATGACCCCACCCAGCAGGGCCAGTACGCCCCGGGATCGTTTGCGCCGCCGGGGACCAACGACATGATTAGCACCTACAGGAGCTCCAGCTTCGTCGAGCCGCCCTACCACCGCCGGTCCGCCCACGGCTGGGTCGGTTTCCCGGCCACGCTGGGCAGCACCGGCGCCAGCAGGGCCCACTCGCTCGATCACCACGCCATGGCGGGCCACCGATCGAGCCTGACGCCGCTCCCGATGCCGTCATCGGGCGCCTCGTCCATGTCGAGCAACGGCACGGGCGCGCCGCAGTTGGTTCGCACCAGCACCATCACCAACCCTGGTGGCGCCACGCCCTACAGCCAGGTGTCGCTGTACTCGAACAAGGCCATCCTCAAGATCAACGGCAAGCTCGACACCATGGCAGAAAACTGGACGCAGGAGGAGTGGACCAACCGCCGACGCATCGTCATGTTCCGTCGGTCGCAGACCGGGTCGACGCTCAACGCCAGCTTCCGCCCGGTCCCCGTCAACGAGCGCCCCCCCAACAGCATCTGCATCTCGTGCATCTGGTGGGCCGAGAAGGGCGAGTGCTTCGTCACGTCGGTGGACACCATCTCTCTGCTTGAGCAGCTCGTCATGGGCCCCACTCGCTTCAGTGTCGAGGAGAAGAACCGCATCCGCCGCAACCTCGAGGGATTCCACCCCCTGACCGTGTCCAAGGGCAAGGCCGAGAGCGAGGACTTCTTCAAGCTCATCATGTCCTTCCCCAACCCGAAGCCGCGCAACATTGAGAAGGACGTCAAGGTGTTCCCCTGGAAGATCCTCGAGTCGGCCCTCAAGAAGATCATCGGCAAGTACAGCGCCAACCCGGCTGCTGCCACGGGCCCGCCCCCTCCCCAGACCATGGTCGCCCCTGGCCCTTCGCCCTACGGAGCCCTCCCGACGCCCCCCGGCCAGATGTCGCATGGCGACCCTCACCACCACGCGGGGAGTCAGTACTCGATGGCCCCGAGCCACCACGACACGATCCCCTCGCCTCGATCCCTTTCGGGCGTTCAGTCATCCTGGGGACCGTACGCCACGACGACAGGATACGGACAGTCCCACGCGCCCCCTCCGCACCGGACCCTAAGCCCCAACATGCGTCAGCCAAGCCCCCAGCAGCATCACCCGGGGTCGATGCGCATCAACACGCCCCTCCCCGCTGTCGCCTCATCTTACGACGCCAGGACAGGAGGATACGCCGGTGGCCATGTGACGACGGCGCCCCTCAGCCACCACCACCCTTCCTCGGCTGCGGCCACGCCCCCCCGATGGGATACCGCGCCGCCGACGAGCTACACGGACCCTTACCCCGGCCTGGCCTCTCAACAGCACCCGCAGCACTCACACGCACCTCCCCCTTCTGTCTACGGTACTGCTCCACCGTCGTACGCTGATGGTGGCGCCAGGGCTTGATTGGCTCAGGAGCATGGCGAAGAAGATCCGCCAGACAGCAGCAGGGCCTAGAAGTTTCCCGCCATGTTTTGAAACGAGTGTGGCCGCGAGGGGGGGCAGATCATCAGGTGGTTTAGACTGGAACCAATCAATATCGCGAACCAGAGCAAGCACCATTTAGCAAAAAATCAGGGTTGCATCATTTCCCCGTCTCGGCAACTGCAGACTGCCGAGTCAACGAGAGGTCTCAAGTTTTCAAGGAACACCACACGTCTACGAGTACCAAGCATTCCGAAACCTGTCCCATCGACACTGAACCATTCCAGCGACATCAAACAGGATCCGGATCACTTGCTTGTCCCTGGTCCCTCTTCTTATCTACCGCGCCTGCTGCACACCACACCACACCATACCACCCCCTTATTGTTTTACGAGTATCATTATATACCCCCCCTCTCCCTCCATCCGATCCCGTCGAGGTTTACGAGATTTCCCATTACGTCGTTTATTGCCATCTTCATGTTCTTGCTTTCTGCTGCGCATACATATATATATCATTTTTGGGAGGGAGGGTTGGAATTTGCTGGCGTTGTTAACATGGCTCGGTCTACATTGGTGTGCTTTACTACTACTACTACTGCTACTACTACTTAGTAGAACTACTTAGTACTGAGTTACTAGGTAAATGGACGAGGGCTCGCAAGCTTATACAGAGCTCGCAACATGCATACAGTCTATAATATTAATGGCTTCATGTATTCTTAGAATTGCATTTCGAAAACACAGAAAAGAAACACATTCAAAAAGTCCCTTTCCCTACGAGTAGAGTAGCACATACTATGTGAATGTCTTGTCTCTGGTATGTGTCTCATCTTGCCGAAGAATGTCTCTGCTGTCGATGTCTCTGATGGTGGATGGATCTGACGTTTCCGATGTCTTGGATGGACATGGACTTGAGTGGCACATTCCTAACGGTGTCAGGTCTACTGCCGAGGATTGTACCCTGAAACTAGTCTACTTTGTAGTATGATAACTTGCCGTCGACTTGTTTCGCCTTCTTGGGTAGGTATGAGGATTGCTGTAAGGGCCTAGAATCTGCAAGCCAAAGCATGAGATGGGATGGTTGGTTCACTCAGTCTATGCGTCTGCCTATGACCTATATAACACGGGCTATAGCATATAGTGTGAGTACTGTTAATGCACAAGTGCAGTAAGTATGGGACATGTGCCGTCCATGCCTCCCCGCAGGAGATCATCTGCTCTTGTATGTAGGAGCAGATTACAAGTTATATGTCCGTCTAGGTTGTGTAGTATAAGTACACATAGTACGGAGTACTCCGTACACTCCGTACGAGTACTTACACTCCTAGTAGACAAGCCACAGCCAGGCATGTTGATCCAAGGACCTACGAGTATTCGTACTTTACAAAAGGCCTTTACGACGGGATTCCGGAGTCTTTTGTTATTAGTACAGAGAGCATCTATTGGTCACCATTGTCACCGTATGGCGGTTTACCGTTCTAGCAGGGCAGGGATACTTTGTCCAGGGTACAGAGTAATACAGCACAATCTTTACAAGTACGAGTAAGTACTCCACCCGTTGCTTGCCTTGCGATGCAATGCGATGCCGCCCCACCTGTCACTCCCCTACCCTGTGATGATCCCAACTTGCAAGGGTCATGATCCCTCCTCGAACCCATGGCTCAGCCCACGGCCTGGCCCAGCCTTGTTGCACCTACGGAGTACTGACTACGGAGTACTCGTACAAGTGCAGTGCAGCGTACTTACTACGCCGTATTGTCATTGCACATGTAACAGTACAGTACAGTACAGTACCTATGCATGTCTCCACCCGGCAGCCAGCAGGATTGACAGCGGCAAATCTGCGCGCGCCTTTGGCATTGGCGCCCCCCTCCAGGGTACTATATATCCTCCAGGGTATCAATACTACACACCACTGTACCCCGTACATCCTCCGTACTTATATCAAGGCTGCCTACTATTCCAGACTGTGGACTGCCAGTTTCCGGGATATTCTCTGTGGTGGGTGGTATTGCAGCCTTGGGAACCATGCATGCATGTCTTGTGGCTTGATCCCGTGGTTGTCTACGGGCATACGAGTAGTAATCATGAGGTCTAGCTCATAGTCCTACGGTTATGCGTACTCGTACGAGTACTTACGGAGTAGGAGCAGTGACAATACTTGCGAGTACAACGTATTCTTTACGAGTACGTACTCGTAGAGACCAACAACCCCGGGGTACCCTGTGCCTGTCTGTCAATCCTGGTAGGGGTGGGTAGATCCCGGCATTCAACAGGGTAGGTTGCTATCGTTCCTATCGTAGGTACGGAGTACTATAGGTAGGTAATCATAGTTGTTGTGATAATATGTCATAGCACCAGGGCCTATGATTGCTCTACTTATACCTCTACTCCGTATTACGTTGTACTTGGGACTATTCGTGCGAGGCATCACTGCAATCTGGTACCGAGTATCATCGGCTCCCCGTCTGCTTGAAGACTCACCGTCTCGCGCCGTGGCCTGGTTCTGGCTGGATACGAGTATTGCACGGAGTCCAACACGGGAACGAACGCACGTGTATCATTCCAGGGTATTCTATTATTTGTTCTGTCATTATGAAAGGGTCAAGGTCATTATGAAGCTTATATACAAAGTACAAGAATATAGGACAAGCTTGCCAATATGCAAACATGTGCTCGTAGACGGAGAATGGTGTCCCAGGGTATTGTCAACATGTCCAGATGCAAGATGAAATGCAGACAAAAAGGAAGCAGATAGGTATGGAAACACCGATTCCCAGCTGGCCTTAGAACCCCTGGTCCAGTAGATCAATCTCGCTGTCAGCATTGGCAGACACCTGGATATTCAGGTCGGCGCCCCTCGTCTCGAGCACGCTCGTCGTCCAGGCCTCAATCGTCTTCTGCAGGGGCCGGAGGCCCTCAAACACGACAGTCGGCCGTCCAGCGTCATCGACGTCGTACTTGAAAACGGCATGCTCCAGCTTGCCCTCGGTGAGAACGTACTGTCTGACGCGAATGCTCGTCATGGAGGGCATGCAGCGCAGCGCGCGACCGACAAACAGAGCCACGTCATGAACGTGCCTGATGGCGCTGGCCCGGCTGTGAACGCGCGCATAAGGCCTCCGCATCATGTATGAGTTGCGCATCTGGAGACGCTCGAGGCGTGGCCACCACGGGCTCATGGACGTGGAGTTCCTGTCATTGTGTCTCTGTCTAGACTCATCGTCCCTGAAATAAGCGAGGAGGCTGCGCACGTCGACGCTGTCGTCAAACGTCAGTGACACGCACTGCTGCGTGTAGTCGAGGAGGGCCTTGTAGAAGAGCGACCGGGCCGTCTTGGACGGTACTCTGGGTGTCTCGAATGTGTCGGTGGGGCGTCGCAGCCGGAACTCGGTGATGTTGGGTGCGCAGCTCTGAAGTCCTTGAATAAAGTCTGGGACGGGTAAGAATATGAGAAGGGCCCGCATGGCATTGTATGCCTGATGCCGGATGGATGATGGTACTGACCTCGCCTCTGCTCCAAGTCCCGCTCACCGGCTGTGTCGTTCTCAATCTCCGTGTCTAGAAGTTGCAGTCGCGGCATCTTGGAGATGAGAAACAGGACCGACGACAGCTCAATGTGCCTGCCCGAGCATGTCAGAGCACTGATGGCGGGGGCCCGCGGCAAGGCACTCCGGGGCAGGTCGAGCCGGATGACGGACGACCTAGCTCGTCTTGTCGTTGTAGGGCTGCGGTTTCTGCGCTCGTGGGACCCGGATGGCTCGTCGCTGGGGGACTCGACGAGGATCTCGAGATGGATGCCCTCGGTCGTCACATCGTCCTCCCACCGCGACAGGGTGCCAAAGAGGTCCTGGATGGAACTGGCGAAGACACGCGTGGACCGGCTGCCGTCCTCAACTGACTCGTCGTAATTGCGCCGGCGCCTTGAGTACGAGGCTAGGGCCACGTGGAGGGTTATGACACGGACGTAGCTCCTGCGCGGCCCAGTGACCATGGCAGCAAGCTCGTCCAGACGCGCCGAGGACAGGTACAGACTGCGGAATGTGCGACGCTCAATAGCACGCTGCCAGGATCGTGAGACGGTGGCATACTGGACTAGATCACCTCTGGAGTTGTCGGCTATTGCATCACAGAGTCGGCTGACGACGGCCGGGGGGAAGGAGTCCATGGGCATGGTGGCGGGCTTGGTCGGGTTCTCTCTCGCTATCTCTGGCTCTGGCTTTTCCGCACTTCGTCTCTCTTTTGTCCGCCTCTCGGGCAATCCCTTGTCCTTTCTCTTCGTCCCTGACACCGTTCCTGCTAGTTCACTAGCAGATGGCTCGTAGGTCAACACAGGCATCGGCTGCCCAATGAGTGGGGTGATTCTCGGCGTGGTTGTGAGCGGGGCGGTACGGGAGAAGGCATGACATGGAGTTTCCGGCGGGCAATTACCACTGGGATCGAGTGCCACCCTCTTCGTTGCAGTCGGCTTGCGCTGCGTCGTCGTCGTCTCCGTCTCTGTCGCAGGTGGATTGCCTTGGGGTAGATAGACTCGAAACATGCCCGGTATTGAGGAGAAGCAAGATCGGGGAAATGTGGCTTGCCGAACGCACGAGCGGAGTTTCGAGGCGAGTGTCGTTGGGTCCGTGGCTGATTTGCTTGGCGGTGGCCGCGTCGTTGGGCAACAAACGGATTCGGGGATCACATGTATGATTTGACGGGATCTGAGGCGGCTGTCGTTGACATCTGTCGTTGACAAAAGTTATCTCCCAATCCAGGCGTAATAATCACGAGAGGAGAGAAAGGAAACCGTTCGGGACAGTACCAGGAGAGACGGGACCAATTATTAATAGTAGTAGCACCCAGGGACTGCTACTCCATCTTTTCCGAAAGACAGGGCAGGTGCATTAAGAACCTCTTGGAAGCACTTGCCTTGCACTTTCCAGTTATCAGGGTACGAGGGGTGACGTCACAGTCGCAAGTTTACCTACCTTACAATTGTGGGAAGGAACAAGGAATGGACATGCCGCATTTCCCTCTGGCCATTTGCCCTGCACCCGCAACAAACGCAACAACGCAACAACGCAACACCGTCTTACCATTTTACCGTTTTACCACTGGCCCACAGCTTTTTCTTCCTCTCTTCCTCTCTTTTTGTGCCAGAAAACCCAACACTCCATCATCGACACCCACAAATTCCCATCCAGGCCCTATCATCGCCCATCATGCATCGTGACGACATACCCGCCAGTACCCACCTTCTCTCTACCTCTACCTGCTCTCCCGACCGTCGAGATTGAGATTGAGATTGTTTGCGATTGTTGGAGTAAAAGGGCACACACACACACACACACGCCTTGCCATGTTCTTGTACGTAATAATGAACGCCATCATCCTCTGAACCAGCCAAGCTTAGGCTTGGTTTGGGACTGCATTGACCATTTCCTACCATACAGTTAGTTACCAGTCACCAGTTTCCAGGCTCGTCTGCGATCGACAGGCCACCAGACATGGCACCCCGATTTTCTCTCTCGATTCACGGCCCAGGTGCATGCCAGAGTTGATCGACCCCAAGGGTCCTGTCAACCCTTTGCCGATCCACTCCGCAACGCGGTCGCTTGCTCGTTTAGCACCAGCCCTGCCGCTTATTCTTTGGCCATCGGCAGTGACCCGGCCAATCCCCCAATGGCTACGTCATGGTACAACCTGCTGCTTAATGCCAGACGAACCCCCGCTACTGCAAGTTGAGAGACATGACCTAATCAATGACCAAGACCACTCGCCCTGTATACTTCCGAGGTTGTCCATGATGTGCGACCCATGCAAGCTGGCAGAGCGTTGGGTTTGAATGATACCCAGCTTGCTAGTCTGCCTCGGCAGCGGCGTCTTTGCGGGAAATCTCCAATCCAAGAGAAAGCGTCCTCTCGTATATTTGCCTTCACAACCTGACACAGTGATGATTCATGTGGAAAAGACGTCTATAATGCCGCTATCGCTGTGGTATCCGCTATCGAAAATTTCACTTGTTTTCAACCCAATGCTTCCCACCACTTGTCGTTCGGTTGATTCTTTTTTGCTCCGTACATCTCTCGGGGGAAAAAAGGATAGGCCAGTAGTCAAATAGAACTAGTCAAATAGAACCAGCCAAATGCAATTACCTCACATCCTCCACACTCTCCTCGTACTCGGTAAGGCGGAGTGCCTCCTGGACGTCGCCGACAAAGTGGTCTTCCCCGCCACACATATCCACGACGCCGCTGCTCTGCATGAGGCGCCAGACGGCACTCCGACTTCCTGGGGTGGGACCCCGGGAGAAGAAGACACGCACGCCACGGTCGTGGTAGTCGGCGACAATCTCAGCCAGTACCTGCATGCCTGAGCCGTCAATCGACGTGACGCCGTGGATGTCAAAGATGACGTTGCGGTTGGCGTCTGAGCTGCGCAACCTAGGCAGAGCCGGATGGGCGTCGGGCGTGCCGTACATCTCCAGGCGACGGAGGCGGGCCTTAAGCTCCCCCGTGTTGGCAAACGTCAGAGGCTCAGGGATCTTGACAATGAGGCAACCTTCGATGAACTCGAGTCGCGACGCCTGGGTGCTCTCGGCGTTCTCGAACCGACTGGTGCCCGGAATGCGACCAAGAATCTGGATGCGGGGACGCGTGCTATGCCGGATCACCATCAGTAGAGACACACCGACACCGAGCGCCATGCCCAGCGTCAGCGAGTAAAAGATGGTCGCCAGGAAAATGAGCATCATGAGACCCAGCTCGCTCCATCCGCGAATCTTCCAGAAGAAGGAGATGTCGTGAGGGGCCTCTTCCATGAGCGAGATGGCCACGACTGAGATCATCGAGGACAAGACGGGTTTCTATCACCATATCAGTCACTGACCCTCAAGTTATACAAATGAATCAGGAGAGGTCGTAGGAGGAAAACGCACCGGAAGATAGTAAAAGTAGGGCAGCAGAAACAAGACGCAGATGAGCGAAAAGAGACTGAGGAACACAGAGCTCATGGGTGTCTTGCCACCCGTCTGCATGTTGACCTTGCTCCTTCCGTAACCACCAAAGGCAGGGATACTGAGAAAGCTCCCGCCGACGAGGTTGGCTACGCCTAGGGCAATAAGTTCACGGTTGGCACTCAGCTGCATGCCCTGGACGGTGCCATTGCCGGGAATGCTCTTAGCAGCGACCGACGACTCGAAGAAGCCAAGCAGGGCAATGAGGAAGGACGTAGACATGCCGCTTCGAATATGCTCCATCTGCGACGCCTCGAAGGGCCAGCGGAAGGTAAAGGTATGTCCAGTGGCGGCCTTGACGGGACCCAGAATCTCCACGCCGAGCTTATCCCACCGGTAGTGGTAGCAGAAGACGGCAGACAGGACGACGACAAGGAAGCGGTCGGGCATGAAGACGATGGACGGGATACGCGATTGGAGTCTCTTCTTGATTTCACTGCATGCGGGCGGTTAGTACCGTGTCTCAAAGGTGGAACATCGGGAACAGATATGCTGATGACTTACCGGCAAACCATGATGACTACAAAGCTGGTGGCAGCGATATAGAGAGTCGGCAAATGCGCCTCCTTGAAGTTGTTTGCTAAGAAGGCAATCTTGTCGGCGCTGCTGCCGTGGCTAAGATGCGACTCGGCGGCTAGCTCAGCCAGACCGAGCTCGGGTATAAGCTGGTCAACGGCAATGACAAAACCGATGGCACTGATGAAGCCTCGCAAGAATGGTCGGCTCAGGACGCTGTCGAGAAACCCGACTCTGACGAGACCGGCAAAAAGGACCATGGCACCAGCCATTCCTGTAATGACACCACAAACTCGAGCATTGGCGAGCACGTCCTTCTCGCCATTCTCGCCGCTGTCGACGGAAGACTTGACGGCGGCGCCGACCAGAAGGGAACCAGCGGCCTCGGGGCCGACGACGAGCTGAGAGCAGGAACCAAAGACGGCATAGATGAAGGGATTGATGACAAAGCCGTAGAGACCGTGGATGGGGGGGACATGGGCCAGGTTTGAGGCATACGACAGCGCCATTGGCAGGTAGAACGAGGCCATGGTCAAGGCGGCAACGAGGTCGCCTTGGAGGTACGACAACTTGTACTGCTGGATCCACGTCAGACAGGGAATGTAGTACGACAGATACCTGCAGGAACAGATCGGTTAGCTTTCACGATTTCAAGACCAGCCAGTCAAGGAGGGGGAGGGGAGGTGGGGCTGCCGACATGAAGGTGGTGCTGCGAATGCCGGCTTGCTCGGCGAGCTCGTTGCTCTGTCCCATCTTTTTGGTGCGCACGGCTCTACCGAGACGCCTCTTCCAATGATCACTGCCCACAAGGTGTGAGATAGCATTATCCAGGGCGGGTATCATTGTTCCAGTGTCGGGGTTTGACGAGGAATCGTCCTCGTCGTCTGGACCCCACGGCGAGGGCCCATCAGGCACTTCAGCCCTGGGGCTGAAGGTGCCGTGGGAGCAGGCGCCCGCGTGAACGGGGACCGAGCGGGAAGGCATCGAGAGAAAGAGCGGGGTGCTCTCGGTGGCATTATCGGAGCTCTGCGCCTGCGCAGAGTCGTCTTCGTTGTCCATGGAGGAGCTGCTGGGACGGTGGCTGTGGCGGAGAGCGCTCGGTTGGGCGGGACGGTGGTCCCTGGAGCCGGGCCGAGGGGGAGAAGGGTTTCCACTCATATTGGGGTTTCGGCTCGTAAGGGCGTTCGAAGAGAGATACGGTCAGGTTCGTGGATTCGTTGAGCGAGGGCGACGTAAACGGCAATTCGAAGAGCAGGATGCTGAAGCGGGGGGGAGAAGACGAAGGGCGGGCGATGATGATGCAGAGCGAAAATGAGTATCACGGCGTAGGAAATATTGTTAGGAATTGCTATAGCATAGTGCCGCCTTATGCGGACGGTAAATCTCCAGCTAACGCGCACGCCATCAATGGCTCTGTCGAGGCGAAATGGAGGATGCAAAGGCGATGACGATGGCGGTGATGATGAAAGTGTTTTGGATATTTTAGGAAGGAGTTTGGGGGAGGTCAGAGGTATACCGTCACTGCGGACAAACTGGGGCAGGTGCGTCCCGCGTCGCAGATGCCAAGTGCGTAGTGGGCTTACTGGGCTTGACCTGCTAAAGCAAAAAGGGACAGTGCGGGTCGGGGTAGCGCCTGCCGTTTGGCAGTCACGGCATGGCCAATGGTCAGCAGAAGGCGCGCATGACATCAGTCAGAGTTCCGTAAGAGTTCCGACGGGGGGCCAATGAGCACGATTTCTGTTATGAATAGTACAGGGATTTTTGGATTATGCCTGTTTCATTTGAGATCTTGTTACGAAGTTATTACCTACAAACTTGAACTCGGGTGCAATTTGTTAGTGGTTGGGTAATAAGACGGAGCCCAAATCCATGTTACAAAGGCAAAAAGAAGCTGATCAGTGATAATACAGAGGCATCCAGTGGCACGTCCCCACAAACTAAGCTTAAACCTGCTCGTTGACAAACATGCCGGCCATTCCCTGTCCCGTGCCGATGCACATACTGATGAGGAGCATCTTCTTCTTCTGGCGGCGCAGCTCGCTGAGGCCGGTGACGACCTGGCGGGCGCCCGTGGCTCCCAGAGGGTGGCCGAGGGCGATGGCACCTCCTCGGGGGTTCATCTTGGCCCAGTCGAGGCCGAGCTTGTCGCGGCAGTAGACGGCCATGGAGGCAAAGGCCTCGTTGACCTCGACGACGTCCATGTCCTCGAGAGAGACGCCGACCTGAGACAGGAGCTTGGGGATGGCGATGCTGGGGCCGATACCCATGATACGCGGGGCCAGTCCAGCCACAGTGGAGCCGACGTACTTGGCCATGATGGGCTGGCCCAGCTTGACGGCGGTTGACCTCTTCATGAGGAGGAGGGCAGCAGCTGCATTCTGTCAGTATGGAACAATGGAAAAGAATTCTTCTTGCTTGATAAGGGGTAGGGTATGGATAGAGCAACGCACCTCCGTCGGTGACCTGGCTGGCGTTACCGCCAGTCGTGGTCTGACCCCACTGGGGGAAGGCGGCCCTGATCTTGCCAAGACCCTCGGCCGTGGTTCCGGGCCGGATGCCCTCGTCGCGCGTGAGCGTCACCTCCTGCCACTGGCCCTCCTTGTCCTTGACCCTGGTGGTGATGGGGACGATCTCATCGGTGGTCCAGCCGGCCTTCTGGGCGGCCTCGGCCCGTCGGAAGCTCTCGGCGGCAAACTGGTCCATCTGCTCCCTCGTGACGCCAAAGTCGCGGCTGACGTTCTCGCTAGTCCATCCCATGGGCTCCATGCAGTCGGCAGCCTCCTGGCTCTTGGCAATGACGGCCTCGTCAAACGGCTTCTCCAGACGGTCCCCGCCCGTCGACATGCTCTCGGCACCACACGCGATGCCCACCTCGATGGACCCGCTGGTGATGGCATGGGCAATGTCCGCCGTCGCCTTGAGACCAGACGAGCAGAAGCGGTTCACTGAGCTAGCGCCCGCCGTGTTGGGGAAGCCGGCAGCCAGGGAAGCGGCACGTGCCTTGTACGCGGCCTTGCCATCCGAAACCTAGTCCAAAAAGAGTCAATTCACGCAGTGCCTCAGGCGGTGCCAGCCAGCCGTCGCTGCACATAGCAAGAGCATCTGAATGAGAAGCTTCCGAATGAGAAGCAGAAGGGGGATATGACGTACATTTCCGAGGCAAATGTCCTCAACCAGGGCCGGGTCAATTCCGCTGCGCTCACGGACCTGGGCCAGCAGCGCGTAAATCAGGTACTCAAGGCTGGTGTCCTTGAAGCCACCCTTACCAGCCTTGGCCAGCGGTGTGCGAATGGCCAGAGTGACGACGATGTCATCAGGGTTCTGGGATTGCCTGAAGAATGAAAAGGTCAGCATATGAACATCTATCCCTCTTTGGTTCAAGATCGAGAAAATAGAGAAGACGGGTCGTCGGCATTCAACGTACACGTTGCTGAGGGGGGTCCCCGGAGCCAGATGGCGGAAGATGGATCCGATACGTTCAGCAGCCATTGTGTGGGTTTCAACGAGGAGGATGGACAAATGCGAGGTAAGAATATCTAGATCAAGCTCAAAAAGTATATTGAGCACGTCAGAAGCAATTCCAGGATTGAGATTCAATGTTCAAGCGAAGGAGAGACGGTCCATCAACTCCTCATCCATCATGTCGGCAAATACGGAGAGTGTGGGGCATGAGCCGAGGCACGTTGAGCGGGCCTTAGTCATCTGTCTACCCGGCAATGAGATATCACGCGCAGCCAAACTCATCAGAATGAACGGTATCCAAAGCCGGGAGTCTATATAGTTCTTCGCTACAAGTAGATGAAAGATGATTGTTTCTCGGGGCTCTGGCCATGATGGGACTGAGTCCTCCCCGGAAACCATTGCTAGAACTTGTCTCCCTGCAGCGATGGCGAGATTGGTTTCCTTGTTAACAGTGTACTTGTTGAAGGCGCGTATATATGCGGGAATCAAAGTATATCCCTAATACCCGCGCAACTGGGGCAGCGCTGTCTTGGCCTCGCTCAGTATGCCGAATCCAGGGACCGACCCACGCGGAGTACATCCGGTACTAAGTTGTCGATCATCTTGAATTCTCACATGGTATTAGTTGATCTTTGAGTCTTGTCTTAACATCGTCTCTATACTCCGTACAGCATACATCTATATATAAACCGAGTACACTAAATAAGTGAATGTAATTGATTGAAAGCCTCTCTACTCTCTCTCTTGATTCATGTACATCTGTACATACATGCAGCCATCCCCTCTTTACGAATGCAAGTCCAACCGTCCCATTTACATGTCCATGTGGTTAGTATTCTCTTTGATAACTCTTCCAAAGACCATGGCAATCGCTAAAGATATACATGCACGGAGTACCTTCCTCCCATCGCCGACATTCAATCTTCCCTGATGTTTCCAAGTTCCAACAACGCCCAATCCCCATTCCCAGTGCACTGCCAAGCCACGTTGGCTCTTTGCAATCCTCGTGTCCGTGCCTCGTAGCCTTGGGCTGCAGTAGCGTGCATGTTGGTACTTCCGCGCCGCAATGTGATAGCGTCGCGCACCTCAGCTGCGGCATGCCGCTTACCACGGTCCCTGATAATAATACGAGGTCCCGGCCTGTCAGCATGCGCCCGCGGGCGGCTGCATTCATTCCGTGATTTCCATGTACTCTGTATCTCTCGCCCTCCTCCTCCTCCTCTCCTTTCCCTCCCTCCCTTTCACTCCCCTTGAATCGATTGTGAAAAAAAAAGCGGTTCAAACCATTGAGACCCGCGTCCATGGTTCACATCACAGCGGGAGGCGTTGCGGTGGCAGCAGCACTCCTCAGTCTCGGTTCATTCGTGACTGCTGCCGACTCGTCCTCCAAGCGCGGCCTGTGCTTCGTCCCGGACGAGAACCACCCCAGCGACAACGCCATCTGGGCCGCCTCGGACAGCGACCTGACGTGGTACTACAACTACGGCTCGCTGCCCTCTCCCGCCTTCAGCAGCAAGGACCAGTCGTCGTTCGAGTTCATCCCCATGATGTGGGGGGCCAACTCCTCGAATCCTGACGACTCCTCCTGGCTCGACTCGGTCACCGACCTCATCGACGACCAGGGCGTCAACATCAGCCACGTGCTGGCCTTTAACGAGCCCGATGGCCCTTCGAGCTGGGGCGGCAGCGATCTGGAGCCGCATATCGCCGCCCGCGCTTGGGTTGCCAACTTTGAGCCCCTCGCCAAGAGAGGCGTCAAGCTCGGACTGCCGGGTTGCACCGGCGGGACGGGCAGTCTGCCCTGGCTGCAGCAGTTCCTCGCCAACTGCTCCGAGATTGTGAGCGAGGGCAAGAGCTCCAAGCGCAACTGTACCTGGGACTTTCTTCCTGTCCATTGGTACGATAACTTTGAAGGACTGGCTTCCCATATTGGTGAACGCCGAGCTGAGTACGTCTGACCCCCTCTGTTTTTGTTCTTCCCGATGCCTTCAATGGTCTCAATTCTACTCAATCGTGTATGTATTAATCATGTATGTGCAGATGGCCTGGTGCCGAAATCTGGATCACAGAGTACGCCTATGCCCACCAGGACCTCTCCGCCACACAGTCCTTCTACAATGATACGGCCAAGTGGTTTGACAGCCAGGACTACATTGGCCGCTACAGCTACTTTGGCGCCTTCCGCTCCGACAACTCCAATGTCGGCCCTAACGCTGCCTTCCTTAGCAAGGGCGGCAAGCTGACCGACATCGGGGCTTGGTATCTCGGCTCCCAGGCCGATGGCGTGGATCCCGAGAGCAACGATGACAGCCTGGCTGCGTCTGTCTACCCTGCGACACGGGGAACGATCCTGGCGGCTGCTCTTTTGGTTTCCTTGATTGCGCTCTAATGTACATATTGGACGTCTTTCTGGTTGACACAAGAACATAATACGAGTACATGATGGATGGAGTTTTGGAGAAATAATAGACAGGCAAATATGATCTCTTTGGATATACAGCACGCACTTAGGGGGTTTCTCAGACGTGCAGTCAGTAACGATCTTAGTTAATAATGATTGTGTGTGACTCTATCCCTCTCGAGATCATCGCTGTTGATCATCTAACCACGTGTCTTAATGGTACTATACCACGCGCACGCCAACCTTCTTTCCTTGTCAGAGGCTTAGACTGGTTCTTCTTCAAAGATGGGTGGCATGACATGCGTCCTTTGTGGTACCGTCAATCTCGGCAGTCCTCCCAGCTCAAAGGCCTCAGATTCACTTGGTCCCCGGTATGTGAAATACCTCCGGGCGCGGGAAGTCGACGTTGCAAGGGTCTTGCTGAGTCTTCGGTGTCTTTTTGGTTCGGCACCATCTACGCTGTTGTCGCTCTCTTTGACATGGAGAGGTACATTCGAGCTTGTATCACGCCCACCACCTTGATCCCAGACGCCGTGGTAGACGGGGCGGCCCGAGAATAGACCAAACTCCCTCTTGATCAGCTTCCACAGTTCGACACAGGCGACAAAGGCCACGAATAACCCTGCGATGACGGCCCACTCCCACGTTATGGCTTTGTGCTTGAAAAAGTTGACGTTGATGGGCGGTATGTAGATGACGGGCAGGACAGAGAGGGCACCGCCAAGCGCAGACCAGAAGAGGAAGCGGTTGGTGTAGAGGCCCGCCCAGAATGGCCAACGGCTGGGGCTGTCACTGAGGTGGAATATCGATTTCTTGGGGCTCTTGAGCTCCAACGACGACAAGAGGATGAGCAGGGTAAAGGTGGCAAAGGTGGCCGCACGGGCTCGGAAGACGGTGTCGCATGAGTCGTTCCACGACTCGTTGCAGTCGTGGCCCAAGGGGTTCATGCCGCCATGGTTAGCACCGCCGCGGTGGACGACAATGTGGAATGTGAGCAGGCTGCAGATACCCATACTGATGCCGTAGATGAGCATGTCGACGATAAGCTCGTTGGTAAAGATGCCGCGCTTCTGGGACTGTGGCCCTCGTCTCATCACCTTGGGGCAGGCGGGCTCGCGGCCAAGGCCAAAGGTCGGCATCGATGTCGCCATGTTGATCCAGATGATTTCAAGGGGCGAGATCGGGAAGACCGAGATACCTTTGGAGTCGATGAAGCCAAGTCCCGCCATGAGCAAAATCACCTCGCCAAGGTTGGAAATAAGGAGGTGTAGGACAAACTTCTGGACGTTGTCAAACATGCGACGGCCCTCGCGGATCGCTGCCACAATCGAGTCGAACTTGTCGTCGGCCAGGACAATCTTGGACGCCGACTTGGCCACATCAGACCCGGACCCCATGGCGATTCCCACGTCCGCCTTGGACAGCGATGGTGCGTCGTTGACTCCGTCGCCCGTCATGGCCACGAATGCGCCCCGTCGCCGCAGAGCCTCAATCATGCGCGTCTTGGTCGATGGCGCGCACCGCGCAATCACCAGTGGTAGTTCCTCGAGCTTGTCAATCTGTTGGTCCGTCATGAGGTCAAAGGTTGTAGCCCTCTGCACCACAGACCGAGCGACGCGGTCCGGCAGCACACCGAGCCTCTTGGGAATGATGCCCACCTCCCTGGCAATGGCCTTGGCCGTCTCCGGGTGGTCCCCCGTGAGCATGTGCACCTTGATCCCGGCACTGCAGCACTCCGAGATGGACATTTTTGTCTCCCGTCGCGGGGGGTCGTAGATTCCTGCCAGCCCCAAGAGCGTGAGGGTTTGTTCCACTGTGGCCCGGAATCCCGATTCGTCAACCTGAGCCTCGTTGCATGATGGCGGCCACGGTCCGGTCCACGGCCTGTATGCAACAGCCAGCACGCGCTGTCCCTTGGCCGCCAGCTTGCTCATCTGTGCCATGACATGCTCCTTGACCTCGCCAGTTGCCGGGACGCGCGACTCGTCGGTGATGACGTACTGGCACAAATCTAGGACTCTCTCAACCGCTCCCTTTGTGAAAACAACCGTCTTGTGTCCTCCATCGTGATTGGCAGTGGAATTTGATGAACGGTGGGCGGCAACACAGTGAAATGGCGTCTCGTAAACCACAGACATGCACTTGATGTTGCTGTCAAAGGGAAACTCAGCCAGCTGGCGCCACCCCTGTTCGTGGAGGATCTTCTGTCCCTGGTCGAAGCGTTGTGAAAACACCTGCAGAGCAATCTCGGTGGGCTCGCCAGTAGTCTTCCACTTCCCGTCGACATGGTCAAAGCGCACGGTAGCAAGGTTGCAGAGCGCCACGCTCTGGAGGAACAGACGGAACGGATAGGTCAGCATAGCCTGCTTCTCGGCGCCACGATTGTCGCCCAGTGTGTGGACAACACGTCCCCTTTCGGGGTTTGTTGGGTCCTGGGAGTCACGGACGAAATAGTTGTGATCGCCGGGAAGCCAGACATTCCGGACAATCATAGCACCCTCTGTCAGTGTCCCTGTCTTGTCGGAACAAATGTTTGTGATACCGCCGAGGGCCTCAAGCGCCGACATGTCCCTGACGACGATGTTGGCCTTGCGCAGGACGGTGACTGCCACGACCATGGTGATGGTAAGGACGGCGACCAGAGACTCGGGAATGATGGCGACACCAATCGATATGGCATAAATGACAACCTCGTTTTCGAGGCGGAACTTGTTGACTGCGAAGACAATGACGGCTAGGAGGATGGAGCACAACAAGAGGGCATATGCGAAGACGGCCAGCCTGCGCTGCAGCGGAGTGCCCTCAGTGAGCCCGAGAACCTTGCCGACGGCGTCATAGGTGCGCTTTGCCAGCCCAATAGCCGTCTGACGCTTGCCGTACTTCGCATAATTCATGGACCGCCCAGACTTGCGCGTCCTGCTGTTTGTTGTGCTGGCAATCTTGCCTACCTCGGTTTCCATGCCTGTGTGCGTGACTATTCCTCGGCCGCGACCCTTTTGAACGACAGTCGTAGCATATGCCATGTTGAAGCGGTCACCGATGCTGACTTCTTCACCTGATGAGGGAATGACTTGGGGGTGTTTCTCCACAGAAATCGACTCGCCCGTCAACTGACTCTCTTCGCAGGCGAGGTTCATGGCCTCAAAGATACGCATGTCTGCTGGTACCGTGTCGCCTGTCTTGAGCAGAACAATCTCTCCCGGGACAACTTCGGGGCTGGGAAGGGTTAGCATGATTCATTCTTTTTTTCTTCCTTCTCGCCTTCTCTCGTTCTTGACAAGGTTGACACTTACTTTGGAATGACGCGGGTGCTTCCGTCTCTCAGAACCATGGCGCTTGGTGAAGATAGAGCGCGCAGAGCGTCGATGTGCTTCTGGGCTCGATATTCCTGGGAGAAGCCAATCGCAATATTGAGGACAACGACAAGGGCGAGAACAATTCCCTCAACGTAATCTTTCATGGTGAAGCTGAGACTCATGGAAAGTAGCAGGATCATGATCATGGCATTGAAAACCTGCTTGGCCAAGATTCTGTATGCCGAGCTGCCGTGGACTGTCAACAGTTCGTTCTTGGGGTAGCGGTTATTCAGTAGAGCCACTTGGACTCCGCTAAGACCGATATCGATGTTGGTCTGAAGGGTCTCTGCTGTCTCGTCAACAGACAGGAGAAAGGGGGGTTTCGTGAACTCAGCCATTGTCGGCGGAGTGACACCGGATGTATCGTGACTGCTTCAGATGGAAGAAGATCTGTGTGGTCATTTGCGTCTACATGTATGTGTAGACGAGATGATGTGGATGGTGCTTCTTTGTACTTGGGAAAGACATTGAGGTCCGGTGTCGAAGATGATGATGCTGAAGACAGAGAGAGAAAATCTCACAGTCTCTGTGCTTCTCGTCCTGATATAACTTCCCCTCGTGACGTGAAGTATCGTTCGGAAGGAGTTAGTTTTGGGTTGTCTGGAAAAACCAAACTCAGCGCGGGGCTTTTCATCTGGTCATATCGCCTGGTTTTGCCTCGTTTGAAAGAATCTGCTTCATAAAAGCTTGGCCTATTAGATATATGTCGGCTCCTCATGGTGATGTTGGCGTGCATCCTGCTAAGGGCGGCGATTCGATATCGTTTCGAGTGCCTCACAATTCAAAAGTCTGTGGACAATTTTGCTGGTGCGCTTGCAAGAGACCTCGAATTGGCGGCGTCCTGAGAAGCGGATAAAGTATGATGGCGCCACTCGTGGTAGCAAAGTATCGACATTGACCGACCTTGAAACCTTTGCGAGTCTCTGTCCTGTCTTTCCATTCCTATGGTTCTGGTAAATCGCCTATGGAGTATAATGCGACACGGCAAATGTGGCTCCGTTTTGGGCACAGCAGCTGATATCGGCGATTGTATGGAACCATCATCTTCCATCCTATGGTGTAGCTGGCCTGGAAGCCTCTTGCTCGTCGTGTCATCTCTTCGTCACGGGCGGGCGTTTCACTCTTGAGAGGCAAATTCGTGTTTTCCCACATGGCCACCACAATCGTTATATTTGTTTTTGCAGCCCCAAATCATCTATACCAATTGGTAAGAGCAAACATGGCTTCGCATTCGCTTGGCAAACCCTAAAAACTCCATCACTTGCGCCTATGCCCCGGGATAATACTATCGCGCGAGGGCTGTCTTTGTTTGTTTCGAACTTCTTCTGAGCTCTTAGTCCTTGAGGTTGTAGATCTTCTGGATGTTCTTGAGCACCGCCTGGAAGTCAATGTTGAGGTCCTTGAGGAGACCATCCTTGAAGCTAAAGACCCAGCCGTGGACAATGGGGAACTTGTTCTCGTCGTACGACTTTTGAACGGCGGCCGTCTTGATAATGTTGCGGCACTGCTCAATGACGTTGAGCTCGACGAGGCGGTCGTAGCGCTTCTCGTCGTCAGTGATGGCGTCGAGCTCCGCCTCGTGCAGGCGGTAGACGTCGCGGATGTTTCGGAGCCAGGGGTTGAGCAGGCCGAGGTCCTTGGGGGTCATGGCGGCCTTAACACCACCGCACCCGTAGTGGCCGCAGACAACAATGTGCTTGACACCAAGGTGACGGACGGCGTAGTTGATGACGCTCATGACGTTGAGGTCTGTGTTGACGACGAGGTTGGCAATGTTGCGGTGAATGAAGGCCTCACCAGGCTCAAGGCCGGTGATCTGCTCGGCAGGGATGCGAGAGTCGCTGCATCCTACCCAGAGGTACTCGGGCGTCTGGCCAGCGGCGAGGCGCTCAAAGTAGCCCGGGTCGCTGTCATGCTTCCCCTTGGCCCACTTGCGATTGTTCTCAAAGATCTTGTCGTGCGTCTCCTGAAGGTACTTGGACACTTCCTGTTCAGCCATTGCGCGCCAGGGACTGGGGTCGAAGAAGCCGGCTGATGAACTGTAGTGTGCTTTGTCCTTGAGAGGAGACGAGGCCGAAGACGGTGGTGACGTGGGAGGGCGAGGTCCGCAGCAGGAAGAGGAAGCTCGTATTATTATGGGTGTTGCTGTCGTGGTGGGAACAAGAGGAGATGATGACTGGACACGGATGGTTCGGAGAGATGGCGGACGAAGCAGTCGTGTTGCTCTTGTAGTTGACAACGGTGAGAAGCGGAGGGGAAGCATTGGCGGAAGCGAGGGAGGCGACACGAGAGTCAAGTGACAGCTGATCGGTGGGACAGACGGGATGAGAGAAAAAAAAAGGGCTTGCATGCACTATGTATGCATACCACCACACGTGTACTAGTATTGCGAGTAAACGCCAAGGTAGGGCCGCCTGTGGGGATGATTGGGTCGTCGTTGGTGATGGTTGGTGCAAAGTGTTGAGGCGTTGGTGATTTTTGCTCCGGGCGGGAGCTATGACGAAAGGGAAGGAGGGAAGGAAGGTACGTACTGGGATCCACCTGCTCATTCCCTAATTTTTGGTTGGTCGATCTCAGAACAGGGGAGGCGCGTTGCTGCGAGAGCTGATTTCCCAAAGCGGCAGTCCGATGGCGGAGGTGGGCTACCCTGAATAACGCTGTGACGCCGTTACACAAAGATGGTATTAATGGTATAACGGGGAGTTGAACATGAAGAAAAAAACGCATTCCAAGAATTAAAAATAGTACGTATATATTTATGTAATGGCGCAAGATGCATAGGAGGAAAGAAAGTGGTTTGTACGAGTACGAATAGTTCGCCGTTGGCTTACTCCGCCTGCGCGAGTTTTGTGATACTACAGACATGTACATGTATGCATGTGATTCATAACTTTCTGCATGTCATGATAAGATTCTGGATTGGGAGTGCACATGTCCTCGTAAGCAGAAAATTGGCTTTCTTCGACGTCGTATTCCTCCAGAAGCCCGTGAACCCCGTATCTACTCGGGCCGGAATTCCTTGGTTACCCGTTTCGGCTCGTAGTAAGGGTTCCCGAGCGGAACAAACTCCAAGTCCTTGTATCCAAACTCGGCCGGCCCGCCCAGCTGGATGCCGCGGGGCGTATACCAATGCGGGTGCGCAACAAAGGCCACGACACTGACCCTGACGCCGTATCGGATCTCCTGTGTCCCCAGAGCGTACCCGTCGCTGCCGATGAGAGAAATGAGGTCGGGGACCGTGCATAGAATCTCCCCACGGGGTCTGTCTGGAGTCGAGGCCTGGCCGGGCTCCACGAGCTCTGCGTATAGGTACTCGTTCTGGAAGGGCAGCACCATTTCACGAGTCTCCTTGCTGACTGCGTCGCCGTACTCGCGTTCATCCTCACCCAATGGCTTCAGCCTCACGATTCCTTCGGTGTAACCTCCCGCTGAAACCTGGCGCTGCACGCTGACAATCTTGCCAGTGTAAAGGACTCGTCCGGATGGGTTTGCCTCAATCTGTAGTCTGGTTAGCATATATACCACCCTAGATCTGTGCTTGGGAACACAGATAGAGAAGGGGGAAGTAGACGTACAATGGCCTTTCCAATGTCCGTGTTCTGCTGGCGTGCCAAGTATACGGCCCTGCCGATATACCAGGCTAGCGAGGTGGTGCCCAAAGTCCCGACCTTCTTGGTATCTTTGACAGAAATGGGTGGAATGACCATCTGGCTAAAGAGGCCAAGCTCCTGTCCAGCCTTCCTGTGGATCTTCTCCATCTTTTGGAAGTCCTTGGCTCTGTTGACTGTGACCGTATTTCCATGGCCGTCGGCCTGCGTGCAAGGGGTCGGACACATGTCAAACACTATAATCTTCTCATTAGTCAAAGCTAGGTTGCATCAAGAGTTTCAGAACCCACGGTAAGGCGTCAAAATGTAAAGACGGGGATAGGCCCGCCCCATGTAGTCGCCGTCGATAGTAGGAACACCGTAGTGGTTCCCAGTCAGGAGAGGACGGATTCCATTCATGCCACCGATTTCAATCTAGTCACAATATGCACGTTAGTTCCATGGATAGCTTGTGTCCAAATTGTCTTACGGACGGCTGGATATGCACTTACCGCTGCTTGAGCGACCATCTTCTTGCCTGGGTGGGCTGCCAACACGGCCTCGGTAGCATCTATCGACTCGGTTCCGCTACCGATCCTCTCGATCGTGACAGTCGGTGCTCTGTACCTCAATAGTCAATCAACATGAACCGCTAGAGTGTCCCATTGCAAAGCCACTCACCCATAGGCGATACTACCCATGATGTAGTCATCTTCTGGGAGGGTATCAATGTCAACAACGGGCAGACGGGCACCGGTCTTGATGGCGGCACGAGCAGCCATGTAGCACAAATATCCCGGACCACCTCCGCCGCACGCCAGAATGCTGCATCCCATAGCTAGGAACTCGCAGTCAACCTCGGATACCCACCAAGTCCCGTCCTTGTCCACCTCTGGTCGATATTCGCGGACATCAATGAGGGCTGAAGGGCTGACAATGAAGTCTTTGGGGTCCTTTTCCGAGTTCAGAGTCTTTTTGACCGTCTTAGTCCACGTCTGGGCAGCGTCTTTCTCACCCTCGGTTTCCAAAGAGCTCAGGGAGATGTCTTTTCGAAGAAGACCAGCCTGTTTCCATATCATTAGTCGGGACACCAGAGCCAATCTGGCCATATCAGATGGAGATGAAGAAACTTACAGCCCTGGCAACAATCCTGCTGGCGCGCATCTGCACATACTGCAGAGGCATGTTGTCAAGCTCAATGACCTTGACCGTAGCTGGATCAGCACCAGCCTGGATGGCAATCCTTTTGGCCTCTTCGCACACTTCGTCAACCACCTTCTCCTCATTCTGCCCCTCCAGAACCTTGATGACATCAACGGATCCCGCCACCTTGGCAATCGCAGCGCCGACGGCGTTGGCACAATCATGGAACCTGGATGCTATTAGATTAATTGTAACAAACGTATAGATTGGAGGGCTGCGTTGTCATACTGGGGGCGAATGAGCTCGGAGACACCGTCCAACGGGTCAATGTTGACGATACTTCCACCGCCAACAACAATGACGACGGCAGGATCAGCACTCAGCTTCATGCTGTCAATGGCCTTTTCCATGATTGATTTCATAGACGCTCTGGCCTTTTCGATGACGTTGGCAGGTACATCTTTCACTTTACTGACGTCGCCAATCTGTTCCTTGCCAGCGGCTACTACGATATCTGTAAGAGAGGCAGGTGTGAGCATATGGGAAGTTAGGCGGCCTGAACACGAACGTACCGGTAGCTGTCAATGTGGATCCACCAAAGACGAGAGATTCAGTCGGTAGTCGGTGTCCTACGGATTCAGGACCAACGTGGACAGCATCTCCGTGTTCTTCAACCTTTGTACCGCCTCCAAGAGCAACCGAGACAACTTCGGGCATAGAGAATATGCTCCTGACACCTCCAATTTCTACCCAGGTTCCAGCTTGCCTGGGGAATCCTGACGGGAGCCTGAGCGAAGCCACGGGTTAGGACCAATAGGGAGCAGCGATGCCATAAAAAAGTAAATATGAGCAATTGCGACTTACAGGGCACAAACATCCGTAGTCGTACCGCCAATGTCGACAACGATTACGGGAGCATTGGGCATTGTGCCACTGGCCGTATCCAAGCCCGCAAGATATGCGGCACCTGTCATGGAGTTTGTAGGCCCACTGGAGAAGGTCTTGATGGGACACTTTTCGGCCATGGCGGCATCGATAATGGTACCGTCATTCTGGGTCAGGAAGAGAGGACACTTGATTTTGAGGGAGCTCATGGCAAGCTTGAAGCTCCGGATAGTGGTCCGGGCAAACTTGAGAATCGAAGTGTTTAGGATGGTGGCATTTTCTCGTTCGATAAAGCCAAGTTGTCCAACTAATTGTAACCTGTAAGTTTCATACCCGCAACGTGTATTCTAGACGAAGAGACGAAGGCACTTACCATCCCTGGAGCAGACAATGTCGGCGTTTGGAATCTCTTCCCTGACAATCTTACTGACTCGGGCCTCTTGCAAGCCCTCCGTGTCCAGGGGCGAGAAGATCCCGACAATGGCAATATCGTCGATTCCCTTTTCTTTGATTAGTCGGCATTCATCCCTTATCTGGGCTTCATTGATGGGCAGAATCTCCCTCGTGTCATCTGCGCAAATGCGTTAGCCGCCACACATGTCCATAGAGATCACTGGGAGAACATTGCCCACATTCGAGACCTCCGTCCAGGTAAGATACGTGGCCATTCATAAGGCGAGACAGAATGGGAGGGAAGTCGCCAAAGGCCGGATTCTCTCTACTATAAGGGCCACAGATACGCATGACGGCAACCCGCCTCAGATTCACTTCATCAGCCTGAACGACGGCATTGATAAAGTGCTGCAGAATAGAAAATATCGAGTGTCAGCAAAAAACAACGCTTGCAAAACAGCTTGGGTTGCCCGCATACCGTGGTCCCAATCATAACACCACCAATCTTGTCCATGGGAACATCGCATTGGGATAAGGCCCCCTCCACAGCCTTGGTGATGCCCTCAGTCACATCGGGCGTTGTGGGGGACTTGAAGGTACTTCGAATGCCCCGGTTGGGAGCATTGGATTCTCCGGGGTCTGTGCAGACATGTTAACCATGAACGCCTATACTCATACTCACATTTTGGATTTGGGGAAGACTGATGAAAAGGTCTCTCAGCACATACGGAGAACGACACAATCAGTATTTGTCCCGCCTAAGAACCACACCAACTCTAGGTTAACCAACGTTCCTCAGTGGGAATGGTGCGGACAAGCCTACCGACGTCGACACCGACACGGAAGATTTTGTCAGCAGCCATGATGGTTTGATGGCTCTCGTTTCGGACTCGTATAAGTCCTAGTGATATAGACTACTCGTACTCCGTATTATACGAGCATCCAACGGCAATTAGATGGCCCTTGCGTCGTAGCTGGCGGCTGTGATGTTGGAAATGGGCTTGTGGGCCAAGACCAAGGGAAATCGCCGTACGAGTAAGGGGGGGGGAAGCGGAGCGACGTCGACGTGACAGGATTCAGGACTCAGAACAAAGCCCTCGAGGCCATGGGATTCTGAGGCCTCTCAACGCCGACAGCCGACGGTTTGATTAATAGTCCTATGACTCCTATCTCCTCACGCATCCATGCATGGGTTTCAAGGGCTTTGAATCGTCTTGGGCCATTCAACCATTGTGCGGCATCTTCCTTGCGTCGTCGATGCGACGCTACTCTCAAAGGTAAAATCGCATTGTGGGTACCTCCTTCCTCGTGCCGCACTTTCCCACGATGAAGGACCCACTTTGGCAAGTGCTCCTCGGGGACACCTTCCCTTCATCTCAGCTACGCAGTCCTCCGTCATCCATCAGCGTTGCATGCATTACACCTGCAGCATCTTCAACGACAGATCACTTCCCCTTCCCACCTAACCCGCGCCTAGGGTCCTATCCGCCGGACCCAATGAAGTGGTTTTCGCGGCCTACACCCCGGTTCCCCGAAGTAGCGTCCGCCACTCATCTCGCGGCTTTGCAAGGCCTCCGTCTCCAGAATGACCGGGGTGGTTGCATCTAGCCGTTGACCCTGGTATATTCGAAGATTGGAAGAGCACGCGTTTGTTCCATCCCGTCGGGCGTCGCGCCTCCCGCCTCCCGCTGTCGACGTTTCAGCCAACTGCACCCTCTGCCACCACGCCGCAGCCAACCGGCCGGTCTAAGACAAGTTGTCTTGCGCGAACACGAGGTGGAGGACATGGTCAACGACCGAAACACGGGAGAGAAGACGATTTCGAACAAACACGCACAACCACGACGACGACACCATGGCGCCCTCCTTTGTGGTAAAGGCGTTGCGCAAGATTGAGCTCCCTCAAGAGGAGGAGGCCGACCGATGGATGAACGAAGATATCCGCCCTGTGCCTCTGGAACGCCAGACTTGGGGTACGCCCACAACGCCCAGAAAACATCGATAACCCACTGCAATGCGGCCGTCCTTACTGACATTTAATCCGGCGTCGTCTAGGCCCTATCCAGTATGTCGAGCTGTGGTTTTGCGTCAACTTGAACATGACCAGCTATCAGGTTGGGTCTTCACTCATCGCCTCGGGTCTCAACTTTTGGCAGGCAATCATCATCATTCTCGTCGGGAATGCCATGGCTACGGGGTTTGCAGTCCTCAACAGCGTCGCTGGAGCATCGAGTCACCTCGGCTTTCCCGTCATCTGCCGCAGCGTCTGGGGTAAGATAACCTAGGCCATCTTGGCCCAACTCCAGCCCTGATTCTGATTCTGCTGCCGATACTGATACTAACGGGTGGCTCGCTTAGGAATGTATGGGGCCTACTTCCCCGTCCTCAACCGCATCCTAACCTCGATCGTGTGGTACGGTGTGCAGGCCGTCATTGGCGGTCGAATGATATACATCTGCCTTCGGTCGATTTGGATAGACCTGGATGACCGCATCCCCAACACGCTCCCCGAAAGCATCGGCATCACGACTGCACAATTTGTTGGATACGTCCTCTTCAACTTTCTGTGCTGCGTTTTCATCTGGTTCCGACCTCAGCAGCTCCGTCCCTACTTCCACTTTGCTTCAATCCTCGTCTTTCTCACCCTCTTTGTCCTTCTGGGATGGGCTGTTGGAACAAGCGATGCATGGGGAGATGTGGTCAACGACACGTCGAGCGTCACGTCGAAAAATGAGCTTGGATGGACCATGGTTGCTGGCATGATGTCCATCATTGGCAATATCTCCTCTGGTATCCTCAACCAGAGCGATTATACTCGATTTGCCAAGAAGCCTAGCGACGTCACCTGGTCTCAGGCCATCTCCTTCATGATCAGCGGCTCGACCGTGTCATGTATCGGGGTTGTAGTCACGGCGGCCACGCAGAAGAGTATGTTGCGGAGACGCCCCACAGCAATACGGAGCAAACGCCAAGGATCTCGAAGGAAACATGCTAATGCAATATACAGGGTACGGGAACGGGACGGCCCTCTGGGACCCCACAACACTATTTGCGCAGATCCAGGACCGCCACGGCTCCGGGGGTCGGGCGGCCGCCTTCTTCCTGGGAGTCGTCTTCATCTTCTCCCAGCTCTCGATCAACGTCGTCGGCAACGTCCTCGCCGGCGGCCTCGATGTTGCCAGCGTCTTCCCCAAGTACGTCAACCTACGACGCGGCGCCTATGTCCTTGCCGCCCTCTCGGTCCTGCCCAACCCATGGCAGCAACTGGCCTCTAGTACAACGTGAGTTATAGATCCCCCCCTCCTCGATCTCATATTTCGTTTCTCCCTTGTATCAACTCTGACATGCCATCGTCGCCCAGGTTCTTGTCCGTTCTGAGCGCATACTCTGTCTTTCTGGGACCCATGATTGGACTCTTGTGCGTCCACTTCTGGATCATTCAAAAGCGCAAGTTCTCGTACCCAGACCTGTATATCGGAACATCCAAGTCGGCCTACTGGTACCAATACGGCGTCAACTGGCAGACGGTAGTGGCCTGGGTCCTGGCTGTGGTCCCCAGCATGCCCGGCTTCGTCGCCTCTGTCAACTCGGGCGTCAAACTCGGCAAAAGCGCCTCTCACATCTTTAGCATCTCCTTCCTCCTTGGATTCACACTCGGTAAGAGAACACATGCCATACCTCGGAAAACATTCGCTGTGTGTACTGACACGTGTAAATAGCTGCGTTTTTCGCCTTTGTATTCAACTTCATCTGGCCTGTCGCTCCTGCCCTGGAGAACTGGGACCAACCGGAGGCATCTGGGGCACCATCCGAGCTCAGCGACTTTCCCGAGAACAAGAGGGGCACCAATGAGCCGACAGATAGGAGGGCAGATGAGGGCGTCTAGTCCTCCAACTTCATTTAGACACCCCCTTGCACTCGCTTATTCACGTAGAACCAGTTATACATATATACTAGTATATAGAGCTGCCAACTGCATAGTAGTAGAGAATATTCGATTAATAATCTATCTGCGATCATGCATGGTGTCAATGTGATGGATCATTGTCAGAATAGGAGTAGAAATGAAAGAGTCGTATTCAAAAGATGGCTATGCTATGCTATCAGGTATCAGGTATCATAGTATAGTAGTACTGCGTACTGCATACTCGCACTGCGCACTCTAGTACTGCCTCGACTGCAACCACAGGGTGACATCCTCCCTGGCATACGCCTTGTAGGTCGCATTCCTCCTGATGCTGGCCCTAATGTACTCGACCTGCTTCCTGGTGTCGGCCACCCAGTTGTCCTTGAACCAGGCGTCAATCTCGTCGGCCAGGTGCACGTCCGAGAAGTGGCGCAGGCTCTCCTCAATCCACCAGTCGCGGCAGGTCGAGTTGCGGTCAAGGCGGTCCTTGACGCTGGCCCAGTTGCGCTTGGCGTAATCCCACTGGATGTGCCTGCAGGCAATGTTTTGGCCCATGATGGTACCTAGGAGATGCACGTGCTGCAGGGGCACATTATCTTCGCCAAGAAAGGCATAGTCGAGTAGCTTGTTGGCAAGATCGGCGTCGCCGACGGATGCCAAGGCACTGAGGAAGATTTCCTGGCCGTCGAGAGATGGATCTGTCTCAAATGCTTTCTTGACGACGTCAAAGTCGGCTTCTGTTCCTGTGCTAATGCAACATGCCAGAATGACACCCCGTAGACTCGGGTGCAGAGCAGAAGCGTCGCCAGCTGCCCACTTGTCGAAATGAGCTCTCGCCTCGCTCATAATGCCCTGGTCATCTGTATCGAAGCCCAGCTTGATAAGGACCTTGAAGAGCTCGGCCTCTGTATACCCCAGCTCACCCTTTTCCCACACCAGCCTCCCTCGGACGTCGCTGATCAGGTGTTTGGTAAAGGTCTTGATGCTCTCGAGAATGGCGTCGTCGTCTACAAAGATGGAGCAGATGAATGCAAGCGACCGGCTGATGGCAAGCCAGACGAATCCGTCCTGTGAGCCCCTGATGTTCCAGATGAACTCCAGTAGCTCGCTTGTAGGCTTCAAGGAATTCAGAGTCATGGTCCCCAAATCACAAATCACGCCAACAATGTCGGTCGGCGACACGTCAGACGATTCATTGATCGCCTTGGCCAACGCGGTCGAGTCGTGATCAATACAAAAGTACCCAACGTGTCCCGCGTTCAGAGCGACACTTCCCTCACCTCGACCAGCGAGCAGTTTGACCGGAATGTCCCAGTGGCTGGATACTTGGTTATCCTCAGTGGACAGGATAGAATTCTGCACAATGCGTGGCTCATCTTCACGTGCAAGCCGTGCAATTGGAAATGATGGAATGTGGATCCATGTGTCCATCAACTTGGAGACATCTACACCGGAGACAAGACTGAGAGCCTCCCATAGATCCTCCGACTGAGCATTCCGGTATGCGTGCTTGTTGAGATAGTTTGTGAGGCCTTTCAAGAAGACGTCCTGTCCAATGTGGTCTGCAAGCATGCGGATGACGGAACTGGCCTTGAAGTAGCTGATCTGGTCAAACATTTGGAGAGCAGCATTCTCGTCGTCGACCTTGTTCACAATGGGGTGGGTTGTGGGAAGACTGTCCAGCTTCATGACATCATCCATGATCTCGGCCTAGAAATTGTCAGTGACTACCCCGTAATGTTCAAATGGGTCGGTTGGGGTCATTGATTGCATACTGTGTACTGTCCCCAGATGTTCCACTCTGTATCGATTGAATTAGCATAGCGCCATGTGAAGTGACATGATAACGTGCCAGAACCTACCCGGGTACAAGTGATCGACGGCAGTAAAGCCAGCCCAGGTAGCAAAGCCCTCGTTGAGCCAGAGCTCGGTCCAACTGTGCATTGTGACGAGATTTCCGAACCACTGGTGGGCCAACTCATGGGCTACCACGTACGCCGCCTTGGCCTTGACACGGTTGTTAGAGGTGGCCGGGTCGAAGAGGATCTTCGTTGGCTTGTAAGTGATCAGACCCCAGTTCTCCATGGCACCCGACACGAATTCCGGAACAATCAAATGATCGCTTTTTGCGATGGGATAGTCAATGGAAAAGAAGTCCTGGTAGAGATCTAAGACCTTGCTCGCGCAGTCCAACGCCAGCCCTGCATATTGGACAAGCCCCGGGGGCGTGTAGACACGAACGGGAATCTTGGACCCGCCGTGGGTGTTTTGCGTCCTCCCTTCGATGTATTCTAAGTCGGCCATGGCCCACACCAAAAGCTGCATATAGCCGTCCGTTGTTAGCCACATGCATCCGCACCCCAGCTTTCTTGAGGGGTAGGTAGCAGAACTCACGTAGGTACTCATGACAGGGGTCTTTTGGAAGTGGACTCTCTTCATGCCGCTCTTGTCACCCGACAGCTCCGACTCGCTCTCGGATGGCATGTTACTGAGCACTGTAAGCTCTCTGGGGGCTTCGACGTCGATTTCAAATGTCGCCTTCAGGTGGGGCTCGTCGAAGCAGGGAAACGCTTGTCTGGCGTAGCAGGGCTCGAAATGGGTGGAAAGGACAACCGAATCTTGGCCATCGCGGATGGTGTTGGGCGTGGCAGCTGGCGTTCGGTATCTAGCACGAAAGAATCCCGACATGGAATTCCCAATCAAGGCTTGGTAGTCGATACTGATGGTGACATGTCCCGGTGCCAGCTGCTCAGCAAGGCGGACATGCAAGAGACCGTCTGCGCAACCGGTCGCATCACTGAGGTCTACACATGTGGCCGTAAGTCAGTTCTTGAAGGCTGTCGCAGAATGTTAAATTGAATTGGGTTGAAAGAACCCACCGACGGCATCACCAGAAGCCGGCGCCAGCTCTACCTTGGACACGCGGATTCCGACGGCATGAATTGTGAATTCTGTAATGGGCCGTGTGATGTCTGCAGCAATTACAACGGTACCCTTGAACTTCCATTCTGGGGCGAACTCGATGTCGTAAACGGACAATCGATAAGCCACCGGAACCACACTGTCGGGTGCTTTGGGTGACACAGAAGCATCATTGGACGGGTGTTGGTGTTGGTGGGTGTCGTCTGCCGGAGACTGCGAGACATTGTCTGTACCCATGTCGGATCTGGGACCACGAAGGATCTGGTCAGAGACGGCAAAGAAGAGAGTGCCCCGCGTGTGACAGGTATACACGAGGCGGAGCCCTTGGAATACGGCGTACTCGGGAATGATACAAACTCGCAAATATGACAAGAAATGCAGGCTTCGAGACGGCAACGAAGAGGCAGTACCACGGGTTTATGATGGTGATGGTGATGGTGATGGTGTACGAGCATGCTCCGAGAAAGAAGAGGAGCAAGGCAGGGCCTGTTTATCGTGCTCGTACGCTCCTTCCATGGCTGAAATATTAACGCATACGAATGCTTTGTGCGAGATCTACTCTTTCCAATATTCTCTCATCTCGGTGACTCCTTCCGTGTTTTTTGGTGCTCGCCGTTGGACCCCACTGAACCGTTGGGCAACTGCGTTGAGGCGCTCGCTGGGAAGCAGCGACCAAGCGACGTACATAAACTCCAGGGTAATTTGAGTTTGATGGTCGTGCTTGGTATGCACCGTTCGACTGCCGAACCAAGGGTCGCTCAAAGGGCCGCAGGGTCCTCCTGTCCAGCATCACGCATCAGACGAGCCTTGGTCTCTCCCATCTCCTCACTCAAGGCATCAGCAGGAAGGTTTGGGCGACCGGGGGTTCGTCAGTCCCACAAAACATCCCCACCCGCACCCATCAAACATGCACTTCCGCTGCCCGCATAATGGTCTGACGGGGGCCTCATTGGACCTAGGACAAGGTCTTCGGACTACCTGTCAGCCTATCACGATGCAACCTTCCCCCCTCCACCCACCCGAGCATATCTCCTCGGTACGAGTACGAGTATGACCAACCTGCCAGCTTGCCAGCAGCCTACCAACCTACGACCGACTTTCTCTCTCTCTCTCTCTCCTGTGGAACGCTCATCTCGTCGGGCCCATGCAGACACCGGACGGTCCCAGTTTATTATTACGCTGCATCTTGTCGAGGTCCCCTTCGCGGTCCTCCCAACGCTGCCGGCAAGGTATTCCATTTTTGTCACCATCTGCCGAGTAGCTCCATCGCTCCAATATATGACTACGCTTGGCCCTTCCCCCCCGGATATCCCCCCCATATTCCCGACCCATCAGGTCCATCAGGTCCATCAGGTCCACCATGTCCACCGACACCTCCAAGAAGTCCAGGCCGAGAACACGGACCTTTACGGCATGCCTCACCTGCCGCTCACGCAAGGTCAAGTGTGATCTTGGCCGTCCCGCCTGTGCCAACTGTCAACGCCTCAAGCTCACCTGCTCTGGATACGATGCCGTGCTACGATGGATGCCCGTCTGGAATCCTCGCCGGACCAACGGCAAGGACCAGCCGGCCAACACTGCCGCCCAGTCTGTTGGTGATCAGGGCCGCAAGGCTCGGACAGAACTGCTCTCAGGTATGTTGGCTGCCCGCTGCTCGGCACCCCCTTCTCTGATACACCTGGGCTCGTACGAGAATATCTGCGAGGCGGGATGTGGCTGACAAGCGATCCGACATCTGTAGCCGACGAAAGACGCCGCGAATTGACACGCCTGCTACGCCACCTACCTGCAGCCCCCTCTTGCGATGACATTTCCTGTTTGCTGGACTCGCTTGACGATCAGATTGCCCGACAGGAGGGCGCACCGGAGGAGTCCTTGAGTGCTGATTGCCAGATGGAAGTCGGGCCCTTTACAGCCTTCTCGTCGAAAACAGCAGAGACGGCTGCCCCGCCGCCTGTAGTACCAGACAATGCTGATGTCTACCCGGACCTCTTCAACACCGGAGACCAGCAACAAGAACTCTGCCCACCTGTCAATGCCCTCGACTTCCCCCCGCTCGATGGGGGCGTCGACGGCAGTACAATTGATGGCAGTAGCATCGATGGCACCGTCGATGGCAGTGCTGGCAGCGTCCACTCGGGCGGTGGGATGATGCCCGCACTTGCGTCCAGCGACAGAGCAAGCTATGGCTTCGGGGAGAATGGCAGCAACACCTGGGACATTCCCATATACCCGTCGACTTCACACCTGGCCCATCAGAGATGGACCAAGCCCCGACCACAGTCGCCCTACGAGGAGATTTTCCAAGGCCACATGTACTCGTTTCCCTCACCAAGCACAAGGCTATCCAGTGGAGCTCCATATCTACCTCCAGATATTCGATTCCTTCTCAATCACTACGACAACTACGTTATCGACTCACTCTCATGCGTCCCTATCCCGCGGGAAAAAGCACCTTGGCGCCACCTTCACCTTCCCTCCGCCTTGAAGGCATATGGCGAGCTGGATATCCTAGGGAACTCGAGTTTATTCCGTGTCTCGCTTCTGTACACGATCCTATCCTTGACATGCTACAATCTCAGCTCCCTATACAGTGCTACAGCCACTAGCACGGTCCACGCAGACGTCACATCGCTGGACACACCGGACTCGCAATACTGGTCAAAGCAGGCCATTCGATACCGGGCGATTGGCCGCACCGCTTTCCGAAAACAGATGGAGACCAAGTCTTCCGGAGACGAGAACTTTGAGGAAGCTCTATTGGCCGCCATGACGCTAGTCTGCGTGGGCATCATCAGCGGCGAGCCGTGGGACTCGCGTCTCTACATTCTCCAGTGCGAAGCCCTCATAAAAAAGGCCAAGCGTGACGGAGGCTACAACACGGAGCGGTCCCAGGAGCTCTTCAACATCCTCGGGTTCGTAAAGACGCTGGAGCAATCGACCTTTGTGTACTCGCAAAACGAGTACATCCAGGTCCTAGAACAGTATGGCTTTCTGCCAAGCGAGATCCACCTTGTCAGGCAGGCGACGATTGAGGAGGACAAGTCAGTCACTTGGAGTGCAACCATTGCGCAGCCCAGTCCAAGCAGCAGCCCTCCCGAATACCGCCCTACTCTAGCAGAATTCAGGCCCATCATGACAATACCAGAGAACCCGCTGGAGATGGTCAAGATCACCAACGAGCTCATCGACCGAATCGGGACGCGTGCTGCCCGCAGCGGATACTCTCGGCTCGAGATTCTACCCCGGGACCTCGCCGAGGAGGCGGCCGAGCTAGAGAGCTACATCTGCAACTGGAAGATTGACGACGTCTCAGCAGAGATGCTGTCGACGACTGACGTGGCGGCCCGCGATGGCCTGTCGCCCGTCAACGTGCAGCTGCACGAGAGTGACGGGTCGATGCGCAACGTCAGCGCCATGATGACGAGCCACATGCGGAGCGCCATCTACCACGCCGTGCTGGTCTACTTCTTCCGTGAGGTGCGCCGGACCAACCCGACGATACTTCAGCACTACATCCGCAGCGTCATCGTGTCCCTCGAGGGCCACCAAGCTCTCAAGAAGAGCTGTTACCCGACCAAGCGTATCGGCACCATTGTCTGGCCGAGCTTCGTGGCTGCCTGTGAGGCTATCGACATGGACATGCGCTACCGTGCCATTCAGTGCATCCGGTACGCCGCCGACTCGGGCTTCAAGAATGGCGAGCTGGCAGAGTCGGTGGCCAGGGAGGTGTGGAGACGGCGCGACGGTGGCGACGCAGAAGCGTCATGGCGCGATGTCGTCCGGCAGCATAAGCTGTTTATGGTTCTGAGCTAATCTGCCACACTGCCACACTGACTGACACTGGCACTGGCACTGCACTCGGTTCTTTTGGCTCGCATGACGTCGTTGTCACTAGGAGGACCCTTGATTTTAATCCTGTTTCGAGCGTATACTAGCGACTTTAAGATATTTACAACACATTTATTATACATACATCTGATCCACGTACTACCGTTGCTATACTCATACTCATCTACTCGTACGATTCAAAGTTGGTACTCCGTAAAGGACCAAACGTCAGACAATACAATTGAAGGAAAAGTAGTTTGATTCTTGATGACGGAAACCATGCGCCGTGATAAATACGACGCCCTCGTCCATTGTGCGCCAATCGCCAGTTCCTCCATGCCATCTTTTGTTGAATTGTTGAGTAGTAATTGTTGGGTAGTAGTCGTGGTGTTTTTCACTACCCTTTCATCGCCGTTTTTTTCCCTTCCCACGCACATACCAACACACAAGAAACAAGAAAGAAGAAGAAAAGTCAATGGGTTTGAATAAATGAAACGAAGTAGTAGTAGTAGAGGAGACAAAAAAACCCTTGAGAGGGTTTGTGGAGAATGTTCAGGTCAGTTGGTACACATTAAGTTGAGAGCCAGCGCTCTCCCGTGTTTGGTGTAGGGGGAGGGCGAAGGCTGTCGGCGAGAGAGGCGGTCTATGATGAGGGGACGATGGACTTGTCGAGGCATTCAAAGAACTGATCAACGGTTAGCGTACTTGGATCTTGGATGTTTGGATAAAGAAGGGAAGAAAGAGGTGGATGGACATACTGATTCAGCCACGACGCCCTGGTTAGCGAGGTAGCGGCCCATTCCCTTGACAAGCTCGAGCTGGTCCTCTGGCGAGAGGCCGTTGATGGCCGTCTCGAGTACGGTGCCGAGCTTGACCTGGTTGGTGGCGATGAAGGAGTGGTAGTAGACGTAGGCGAAGAAGCCCATGATGAACTGGCAGTCCATGCGGTCGGTGATGCCGCCGTGGCCGGGGATGCTGTCGCCAAAGTCCTTGATCTTGAAGGTGCGCTTGAGACCCGAGGCGAAGAAGCCGCCAAAGGGAGCGATGAGGGAGGCGAAGGTGGCGAGCACCAGGGCGTGGAACTGGATGGGCGCGACGGTGAAGGAGATGGTGAAGTCGACGGGGATGTAGGCCGAGAAGTCGGGGAGCTGGTAGGTGTGGGGGAGGAAGACGGGGTTGGGGTCGCACTCGAGGCCGGTGAAGATGTTGGCACCGAGGTCCTAGAATGTTGTTAGATAGGTTCCCAACAGAGCCTGGAGGGGGTCAAAGTAAAGCCCAAACTTACATTGACCGGGCAGATAAAGTACTTGGAGCGCGACATGAGGTTGACCAGAAGCATGGCCCAGATGAGGGTCATGATCCAGGCACCGACAAAGCCCTCGACCGTTTTCTTGGGCGACAGCTTGATGAGCTGGGTGCGGCCAAAGGCGATACCGCAGACGTAGGCAAAAATGTCGTTTGTGATGACGAGGGCGGCGGGGAGGAAGAACCAGATCATGCCCTCAAAGACGTTGTTCAGGACGAAGTGGGCCTGGAAGACGATGAGGTACAGGGCCATGTGCGTCCAGGCAAAGTTGGTGAACTGGAACTTGTAGTGGCCGGCTTGGAGCGAAGCGACGAAAGAGACGAAGCCTGTGAGCAGGGGTTAGCATTGCTGGAGCATTGCTGGAGCATTTCTGAAGCATGGCAAGGTGGGGGGGTAGCTTGTAGCTATGCTATAGCTATCCTCGAGCTTTCAACATGCCATTGAGCCCGGACGGAACATACCAAAGACGTAGAGGATGAAGCTGATAAAGTGGTGGTGGGTAACTAGAGGCAGCAGGATCCTGTCGACGAGAATAATGTGCTTGAAATAGTAGATGACGCTCTCTCCGTAGAGGAAGTACATGGTGGTGGCGAGCCAGTACCAGTTGAGGCTCTTGGTGGAGCTGAGAGATCGGGCGCGGCTGGGGACGTTTGAGATGGCAATGACCTCCTTGAAGGAGATGATCTGGACGACGGTGATGATGATGATGATGTAGATGTGGCCCATGAAGAGGGAACCGAAGAAGACGGCAATCATGATAAAGGTCCATAGAGTTCGCGTCCAAAAGTTGGCCTTTTTCTTTGCGTACTCGGCCGCCTTTTGCTCTTCGGTGGGAGGCTTCTAGAGATGGGGAAAATTCCATGTTAGCTTAGTTCTGGCGTCCTATAACGATAACGCTGTCTCCCATAATTATGTGTTCATGGCTCGGAGGGGGGAGGGGTTCGTACCTCTTCGACGGGGGCGAGAGCAGCCTGGGCCCGGCTCTTTGCGGGCGAGCCATCCTCGCTCATGTCACTGAAGCTAGATCTGCGACCGTCGTGGCCATTCTGGCTGCGCTGAGGGAAACGAACGCCCTTTTTCGACTTGGAGCCAGCCATGTTGACTAGGGGTGTTTGTTGGAGAGGTTGGCGCGCAAGTCCACGTTGTGCGCCGGATGGTTCGGGAAACGTGTTCCCGTTGGGGAGAAAGAGGGTCGGAGCTCGCAGAAAGACTGGGTCGCAAAAACGATGTCGTTTTCCGTTTTCAGGTTCTGGATAGGGAGGGATACCAGACCGTTGATGTGGGAAAATGAAGGGCCCGGCACGAATCCTAGAGCGACGTGACGGATCGCAGGAGGGGGGAAGAGGGGAGGGGGGAGAAGGAGAGGAGGAGGGGGAGTTGGGGAAGAGGAACGTGTGGTGATGGTGATGATTTGTTAGAGGCGAAACGAAGATGAGGAGAGTGGATCAAGGTGTTTTTACAGATTGTGGCTGATGCCTTACGTCAGGGCCCTGCCTTGCCAACGAGTAGTACCTACGGAGTAGCGATAACAAATGGGAAGGGGCAAATAGCATGAGAGTTGGATATGTACCTATCTGACATGCATCCGCCTCTGCCGGACCAATCCTAGATTCCGAGATTTTGCTAGTTATTATTTGGAGTACGGCGTACGGAGTACGGACTATTGGGCATGTCTTCCCGTTTCTTCCGTTAATTTACCAGGCGTTGATGCGTCGTCAGTGGTCACAATATCAAACATGTGACTGGCGATGCGATGGCCCGTCTCACCAGCCACAACTTCACCCCTGATCTGGTTGCACCGCCACACGTGATCTCCCACTCTCCCCACACTTGACGCGTTCGCGATCTTCATCTTTTTTCCCTTTGGAGGGGCAAGGGGGTCTCTGGATTCGGACCGTGAATACGGGAGTACATACGGAGTACATACAAGCATCTGTCAGACACAACCGATCTATCTATTGAGCCCGTCTACACAGAAATGAATCCCTCGCCGTGTCTTTTCCGTCGCCAAGAATGGACCTCGACGAGTTCTCCGACGATGGCCTCGATGACCTCCCGGACAACGCCCTCCAAGAGCTTGAGAACAATGCCATCACGTTCACACAGGCCCAGCAGCTGAAGACGAGCAAGCCTCTGCAGCAGCAGCCACAACCACAACCACAACAGCAACAGAATCAACACCAGCAGGAAGCACAGTTTTCCGACTTTGGATGGGACGAGGATGACGATCTAGACACGTCCGAAATCATCAACGCTGCCGGCGCCCCTGTCGTGAGCCGCCCTCTCGTCGACAACAGCCTGCCCAAGCAGCCACGACCCCAACATCAACAACCGCCACCGAGCCCGTATAATCATCATGGCCGCCCGAGTCAGCAACACCCTCCACGGCCTCCCGTGCCGCAGATGTCGAATCCCCATTGGAACCCAGTCATCCAGCCTCCGACCGGTACTACCAACCGGACCAGCACCACCCTCGCCACGCGACAGCACTTCCCCTCCCAACAGACCGCAGGGAGCCTAGGTAGACCTCAGCCCAGCCAGTTTGCCAGGCCTCCCGTACCGCGCTTCCCTACTGCTTCGCAGCAGCAGCAGCAACCGAACAACTCCCAGCAGCCGTCCCAGAGCCAGCAGTATGGGAACGTACACGCCGCGCTGCAGCAGCGTCTACGGGCCCTCGAGTCCGAGCTCAATGCTGCCCGAGGCGAGATCTCCATTATCCGGGCCAACTCCAACAAGACGGAGAAGCAGCACAATGCCGAGGTGGCCCATCTAAAGAGACTGAATGCCGAGCAGCTCGCACAACAGAAACGTATCCTCGAGGCGGCCGTCACGGCAGAGAAGACGGCTAGCACCGAGCTGCAGTTTCTCCAGCAGGATATGCGTGAGGTCAATGACAAGGCCAGGCGTAAGGACGGCAATAACAATGCCGCCTCCCGCGAGGCCGGCCCCGTTGGTGCTTTGACGCCCAGTAGGAGACAGGGCAGTAAGAAGCAGTGGGCGGTTGCTGATGGCTTCGATGATATGGAGATTGTCCACAGTCCTACAAAGGGGGGGCACGGGCGGAACAGCAGGAATCAGAGCACCGTCGCCATCAACGTCGGAGAGCGCACTCCTACTAAGGGCAAGAGGAAGCGCCCTGTCGTCGACAGCCCAGTCATGGCCTTGGAGATGCACACCGATAACGATGTGGCCATGGCCGACGGGCCGGCTGCATCACAATCTCAGGCGGGGGCTGCTGCTGCCGCCGCTGATTCCACGTCTGTGGTTTCTGTCGCCGCTGCACCGTTCGAGTTCCTACAACTCGTTCTTGATCATGCCGCATTTTACCATGAACCGCCCACATTCGACTTGCTCTCACGCTTCTCCTTTCCCTCAGACCCGAGCACGTCACTGGCCACGCTCATATTCCAGACTCTTCCCGTTATGGGCCACCCCCAACGCCCCATGCAGCTTCTCGTCGACTTCTCTGAGCACATCATCGGTCTGTGGTCTCGCTGCCTGACAGAAGAAACGTGGGAGCCCATAAAGTACCTCGCTGCCCTGGTGGCCTTTACTCTACGCCTGCACACGACGTACGTAGCGCCTCTCATCATCGCAAGCCTACAAATGACCACCCAGGCGACGATTCGGAGGCTGGCTGAAGGTCGCCATCGACTACCCGACGGGGACCTCTCCAAGAGTCCCGATTATGCCTTTTTGGAACAGCACATTGATACGACAAACATTTTGTCGCTGCTATATACGGCAGCACTATCCTGCATCACTTGCATCGTAGAGACGGCGCCGACTGAAGCCGAAGGCGGCGACAGCCCAAGCATGGCAGAGCTCAAGATTGTCGACTTCTGGCGCCTCATGTCTCTGGACTTTATCACCTTGCTCCTCACGCCGAAGCAGAAGCCTAGCGACATCGTGGGCGTGCTCGACCTGCTCGCCACGTCATCGCTGCCCGGATCCATTGGTCCCATCCTCGCCGACAAGGAACCGTCCTTTGTAGCTCGCCTTGTGATTGAGCGTGTGTCCGCAAAGCTCACCGAGACGGCCCTGTCGCCGATCACGACGCACGAGAAGCGCGTCATCCGGTCGGCGGCCCTGCGCACCATGCTCGCCTTCACAAGGCACCCCTTTGGGGCCATGCAGCTAGCCGCCCACGACACGGCCCTGCCCCGCGCTGTCACCTGCCTGAGCGCCGCGATGGACGACCTCTACGACATGTCTATCCCTCCTCATGTCCTGCCGCCGCCGGCCGATGACGACGGCGACGATCCTCCCCCCGACACGACATCCCCCTCGGCCGTCCTGTACCGCACGATAGCCCAGTCCGTCCGGCTAATCCACACGCTCGTCACGGATCCGCGCACGTCTAACGTGGCGGATATAGCGCAGAAGCTGTCGGTTGCGCACGCGGGCAGCCAGCGGTATCTCATCTCCCTGGGGAGACTGACATTTGCGGAGGAGGATCTGGTCATGGAGGCGGGGATTGAGAGTGATATCGTTGAGATGGCGCATGATCTGCTCGAGATGGCTGTCACGCCGGATGAGGGGGCTATTGTCAGCGAGGCGTTTGGGGTGTAGCGCATGTACATGTAGGTAGTGTACATTTAATGATCCATATGATGTAATATTATGAGAATCCATCACAGAATGCGAATAGGACGTTATCCTAGTATTTGCAGGGCAGCTGAGGTGATATATGTCGAGGATGGAACAGAAAGACACCGCCATGATGGAATCATATAGCGCTTCGTCATAAATGACGTTCGGGACATCTTCCATCCAGGACACTCCAAGATCCTGGCACCTGAGTACATGTAGCTTAGCTTAATCAAAATCAACCTGCATTAGGCATCTGCCAGTGAAACCGTGATGCTCCCTGGCATTTTCCACCATTAGTTTCCGGCATCGCATTGAGTCCCCGCGGCTCTGCGTGTCGCGATAAACCAGGTACACTAGGGTAGTTGCACCAAGTACATGTAGGTATAGAGGTAGAACATCTCTAAAGAAGAGAACAACGCGGTACCAACTACTGCCAATTGAGAATTCAAATATTGAATTCTTTTCAAGATTATGTAGAGTAACGTTGTCATCATTGTTCCCATCCTGTATGCATTCATGGTAGGTTGTCTGCGGAGGCCTCCCGTATCATGGAACCTCTGCGAGCCCTGAACGAAACAGACCGACCATCACACGTGCGTATGGACGAAGCTATACCCTCTTTCCTCAGCAGGCGTGTAATTTGTTTACAAAGCGCCCGCTGGGCTCCATATGTCGCAATAGTCGAGGTGCCACTTCGCTTCGCTACCGGGATCCGACTCCCATGCGCTTGCAAGTTGGCTTGCCAGCCGGGCTCATGTCACACCGACGCCTACTAGTATTATTACAGCGTATAATAATACGGAGTAGACCAGTCTGTGCTATATTACGGAGTGAGGCATAGCCGTCGGTTGATGGGATGGAGCGTGTGGAATGTATGAGGGATTTGGAAAGGGCACGAGTACGAGTAGCAGCAAGAGGCTAGGTCGCAGAACTGATCTGGTCTGGTCTGGTCTGGTCACATTCATTACCAGAATGAGGCAAGGTGGAATCCATCCGTCGTGAGGGCTTTTGGCCGGTCCTCTCTCTCATCTCATTTCCTCCTTCAATTTTTTCCCGAAGCCTGCTATTGCTTGATGACGACGTTTGACGCCATGACCGAGACGGGTCGAGGGAGGGGCGCTGGGGAACAAGGGTCCGCGGGTACCAGGGAGATGGGTCTACTCGGTTCGTGTTATGGGGTTACGATTTATGGAAGGAGAATGGCTCAGACGACGTATCAGGGCTTCCGAAGCCCTATTGCCGGCCTTAACAGACGCGAGTTGCTGTCTCGTACTTGGCAATTCGCGGCAAGCCCCCACTTCCCGACCGCTTTCCAATCGGCTCTAAACTACCGGCCTAGGTAGAAGTAGGATCTCCATATTATCTACATGTATTTGGACTGGCTCGTTTGTTCCTGAACGGCTCTGACAGAAAAAAAAAATACACACAGACATGTGCATGATAATACAATGGGCGGTAGGAGGCCTCACTTACACACACCGTCGTGGGCGGCCTCTGGCTCAAGGGAGGGGTTTGGCCAGCCCCCTCTCCCCATCAACTCTCTTTCACCAACAGCACATTGTTCAAAAGGCTGCGAGGAACTTGTGGCTTTCAGGAAGAAATGCATTAGCTTGTACATGAGGCCGTGGTCTTGCTCGGTATGCCTCCTTGAAGCATTGGCGTTGCCAGTGACTGTACATATATAATGCGCAATGGCGGGAGCCTCCCACGATCCATGTTGTTTTGCACCAACGGCCTAGCAGACACTTCGACTACCCGTTTGTTTAGCATAATTAGGTACGATATAAGCTCAGTTTTGACATTGTTGCATACTCTCTCCCTGGTATAATTCATCCGCCGGCAATAGCACCATTCGCCCAATAGGGGCCCAGATAAAGCCTTGACAGGACAACTGATATATCGACCACGAGGCTTCACCAGAAACTCAGCGCCAGCCCCTTCCAACGTATTACTCTGTATTTACGTAATTTACAAGTCCATTTTCAGCCTGTCTAGAGATAAAGGAAGCAGGAGTTTCCCCAATGTACATGAATGCTGTACGTGTTGGATATCCATGAGGGGTTTCGTATCACGCATGGCTTGGGGCCTTGCAAGAATAGGAATAGCCACCTCGTGGCCATGTCAACAGCCCAATTTTTGTTTGACCAACCCGAAAAAGCGTGGCGTGTCGTATTTCTTGCAGATACAAGCCCCTTGTCATTAACTGCATTTACTAGGAGAGGTACTCTTAACTAGAGGCAGATACAAGTAGAGAGGCCACGCCGGGCAAGCTCGCACCTTCCCTGCACCACTCCAGTCCCATCCGCCTTGCTCCTTCCCTCTCTTCCTCTACCTCTTTCTATACTCTGCCTTAACACATCCCAAAATGTCGGAAACCAAGGACGAAGACCCCGAAAAGGGCGGCCAAGCTCATCCTCCCACCCACATCACCTTTGACCACGGCCAGGAACCCCCTAGAGGACGTGGAGATGCAGCGGACGGAGATGCTCGTTCTCGCACATCGCGTTCCATTAGCAGACATCGCGAGAACCGTTCCTCGGGCGCCTATGGGCTCCCTATTGGGTACCGGACGCTCTCCATTCAAGTGTCCGAGTCCCAGAACGTGGCTACGGCCGAAGAGGGAAACCTGAAGACCATCAAAGGCGACGACGGCGAGTACTTTGCCAACCTTGACTTCCACACCATCAGCGGTGCTCAGGTTTTCCAGAGGCTCCATGTGTCGGCCGACGTAGGCCTGTCCGAAGACCAGGCTGCTTCTACACGGAAGGACGTTGGCCCCAACATGCTCCCGCAGCCCAAGACGAACTATTTCAAGAAGATTCTGTCATACGTCTTTGGAGGATTCTGTTCCGTTCTCTGGGTTGGAAGGTAAGAAAAAGACTCATTTACACATGACTTACCTACCCCTGTTGAGAGGGCACTCACTGACTGCTATTTGAATACCCGCAGCATCATGTTCTTCATCTGTTGGAAGCCGCTCAGCGACCCACCTTCCAAGCAGAGTCTCTCCCTTGCCGTCCTTATCCTCATTGTCATATTCCTGCAGGCCACCTTCAACGCATTTCAGGACTGGTCGACCCAAAAGACCATGAAGTCCATCACCGACCTGCTCCCCACAGATACACTACTTCTTCGCGAGGGGAACAGGAAGAAGCTCCCTGCCACGGAACTGGTGGATGGAGACATTGTCATCTTGCAGTCGGGGAACAAAGTGCCCGCCGATATCCGGCTGGTGAGCCACTCTGATGATGTCCGGTTCGACCGCGGCATCCTCACTGGAGAGTCTGATGAGATCGAGGGCACATCCGAGTGCACGGACCCCAACTTCCTCGAGAGCCGCAACATTGCCCTCATGGGGACGACAGTTGTCAATGGAAATGCCGTTGGGGTTGTCATTCTCACGGGCACTCGATCCGTCATGGGCCGCATCGCCCAGGCTACGTCCGGTGTTAAGGAGAAGCCGACGCTGATCCAGCTGGAGATTTGGCGTTTCATCCGCATCATTGTTGTCCTCACTGTCATTCTTGCCCTGGTCATCCTCATTGCTTGGGCAGCGTGGCTCCGCGTTGACTTCCCCTCGTACATGAGTGTGGCTGCGATGCTCAACAACGTCATGGGTTGTGTCGTCGCCTTCATTCCAGAGGGAATGCCCGTCGCTGTTACCCTCACCCTGATGATGGTTGCGCGACGCATGAAGGCCGTCAATGTGCTTCCCAAGAGCCTCTCGGTGGTCGAAACACTGGGATCGGTCAATGTTCTGTGCTCGGACAAGACCGGCACCCTGACCCAGAACCAGATGGCCGTTCGATCTGTGGCCTTTGTGGACGAGGACATCAAATCGGCCGATGACTTTCACCGCGCACTCGACGCTGAAAAGGTGGACGCGAATGTCTCTGCCCTTCACCGTGCCTCCATCATATGCAACGAAGCCTACTTCGAGCCGACTACGATCCATCTCCCCGTCAAGGAACGCACGATAGAAGGAAACGCCACGGACGTCGCAATCTTCCGCCTTGGTGCTCTTGGAAAGGACAGTGACAAGACCAGGGCTGCCAATGTCCCCATCCATTCCATTCCCTTCAACTCCAAGAACAAGTACATGGCCACCGTTCTACGCAACCCCCACCCCGAATCTGAGGGCGGCGAGTACACGATTCTGGTCAAGGGCGCCCCCGACGTGCTTCTCCCAAGCTGTACTCGCTTCTGGTCGGCAAAGACAAAGTCTGTCCAGCCCCTTGGTGCAGACGGCCGCCAAAAGTTCCAGGAAATCCAGAACAACCTCTCAAAAAAGGCCGAACGCGTCGTTGTCCTCTGCGAGAGAACCCTCAACATCACTGCCCAACAGAACACCAATGCCTTCAGCGATGAAGTCTCCTGCGAGACACTCCAGGACCTAACAGTGGTGGGAATTGTTGGAATCATCGACCCTCCACGACCAGAAGCCGCACACACCGTTGCTCAGTGCCGCAAGGCAGGTGTCCGATTCTTCATGGTGACCGGAGACTATGGACTCACGGCGGCCGCCATCGCACGCAACATTGGCATCTTCTCCTCTTCAACAGAGCCCGACACCTTTGATACCATTCGCAGGGGCACGTCCCTTCCAGCTGACGCACTGCGCGAGGAGAGACTGGCTGGCAATGGCCGCGGGATTGTCCTCGAGGGCTCTTCAATCGGTCGCCTCATGCAGGAGGACTGGGACATTGTGTGCGAATATGAGGAGATTGTCTTTGCCAGAACAACGCCCGAGCAGAAGCTGCGCATTGTCACTGAGCTTAGAGACCGCGGCAACACGGTCGCTGTGACGGGAGACGGCGTCAATGACGCGCCGGCTTTGCGGGCGGCAGACGTTGGCGTTGCCATTGTCACGGGCAGTGATGTGGCCATCGATGCTGCGGACCTGGTGCTCATGGACAAGTTTGACTCCATTGTCGAGGCTATCCGCCTGGGGAGACTGGTCTTCCAGAACCTGCAGCGTGTCATTGCCTATCTCCTCCCCGCGGGAAGTTGTTCCGAGATCTGGCCGGTCATTCTCAACGTCTTCTTTGGTGTTCCACTGCCCCTCAATGTCTTCCTCATGATTATCATCTGTGTATTTACCGACCTCTTCCTGTCGCTTTCTCTCATCATGGAAAAAGAGGAGTTTGACCTGCTCTCACTGCCCCCGCGCGACCCCAAGCACGACCATCTCATCACCTTCAAGATCTATGGCCAGTCATACCTGTTCATGGGATGCATGGAGACGGTGGTGGCCCATTCCATGTTCTTTCTGTACATGTGGAACCACGCGGGGATACCCATCTCGGACCTTTTCTTCCTCTTCTCCGGATACAAGGAGGGCTTTCACGGGTACACGGCCGACGAGCTCAACCAGTTTACCGTCACGGGCCAGTCCGTCTACTTTGTCTGCCTTGTTGTTCTGCAGTGGGGAAACATCTTGGCCGTGCGAAACCGTCAGCTCAGCATCCTTCAGTCGGACCCTGTCCGCAAGCCTCGTCGCAACCCCTGGCTGCTCCTGAGCGTTGTCGTCTCTCTCGTCATCGCTGTCTTTGTGACTGAGGTGCCTGGCATTCAGAGTCTGTTTGGCACGTCCTCGGTTCCCATTCGTTACTGGCTGATTCCTGTTCCTCTTGCTCTGGGAATGCTGGTCATGGATGAGATCAGGAAGCTCCTCGTTAGGACATTTCCCAAGGGACCGATTGCCAAGGCAGCTTGGTGACATTTATTCAGGACAGCGGTGCTGTCAGGGCTGATTCAGCGATTGGTGGTTGTTCCTGGTAGCGTATCGGGTCAGATTAAAGACGTCCATAGTAAATATATATGTTCGATATTCAATGGTATGCAGATTCCCATCGTTTCAAAGCAGAGATGGAGTTGGACGTCTGTGCTTCATGCTCAATTGCCGCGATTTCCTTGTTCGGCAATTATAGGGCTGACGCACGTAGATAATGCACGCTACTGCCACCTCTGGGGTGGATTTATACCCGCTTTGAGGCTTCAAATTCTGAGCGGGGAACTCGTGGACATGTGTAATCAAATCTTACTATTCTGGCCTGTTCAGCTTACGCTTGCTTACTCTTTGTTTTCTCTCTCGAGTTTATCCTCGCATGGAAGACAGACCGCCGAATCTACTATCAAACTCTGCTCACTTCAATCCTGTCCCGACACACACACACACACCCGCACACGCACACGCACACGACAAGATGCCAACTGTACACCTCAACCCGGTCGATAACCGCGTGCAAGGGCGGCTAGCTCTCGTTACCGGAGCAAGGTATGCAGCATATACAAACAACTGTGATGTCCAAGTCGGGTGACCATGTCTGACTGTTGCATCAATAGCGCCGGCATTGGTGAAGCGGCTGCGCGTGGCTTGGCCGCCGAAGGATGCGATGTTGCCCTACACTACTCGACCAGTAAGGTGTGTTGTGTTCTCCCCCATGAGAATCCGTTGGCCAATGGCTTCAATCCTAATGCATGTGTGCTCCTATAGGAAAAGACAGAATCGGTCATCAAGGACCTCAAGTCTCAATACCCCGATCAGGTGTTTGTCGCCGTGAAGGCTGATCTGGCCGACCGCGAGTCCACGCGAGCCCTCATTCCCAGCGTTCTAAGCCATTCGGAGATCTCACCAAAGCACAAGGCCGTATCGATACTGGTCGCCAATGCCGCGACAGGCCGGCGAGTCAGGGATCCCAGCGAGATCACAGAGGACGACTGGGATGAGATGCTCGAGGTCAACAGCCGGAGCCAGTTCGTCATGGCCAAGGGGTGCCTCGCCGGTATGAGGGCCCAGTCTTGGGGACGGATCATCCTGATTGGGAGCATTGCCAGCCGGGGTGGCGGTATCAACGGGTGTCACTATGCTGCTTCGAAGGGAGCACTGGCGTAAGTACATGGACATCGACATGAGACATGCATCGGTGAAATTTGTGAAAGGCGAGGCTAATTCCTTTCCACACAGATCGATGGGCTTGAACTTGGCTACTGTGTTGGCTCCCGAGGGGATCACAGTGAACGTGGTATGTTCAAACACACATCTAACAGCTCATATCTGCGTGCAGTACTTATACGTGTTTTGAATCATAGATCCAGCCTGGAATGATTGTTCCCACGGGGATGGTCCCTACGCCCAAGGGATCGTGAGTACATCCCAGACCATCTACACAAAAAGACACAGAATGAACTTATACTGACATTGAATAGGAGCTTTGAGGCAGGGTGCGATATGGACGCTCTCAGGGCGGAAGACCCAGGTCTTGCCATCGCTTCCACTGTACCCGTTCGCCGTCCGGGACAAACATACGAGGTTGCCAATCTTGTGGCTACGTGAGTTACATCCTCTCTACATACATTGCTTTCACTTTTCTCATATAATCATTGAATAGGTTTGCCAAGACGGGATACATCACTGGACAGGAAGTCGTCATTAGCGGTGGGTTGAAGTGAGACTTTATGTCAGAGCATGCATCCTTGAGAAGTGATAACCGAAGTTGCAAAAGAATCACTTTCAATCAACCTAACCTAACCAACCCTGTCACTGGACAAACCCTGCTTCAGACTCCATACACCATACACCAATTCAACATGCGCTCATATACAGCCCTAGATATACACCCTTCTCTCTCTCAGATCTCATAGAGAATAGACCATCCAGTTTGGACTTTACTCCTTAACATTCTCAATCTTGCCCGTCTTGACGTCGTAGACATATCCCGTGATGGGGACATCCAGGACCAAGGGGCTCGCCTTGAGGATGGCAATGTCATCACGCACACTCTTAGCGACATCGCCAAAGGGCAAGAATGCAATGTGGTCAGCATCCTGGTTCAGCTCAGTGCGGATCTTGTCCCGAATGACTGAGTCAGAAAAGGTGAGCATGCCGCAGTCGGTCTAGGCAAGTCAGTGAGCTTCTTGAGTGTTTGGTTTCTGAAAGGGTGTATAGATTGTGACATACGTGATGAATGATGATAATTTCACGTGTGCCAAGAAGCTGCTGTGAAATGACGACGGAGCGCAGAGCATCCGTGGCACGGCCACCGGCGTTGCGGACGACGTGGGCATCACCCTCCTCCAGACCTAGGACACGTGCAGGGTCCAATCTGGCGTCCATACAGGCCAGAACAAGAAACTTGCTGTTTACAAAATGTTAGTCAATATTGAAGTTTATGAGGCATCAGGTGGATGCACATACCGGCCAGGAGGGAGAGGGAGATCTCCCTTTGTGAACTGCCCCGCATACTTGGCGTTGGCAGCCTCAACCTCGGGGACGACGGAGTTGGACATGATGAATTGGAGGTCAGTTATTCTGGTCTTTGATAGAGACGTATTGGTTAATAGATTGATAATATCACAGAAGGCAGGTTATAGTATCTCGACTTATTCGCTGCTACGTTGAGCTTTTATTCCATATCGGTACCCCTCAGCTCCGCAACTCCGCACGCCGCCGTTGGTCACGCCGAGAGCAAACGTCATTGCCATGTTGACTGTCGCAATCCACGTTGAAGGATGGCGATCTTTTATGACGACAGATGCTCTCGTCTCGGCAGTTTTTAAGTGGCATACTCGTACATCCATCTCATGCAGTCGTATCGCCGACCTGGCCAGACGAACGGTTGGGAGCCGATCTAGGTGCATATGCAGCTTGATTCACCCATGAGACCGGGTCGGGCATTGTGAAGGCGTGACTGCTGGCTGACCACGTATTCAAGCTCGATAGCTTAAGCGTGCTTTGATTATATTTGTACGTACTTTTATATACACGTATTACATCTCAATTTCATCATGAGTCTGCCGTTACCCCTCACAGCTCGCCGCCGCCAAATTGAAAAGGGCTGTCCGGCTGTGCCTCGTAGATATACAACGTGCTGTTATGCTGATCGGGAAGCCAGTACAGGCGAAGTCGTCCATTCTCAACGCTCACATCGACCGGGTTCATGGTGAGACGGACCCCCAGAGCGCTCTCAAGGGTGATGGGGACCTCTACCAACGGCACCATGGAGTCGACATCGACAAGAGCAATGCCGCCAAGGGTGTACCCCCCGACTGTGGCGACGCCCGAGCACAGCATCACGCTGCGATCCGCGTATCGTCGGATGTGACCCAACCACTTGCAGTCCTGGTAGTCGACAAAGTACGACGGGTTGCGGACGACAGCTCTGGGGGGATTTCCGTGACCCTCCCGCACGTTGCTGAGGTCCCAGGAGGAAGCATTGCGAGCCCCCCAGTTGAGGCAGGTGATGCTGTCGGAACGGGTGTCGTGGACGATGCCGCCAATGTGGTCGTCGTAGTTGAGGACGTGCGTGGGAACCAGAGTGGACGGATCGGCGCGGTAGACGTACCCTGTCGTGTTGGGACGGTACTGTGCCATGGTCCCCCAGATGGCCTCGCCGTCGTAGTCGAGGCCGCCGTTGTGATACTCGGGCGACCCCCTCGGCGTCAGGGTCGCGTCGGCGATGCGCTGCCCCTCCCCATTGAAGACGATGAGGTGGCCGAACCCTTGGCCGGCGGTGCGGTCGGTGCCGTTGATGATGCTGCCGTCGGGGTACTTGGCCGTGTGCTCGGTGTACTCGCCGCAGCTGACAAGGTAGCGGTCTGGGCCTAGGCGCACCATGCCCTCAGGCTCGTACGTCTCCCCCTCAAAGGTGACGTTGGCGATGCTCTTCCACACGGTGGAGCGGCCCAGGTTCTGGAACAGCTCGGCTATCTGCTCGCCGTCCGAGTCGGCGTGCGACCGGGGGAGAGGGGACGGTGCTAGTGCATCGTGGCGATAGTATGTGATGTTTAGAGTTGCGACTGCAAGGGGTCCCAGGATGGCGAGATCATGGGAGAGCTTCATGTCGGGAGTTCTGGAGGGGCAATAATAATGCTCGGTTGTCAATTGTCAATTGATCAAAGTACGGGCTTTCAATTGCGTCTTGTACCTGTATTCAGTGGGGGGCAACCGCTTGATTTAAACACTGGGATCACCGCTTGTCAAGCCTTACACGCGCCACTTGCTTAACTGTGATTCGCTAGTCATTTCAATTGGTACCTGGCTGGCTTTACGCAGCTGGGTTTTACCCGGACTTGGGTAAACATTGAATGCCACCAGAGTTGGATAATGATGCTCTTTGATGCAGTCCTCGCTGGGGTGCTACAACTCAGACATCAAGTACAAATAGAAGTCTCCACTTCATAATGTGCTCTGATAAGCATAAGAGGCGCAATTGTCGTCGAGGCTTCAATGTAATAACAGAGACGCACGTGGCTTCGATTTAATGTTCAACTCCAACTTCAATCGCAGCCAACCCAATGGCTTTCCTGAAGCACATGGCTTATCATTTTAACGACCCCGGTCACGATGCCGGCGTTCCCGGGTGTTATGGGGTACCTACATGTAGTTACACCGGGACACATCACGGCAACCTCCAGCCAAGTATATGAATTGAACAACACCTACGTAGATGTATGTTTTCGTACATTTTGGCACCTCCTCGTGGTAAACCTATTCTCCAAGCCAGTTTTTGTACATGAGATCATACAGTCTCAGGTCTTGCAGAGCATCCTCAAGGTTCGTCTTGATGGGTTTACCAGTCGTCAAAGCGTCATGAAGTACCTGGAGCTCTGATGTGTACGCGTCTTGGTACGAGGACAATACGGTACGCCGCTGTATCTCGCCCTGCTCGTTGACCTCTTCCACCTCAACAGTAATGGGCAGCCCCTTGACATACGGGCTATCATACTGTAATCGATTCACGGTTAGCAGGGCACTAGAGTTTGGAGAGAAATCAGGACAAAGAAAAAGACGACTCACGTGGATTGTCACACGCTTCTTGGACCCATAAACACTGAGGTGGGCGTCAAATACTGGAACCTCGTCAATGCCGCTCTCGTATGTGACAGAGAACGGAGAGCCGTCTTTGTTCCGGAACGAGAGAATGGCCGAGTAGAATGGGTCATTGACGGACACGCCCGAGACCTTTTCGGGAAAGCCAAGAGTCTCTCTCATTAGCGACATGTCATGGGAACCCAAGCTACCCAGGAAGCGGCAGTATTTGCGCATCTCGTCTGTGATTTCCCGGCCAGGGAAGGCTTCCTTGAAAAGTGCCTCAAGCCTGACGTTTCGCTCGTCACCCGATCCAGCAGGGTAGTCCGCGTTTTTGGTCTGGAAGGTCCCGCTCTGGTTGACAAACTGCGCGTTGGGACCACTGAAGTCCCGCACGCGAGCATACAGGATCTTGGGGATGCTGTCGATCTCTCGCTTGAAGGCGTCCAGATAGCTCGGCGCGTAACGACGCATGTATCCGACAAAGACGCGCGCGCCGTTGGGCGCATCCTTCTCTGTCTTGATGATGGACTCGACCGACGGGATGGAGAGAGAGACGGGTTTTTCGATAAACACGTGCTTGCCTGCCTTCAAGGCGGCCACGGCCAGCGGGGCGTGGCTCTCGTCCGACGTCAGGACGAAGACAATGTGGACATTTGGGTTGTCGATGACTTCCTGCGGTGTCGTCGTCTTGTGAGGGAAGAAGAACTTGTCGGCGACGAAGTTGGTCGTGGTTGGAGATAGATCGCAAAGAGACTCGAGCTTGAAGAGGTGGGAAAGCAGCAGAAGACACGGGCCGTGACAGACTTGGAAGACTTCCTATAACTCCGGTACATGCATTAGCTCTAGGATAATCACTGAATAGGCCAACAAAAGCGACAAGCTTACTCCGGCGCCTATGATGCCTACACCGAGGCGATTTTGGGTTGTCGACATGATGATGGGTGCCAGGGATTCGTTTTGGGGGTCACGCAAGAGCTAATGTTTAATTCTCGTTGAGCTGGTGCCCGAGCTATTGTGAAGGAGGGGAATCCGCGACTCCGCAGCTCTTGGAGTCTGATGCGCTCATAGTGGGGCCGAAGCAACGAAAATGCCCCTCATCAACGCCGAACAGTGACAAGGTGACATTTCCGTTTTCCATTTTACACACTGCATATTACTGCATACAAGAACCATTCATTGAATTGTGCAAGAAGGAGGTTTGGGTAAAGAATCTTAATATCAGTTACAAGCTAATTGAGCAAAACCTAGACAGATACCACTGTGTACATGTGGATAGCACATGGATGTACCAAAACAAAATGCCATGCACTATTTCCAGAATCAGGCAGTTTCCACATGAGCCAGTTCCTGTCTCTTGGCATCGTTATCATCGTCCAGCTTTCCAGATACAATCGTCTCACGAACATCCGATCGGACCTTCTCTTCTTCGGTTGGGTAAGCATGCCGCCACATCATCCACAGAGGTCTCTCAAACAGGTTATCCATGCTCTCAATCGAGCGACCCTTCATCTCAGGCAAACAGAAGAAGATGAAGATGACTCCAAGGTAGGTCAGCATGGCGTAGAGCAAAAAGACTCCCCAGCCCATCTCGGTGATCATGTTGGGAGTCGCTCTGGTGATTCCATAATCAACAATCCAGTTGATGAAGAAGCAGATGGACATGCAGAATGACCGCTATAGGTAACATCAATGTTAATCAGTGAATCTCGACCAAAGGCATGCAACTCGGGTGCTTGACACTCACAATTCTAGTTGGGAAGATCTCGGCGGCAACCACGTAGCATGCGACAGAGTGTCCAAACGACCATCCGAAGGCATAGATGTAGATCCACACAATGCCGACGATGCCTCCAGCTGGTGTTCCCCCAACACTTTGGGTATCAGTTCCCGCGAATCGCAAGTATAGCGCCAGGTAGAGCATCGCTGTTCCTTGCAGCGTGGCTCCCACCAGAAGAGGAAGCCGGCGGCCAATTCTGTCAACCAGGAATCCCACGTAGAAGATGGTAGTGACTGTCTTGACGACGCCGTATATTCCAGTAGTAAGCAAGCTGGAAGAACCGCCCTTGACACCGATCAAAGCAAATATTTCGGGTGCGTAGTACTGTTAGTCTTGAAGTCAGCAGCGGATACAGGATGCGTGAACTATAGGGCCAAGCACGGTACTCACATTCAAAGAGTCGGTTCCAGTAAACTTGTGAAAGAGAAACAGCATAATGGCGAGGAAGAAACGCTGAAAGTTGCTCTTGGATGTGAAGATATCCTTCAGGACAACCCAGTAGTTGTGCCCTGAAAAGGCCTCCTGCTCGCTCCTGACTTGGGCTTCAATCTCGCGAAACTCAGTCTGCACATACTCGTGGTCTGAAGGCAGCTTCCTCAGCTTGCAGATGTTCTCGAGGCCCTGCTTCGACTTTCCGTGGTTGATGAGCCACCGGGGCGTCTCTGGGACAAAGGGAATCATCAGGCACAAGAGGGCACCGGGAATGAGCTGGATGCCCATGGACACGCGCCACTGGGTGTCATCCTTCTCGACGCCGGGAAACGACCACTTGGACACCCCGTAGTTTACCCAGAAGGCCAGCATCAAGGATGTCACAATCATGAGGTTGTACGTTGCCGTCATGGACCCGCGGACCGACTTGGGGGAGTTCTCCGCCAGGAACTGCGGCGTGAGCATCGAGGAGGCTCCCACACCCATGCCGGCAATGAAGCGACCGGCTAGGAGAACATCATAGTCGGCAATCATCTGCATGGCGGCGCCGACGACAAAGATTATTCCCCAGCCGAGGACGGACCACTTTCGGCCGCAGTAGTCGGATGTGGGCGCCGCCAGCAGGGCGCCGACTGACCCTCCCGCGGCAAGCATAGACGCAATGGTTCCCTTAACGCAGCGAGTATATTAGCATGATACTGCTTCCAGTTGTGGATAAGCCGTGTAGAATAGAGACACACCTTGCGATTGTCTTGCTCTGCTTGCGAGACACTATTGAGGCCAAACGCATGTTGAAACGATGGGAGAGTCAGGATCCCGCCAATGTTTCCGGTATCAAAACCATAGAATGACCCTCCCCACGATACAGCAATCAAAAGGTAGAGAAGACGAAGGTTGAAGATTTCTCTGGGGTCAGTCTTCGCCTCGCTGCTCACCCAGATACTGGTTCCGCCAGCCATTTTGCCAGTATTGGCTTGTCCTTGAGGACAATTGTGAGTTCTTGAGTTAGGGGGTTTAGGTGGTTGGAGGCTTGGAAATCAAAGACAGTTGACAGGATTGGGGGACATTAAGAAATAAATAGGACCATGAAGGTATATCCCGTCCTATGCGTTGCCATCCCAGAAACTAGCAGCTTCCAACTTGCACACCCAGTTACCCAGTTACCCCGTGGGGAAGTGGGGACGTGGGGAGGGGCTTGACGTCTGATATCGGGCTACTCTCCGTGCCGTGGGACCACCAGACACCCTGGCCCGGCGACCAGGCCGATGGTTTTCCCAGATTCCCGGATTTCAAGTGCGGAGTAGAGAATCGATAAGAAGCTCTGCAGGAAGCGTCAAACACACAACCTGGATCTGTGAACTAGCATAGTATTGAGATTGGCCTCGAACCCCAGCAAGAAAGATGGCCACCACCACTGTCACCACCACTGTTGCGGAAGCACCCGCATTCAACCAAACCCTCCAGTTCCGCACCAAAGAGGGGTACCAACTCTCTGAGGCATACATTCCTGCCCTGACTCAACAATGCCATGCCTCCAACCTCTTGTTTCTGCCCAATGGCGACCTTCTCTGTGTCTGGTTTGGAGGAAGCATTGAGGGTCGACCAGATATCTGTATCTACATGTCTCGCCTCCTCGCGGGAAAGGATACATGGACCGGTGCCGTCAAGATGACGCATGACCAGACTCGGAGCGAACAGAATCCTGTGCTTTTCCGCACACCCACAACGGGTGACATTCGTCTTCTGTATACCTCTCAGGATGCGGGAAATCAAGATTCTGCCATCGTCAAGCAACTGACCTCTGTTGATGACGGTCGCACCTGGTCAGAGCCATCTGTCCTGTTTGGAGATGCCGGCACCTTCATTCGACAGCCTGTCACTGTTTTGAAGGATGGAACGTGGGTTGTGCCGACCTTTAAGTGTCGCGCCGAGCCTGGTGAGAGGTGGCTTGGAAACGACGACATATCGTGCATCCGCATCTCGAGGGATGGCGGCCAGTCCTGGGTCGAGAAGGAAGTCCCACGGAGCTTCGGCTGTGTTCACATGAACATACGGCAACTCAAGAATGGCTCCTATCTAGCACTTTACCGGAGCCGATGGGCTGACAACATCTATCTGTCTACCTCTGCCGATGGGATTGACTGGTCTGAGCCGCAGCCCACTATCTTGCCGAATCCCAATTCAGGGGTGTGCTTTGATGTTCTTCCCTCGGGGCGCGTTGCTCTCGTCTACAACCACTCATCCAAAGAGGATGCACTGGGCCGACGAGACGGTCTGTATGATGACATCAGTGATGGAAGTGATACCCGGAGAAACCAGCCCAGAAAGCATGGGAAGGACGCCTTCTGGGGATCTCCCAGAGCGCCGTTGAATGTGGCTTGGAGTGATGATGATGGGAAGTCCTGGAAGTGGAAGACACTCGAGGGTGGGGATGGATTCTGCTTGACAAACAATAGTGAGAAGAAGCTGAACCGGGAGCTGTCATACCCTAGCATCACGATTGATCAGAAGGGCGGCATTCACATTGCTTTTACGTTCTGGAGGCAACGGATCAAGTACATAAAGCTGGGAAATGACTTTTTCAACTAGATGGAAGAAAGTTACTATAAAAGACATGACTTTTATGTTGTATTAGGGACGTTCCATGGATCATTGGAATTGATAGAGTATAAAGCCAGGTCGTCTGGTCTTTAAGGTACCTATGTGTAGCAAATGCGACTCGCATCTTACATACAACTTCTCGATTGACTACAGAGGCAGCTACTACTTCTGCTTGGTTTCACTCTTTCCCCGATTCTTTTCATAACATGTGAAGAATAGCGTAATTTCTGTCTTCCAACCCTCCATTATTATAAAGCATAGGACTGTATGTTGCAAGCAAGTTTCGCTTCGACTTAAACGCCCCATCAGAGCCATGCCCGTGTCGGGAATATTATCCGCTCTAGTGCGGGGAATGAAGAAGATGGGGTAAACCAGGTGGCACATTTGCTGATGCATCATAATACAAGTCGCATTGGTCATCGCTATATTGGAGAATGGTTATGCTCTGGGCTCCCGGGGAATTGACTTTGCGGGGAAGTCATTAAACTGGTTCAGCCAGGGGGGGGGGTTAGGAAGGGATGTCACCCTTCGGTGTTCTCTCCGGGTACCCCAACGCAGTGTTGGATAAACTATTGCCTAGTATTGAGAATAGTTGAATATATTCCCTTGTGGCGATAAGGTTGACTGCTGGTACTTGAAAATGTTCAAGGTCAGATCAATATGATTATTGCTCGAGGTCGTACGTCCATCTTACATTGAGATGGGTCCACAGTAGAACTGGGCACCACTTTGATATCATTGCACCATCCGAAACTCGCCGGACAGATGGCCGGGTGGGGTCCTCGATGCTCAACTTGAAAACATGCGATAAAGCGGCAAGAAGGTGACGTTCTCGGGCCCCAAGGTCAAACTTGAGACGCAGCCAAGAATTCACAATATTTACGAGGGCCGTCAAATCATGGCAACCACGGACAGACCCCCCAAGATGCAATACCAAAGGCTTGGTAGCAGCGGACTCAAAACATCCCGCATCATCCTAGGTTGCATGACCTATGGTAACCCCAACTGGGAGGGATCGCCCTGGGTTTTGAGCGAGGAAGACTCTCTCCCGTTGATCAAGCGAGCCTACGACCTGGGAATCAACACCTTTGACACGGCCAACACGTACTCGAACGGGGGATCTGAAACCATCATTGGGAAGGCCCTCTCAAAATACTCCATCCCTCGTAGGCGGGTGGTCATCATGTCCAAGCTGTACTACCCTGTCCTCGAGGATGAACCCGACTCGCGACCAAATCCTGCTCTGAACGACGGCCCCTTGGTGAACCAGATGGGCCTGAGTCGGAAACACATCTTCGACGCCGTTGAGGGCTCTCTACGCCGGCTCAACACAGACTACATCGATGTTCTGCAGCTCCATCGCCTAGACAGGGAAACCTCCCCCGAAGAGATAATGCAGGCGCTCCACGATCTCGTCCGGATGGGCAAGGTGCGCTACCTGGGTGCGTCGAGCATGCACTGCTGGGAGTTTGCGCGGCTTCAGTACACTGCCAAGCTGAACGGTTGGACACCATTTGTCAGCATGCAGGGGTTGTACAATCTTTTGTATCGTGAGGAGGAGCGTGAGATGAACCCGTTCTGCGAGGCCGATGGCGTTGGCCTGATTCCCTGGAGTCCCCTGGCACGCGGTCTGTTAGCCCGTCCATGGCAGGAGAAGTCGTCGCGGTCCGACCAGGACCAGAAGACGAAGAAGTGGTTTGTGGGGGACCAAAATGAGATTATTGTCAGCCGCGTCCAGGAGCTGGCGGAGAAGAAGGGTTGCGGGATGAGCTCAGTTGCCATGGCTTGGTTGTTCAGGAAGGGTGCCTGTCCTATTGTTGGGTTGAACAGTATTAGCAGGATTGAGGCTGCTCTAGAGGCGCTTCAGGTGGAATTGACCGACGAGGAGGCTTCGTATCTTGAAGAGCCGTATAGGCCTTTGGCCGTACAGGCGATATGACAGAAGCTCTTTTGATGGAATAAGAACGAAGAAGATAGATAATACAAGAATAAGGATCACAACAGAAATGAAACTCACGGCAGGAGAAATCCTTACCAAGGGAGCGCTCCTTCCACAGACTATTGCGTAGTAATACTGCTGCTGAAGGTGCGTCGAGGGAAGAGGGGGCGTACGGGACGGTACTTGTACGTGTATTCAGGCAACTCATACATCGATTGCAAGAAATAACATTGGGCATACACATACGTTGAAATGCTCTTTATAAATCTATATATATCTGGGAATGGAGTCTATCTATAGGCGTGCTTCATCCTTGTGATCCGAGTCGTACTTTCTGTCGTTTTCATACTGAATCTGGAACTCGGTGGTCCGCAAAATGCCATTATATGTCATGATTTCCTCCTCTGATCCACTTGGGCTCACGCTGCGGCACTCAGTATGCTGCTCGCGGTATTTCTGGCCTATGGGCTTGAGGGGGATCCCGGCATTTTCGTGTCCGTGGTTCGACTTGGAGCTCGAGTACAGTGCACTGGCCCTGCTTCCATCCCGGCGATCAGAGGTCATCTTGCTGGCGGCGTTTCCGCTGGATGTGCCCTTCTTCTGCCTGCTGAGGTCGCTCCCAAAGTACCTGGGGAACCAGCTGCGGATTAAGGGACGCAATGCGGGTGCTGACGCGGATATAATGGCAATGTTGACTTCGACGGTGTTCAGGGTGATTCCAATGTCGTAATAGGGGTCGGATGTCTTCTCGGGAAAGTAGAAGAGGTTGACAACGTTGACGAGGCGGACGATTCCGATGATTGTCACGCTGTTTATACCATGTTAGTCTTGTTTCCTCAAAGTTCAAGAACGCTTCAAGCACGTACGCAATACCAAGAAGAAAGATGCCCATAACGGCGATCTTGGTGTTCTTGGGCATGTTGAGACCTAGGAAGATCCAAAACGGCAAAGCCAGGACCGCCATATCTGTCAGGAGCGTAATGGACGAGATTGTGACGTGGAACGAGAGGTCGACGCATTTTGTGGCCGGATCCGCCTTTAGGGCCGGCTCCCAGTTCGCCTTAATCGGTATACATTGAAAGACGGCAACCAAAAAGACGGCGATACACTGGAGTCCGTTGAAGATGTTGAGAAAGTGGATGGCCCAGCGCGCGCGTGTGTACTGCTCTACCAGTCGCAGTAGAAAGAACAGGACAGAGGCCTTGACCAGGGCGAGAGCTGGGTTGTAGAATATCTGCGCCAGGTAGAACCACCACAGGCCTGGTGAAGGGTCGAACTCGGGTACATCTCTTTGATGCCATCCAAAGTAGTTTAACTTGATGTCTGTGTATGTATTAGTGACTGTCTATAGTCATTTTCCGGCTTCGGTGCATGCATGTTGGTATGCGGTATATCGGCTTGTTAGGGCTCCTCTTGGTGCACTCACAAATGTAAAAGGGAGGCAGCATGAGTATAGAGCATAGCATAGCAATCGATATCAAGACATCGTCTAGAAATCATGTCAGCTTTTGTTATATCGTCCCTGGGAATTCGACCGCCCGGTGCAGCCGAGAAGAATCACTCACCAAAACCCCATGTGCGCATCCGTAGTCTAGTGCTCACGCGAAGACAGTAGATGATGAATGCCAGCGCGGTGAAGAAGATGATGATGAAGAGCGCGCCCACTTGCAGGGGAGGTGTCGGGATCGTGGACACGTCCGGCCCAGTGGGCCGTCTAGCTTCCAACATGGATCGAGGTGATTCGGATCGGACGCGTACGCATATGTCAAAGATCAGCGTCTGTGATGGTCCGCGTACACTTGACAGATCACCAGGGGGGATATGGCATGGTCTATATCTATTTTGACCAGAAAGACACAAGTGACAAGACAAGTTGAGAAGAAGGGTTTTTCTTGTCTGTTTCAGGATAGAATGCACGACTAGCCCGTTTAACAGCAGGGAGATTGGGAAGAAGGCATAATGGTGTGCCAATGTAACCAGGCGAAGGAGCAGCCTTTTCGGGTGGCCGAGGTAATGGACACTCGTTGACTACCAACAACATGTAGGGCTTTCGGAACTACCTGTGCGAGTCTCTACATGATCCAACACGAACGAGTTGTAGGGATCAGCGCGAACATTTCCGATCCAGGGATGAAGCATGAATGTCTTGGCTGCTGAACTTGGAAGACAAGGGACTCGAGACTGCAGCATGTCGGATGTTGTCGTATACTTCAATGTTGGTAGGTCTGCAACGTACATCAAATGTATTACATGTATCGCTTCACAACTAACCCGATGGGAATTAGACACCAAGCTGGTCCTGTCCGCCAACACTTGCCTTGTTCATTAAGGGCCTAATGCAGCTATACTAGTGTTAGTGCCAAGGTGCGTGAGAAAATAGGTTAATAACCAGATACTAGTATTGCTCCTACTACTACGAGTACTCTGTACGGAGTAAAGTGCTAATACAGCGTACGGAGTACTATTATTCCGTAGGAGCGCTGTTGGTACTTGTACTCGTATTAATGCCCATTTGCTTCGGTGAATTCCATGCAGTTCGGTTGTCGCCCCGGTCTTCCGTAGCATGCCATCTGCAGGGGGCAACATGCAACTCATACAGGTCGACAAGGTATATCAACCGGTCTATGCATGAGAATGGTCCTACACCCCGACCGGCAATTCCGGAAAGCATTAGCCGGATGAACTATTGGATATTCTAACAGTTCTAATACTCTCTAACTGATTGCGAGTTTGCGAGTATTATTGAATACAGCAAATGGGGCAGATACCTGAACGACTACAGCTAGACTTGGCAAAGTACATGCACGACTTGACTCCATAATACTACATGTACTCGTACTAACTCAGCGATACATGGGATGAAGAGGGGAAATGGGGGATTAAGCTACGAGTACTCCGTAGTCCCCGTACGCTTAAAGCTTTACGAGAATCCATCCACGCACCCTTGAAGGGTCCACCCTTGGCAGCCTTCCAGAAAGAGTCTACCTCGTGTACGCATGATAACATGAGGACTTGGCAGCAGAAACCGGCCCGTGTTGAAGGTTCCTGCAGCCAACAGCCAGATTGCGCATACCATCAATGTACACTCGTCCGTTGGCGACGGCACCCGTGATAGGTTGTGTAGGTTGTACCCGAATGTCAGAATGCAACGCCACGTACCGGGACTCACTGCCAACAGCCCATAGCGGCATTAGCAGCGGATTTCGCGCACCGTTACGGCCATGTCCCGAGCTCGGTCGACCGGCTTCCTCCGTGCCATCGGCTGAGTTTACCGTTTATTACTCCGTATACGGCAACCGGGGTACGCGGCCGCCTGTTGGCCCTTTCAGCTTGTTTGGTTTCAAAACAAACACGATCCTATCCCTCTCTTTTAATGGCGATTCTCCCTGCGTTTTGCCATTGGATTCTTTTGCTGTATGTTGCCACGCCCTACGAGATAGACTTGCAACCAGGCCATTCTCGCAATCCCGCACAGCAATCATGACCCGCCTAGGCCGATCCTTCGTGCTGGCGAGCGCCCTGCAGCTCGCAGCTGCGGGATATACTCATAGGCCAATCAGGTCTGTGGTCGACAGCCGCTCGTCCTCGCTTGGTATGTGTTTCCCACGAGTCTCTGGTGCCATCCCATCTGCACGCACAGGGATTGATTGAAGTGGTGGTTGCTAATCGTTTCGACTCATACAGACAGCATCACTGGCCCGGCAGCTGAAAAGGTCGAGGCCGAAGGTGCCGCCGAGTACCAGCTGACGGACTCTGTTCTGGACCAGCTCAGTGACGACGTGGATATTTCGCCCTTTGTCTTTGCAGACGAGGACGAGTCTCAGCTGTCCAGGAGAGCTTCCTCCAGCAGCTGCAAGACGTACCCAGGCGACGCCAAATACCCCAGCAACCTAACGTGGCGCATCTTTGATGCCCTGACCGGGGGCTCTCTGATCAAGACGGTTCCCCTCGGGGCCGTCTGCTACCCGGAAAACGAGCACTACGACGCGGCCAAGTGTGCCGAGATCCTGGCTGGGTGGACAGACGATGTCATCCACGAGCGGGACCCGACATCGTCCATGTCGCCGCTGTTCCAGGGACTCACCTGCCTGCCTCAGAACGGCAACGTCACCGGGGAGACCTGTGAGATTGGCGGATACCCTGCCTACGCCGTCAACATCACCAACGTGGCCCAGATCCAGCTCACCGTCAACTTTGCGCGCAACACCAACCTGCGTCTCGTTGTCAAGAACACCGGGCATGACTTCCTCGGCAAGTCGCTCGGACATGGCGCCCTGTCCATCTGGACTCATCACCTTAAGGATCTCTCATTTATCAAGTCCTACAAGGACAAGTCCTCCAGCTACACGGGCCCGGCTGTCAAGGTCGGTGCTGGTGTCAATGTCGGTGAGCTCTATGCATTCGCTGACAAGAATGGCGTCACGGCTGTTGGAGGTGAATGCAAGGGCGTCGGTGTTGCTGGCGGATACTTCTCTGGCGGCGGCCACTCGCCCCTGACTGGCTCGTATGGCATGGCTGTTGACCACGTCCTCTCCATTGACGTTGTTCTCCCGAGCGGTCGATTCGTCACCGCCAATGAGCGCCAAAACGCGGACCTCTTCTGGGCCATCCGCGGTGGCGGTGGCTCCACCTGGGGAGTTGTCACGAGCGTCACCTTCAAGGTTCATCCGAAGCTGAACTTCAGCGGCGTTACCTGGTCCATCAGCTCTGGCCCGGACACCAACAACACTGACGAGGTTTTCTTCGATGCCCTGTACGCCTACTGGCGCCGGTTCCCTGGCTGGGCCGACCAGGGTGTCTACGGATACTCCCAGATCTTCAGCCGCGGTGCTGGGCTGGGTTACTCGTGGAGCATGCTGCCTTGGCTGGTTCCCGGGATCGAGCTGAGCGAGTTCAAGGAGCTGGTGGCCCCCATCTTCGATGAGTGGACCGAGCTGGGCTTCGACTTTGAGCCCGTCTACTTTGAGCATGACAACTTCTACGAGACGTGGTCCACCCACTTCCCCACCGAGACTGTCGGCAACACCAACCTCCACACCGCCAGCCGCATTTTCCCCCGCAGCAACTGGGACGACGAGGCCCTTCTCAACAAGACAATGGACGCCATCCGCAGCGTCATCGAGGATGGCTCTGCCCTCATCCAGTACAATATGAACGGCGCGGCCCTCCCTGGCACCCCGGACAGTGCCGTCCTCCCCGCCTGGCGAGACACAGTATTCTACGGCATTTTTGGCTTGGGCTGGGCCGATGGACTTTCCGAGGCGGAGATCAAGGCTGTCAACGTAAAGCTCACCCACGACATCATGGAGCGGCTGCGTGTTGTCAGCCCCGACGGCGGAAGTTACCTCAACGAGGCCGACGTCATGGAGCCCGACTTTAGCAAGGAGTTTTGGGGCGCCAACTATGCCCGCCTTCTCAAGATCAAAGCCAAGGTCGACCCGTGGGACCTCTTCTGGGCGCCCACGGCTGTCGGTAGCGAAGACTGGTACATAACCGATGTGCCCGACTGGCTGACGGTGCAGACTGGAAAGCTTTGCAGGAAGTGAGAGGCATAGACCTATTTCTTAGAGTACATATTATAGTGTAATTTCACCCACCTAGCCCTAGACTCAATATCTCTATATGTACATAATAATAACAGTTGTTGCACAGAGACTGAACGTACATGTAGATGTATCCAACGTAGCAGAGATGATGCTGGTCCCTTATACCAACTTCTCCACATTCCACATTTGACTACTACAATAATGATATACCGGATACTCGACGGCAATAACGTTGCTCGGGATTGTCGTTTGATCAACCTCATGTTCAGGCATTAGTGGTGGGGAAGTGGGGAGGGAAAGCGGGCCTCGTAGCGTTACGCGGAAGGGCGTCACGTAGGAAGTTTTAAGAGGATGCGGGCAAAGAAAGAGTCAATTTATCATATAGGGCTTAGGGAAGGTGGAAGCTGATGATTATGCTCCTCCTAAATTCTTCCTATGACTCTAAAAATTGCTTATATAGCTGTATTCTTTCGAGAGAAAAACGGAGTGTCGCTCAGTAAGCTGAAAAAAGGGGACAAAGAAAGTCAGATCCACTAGACACATGTATTATAACGCAGTGATAAAATCACGTCTAGATCCTTCTTTTACTTCTCTTCCTCTTCCCTTAGGAAATAAAAAGAGAAATGAGGACCATCTTAACATGCCTGGGTTGTCCTTAATTAGGACATCTCTCGTGCTGGGGTGTGTAGGGTATACGTGTTGAATCTCGTTTTCGCCAGCCCATCGTAGATGTAAGCCATCAAGTAGCTAGGATAGTAGATTAGGTAGAAGAGGCGTGATATGCCTTGTTTTATTCTTTAGAAACGCCCAGGAACATATAGTTAGAAGTCTGTCTTGAACCTATAGTGTATCAGTTACCACGTTTCCTTTATAGACACTACTACATCCTCGACGATCACCCGATACCACCTCAAATTCACGACCATTCCCAAGACAAGGGGACCGACTTTGCCTTTCGTCTTATTTTGTTAACATGGCACTCTATATTACGCATTTAACCGCGGTTATACAAACGCTATGTTTGTCTTAGAGATAAGGGATGAAAGATAGGATGAACGCCCAGACGGCGGTCTATTCCAGCCGAAACAATAATGAGCTGGCTGTCATAAGCTACACGTTCTTTTATTTCCCTTTCTCGCGAGCTCTTCGTTTTTGCTTTCTTTGACTAGGTTGTAGGCTTACAACTACCACTCGTTCAATAGGAATCGTACGGACTATCTGTTTGCATTTATCCTTTGCACAAATCCCAGCTTACACACCCCATGCACTTATCACTAGGTCTTTTCGTCATTGAGTTGTGGAGCGGAAGCACAATTCCACCAAGGCATCGTACTCCGGCCCCTGCAGGATACACACGGTCGTACCTGGATGAGAGATAGGAGAGTGATTCACCAGGAGTCCGAAAGCCCGAAAGATTTTTCATAAGAACTACATGTCCATGTGCGGAAGTCACGTTCACGTCGTGTTACGGTAGCATTTGATAGTTATGAGAATTAAACTTCCATTTGACCAGCCAACGTTACATGTAAGATCACGCTCTCCTTGCTCCTCAGCACCGAGTCATGATATGACTTGAAATCTCCCATGCCGCCGCCGTTCCGGGCGTTCACTAATGTTGAGCACTAATGTTGAGCAACATTGCTATGCTGGTGAAATCGTCCATGTGATTGAGCACAAGGCGGGCTGGTTCATTCATCACTCGGGTACGAAAACAGCCATTTCATCGCCATGATAGCCTTGTGCTGCCTGAACCGGTGTACTCTCAGGGCCCAGATCCCAGATCTGCTGAGCCGCAAGCTAACACGGCAATCGGATTAATAACATTGAGCACCCTGTACAAGTACGAGTATGTATTCGGAGTGAAGGATGGAAACCCCCCAATGGGAATTGCGGGTGGCGTATGAGGCGCCGTGATTACATATACGATAGAGGCAATCCTCATTTACATACCGATCTCTTAGCAAAAGGCTAAACCGTAAACCATACTGTGGGGTTTTGACTCAGATGAGCGCACACATCGCATGAATGAAGGCAGATGGCGGCTGAAAACCCATGGACAATAGGAAACGAGGTTGCTATTGATGCAAGTGGCCTGCTATTGACACTGACAATGCTTATGTATGTACAGAAGATCCATGCACATGGTGTATATGAATGTACATCTATGCAGCGCACGGGTCCATGTACATGGTGTAACTGACGCAAACGCCCTGGCCACAGTCCATCTCACATCAATGTGCGGCCAGGTGACGGCATACATATAAATACGGTCATCTATTGTGAAATCATCGATACATGTACTGTACCAAGAATGAATGAACCTCTCTGGCCTTCTCCAGTTCCTCCATCATTGAATCTTAGACATTTACCACATTCTCCACAAGGTCTCACCTTGCTTCTAACACAATGGCCATCGGCTCTACAACCAACAACCATGTCACCAACGGGACAGACATGAAAACCTTCAACGACAAGTGGTTCTTCCCCGAAGAGCTGCGACATGGTCTCAAGACATTTGACCTGTCCGAGAAGATCATCGAGGAGAGTCTGGCCTGCGCCTGGGAGTATTCCCGCTGCGTGATCCCCGAGTGGAAGAACTGGGACCGCTACCTGGCCTTCAACCGGACCATCATCATTGCGATCATTGCCGAATTCCGCGGCGACCTGATCCCGGAGGACGACAGCAGCCAGGATGTCTGCGGCTATAACCTCGATGAGCTCCTTCACGTGCTCTTCGGCGGGACCAGCATGTACGAGGACATGTGCCGCGAGTTCCGGGCCTTCATGCTCATCTCAGCCGAGAAGTCGCGCAAGAGGCTGGACTCGGAGCTCTTCACGCGTTACCTGAACGCCCTGACCGAGTCGCCACAGAGCTGGTTCCGCCTGCGCGACTGCGACGCCCTGGCGCGATACACCGTCGCCAGTGCGTTGGCCTGCAACGACTTTGACGACTTCAGCTTCAGCGAGGATCAGTGGCAGGTCGTTGCCGAGCTGGCTGACACGCTGTACGACGCGGTGGCCTTCTACAAGCACCGTGCCGAGGGCGAGACCAACAGCACGTTTGGCTACGTTGGTTCCGATGTCCGCGTCGAGAGTTTCCGCATGTACCGTGAGATTCTTTGGGCGCTCGACGTCGCGTGGGCGCAGGATCCGGCCAAGCGCTGTGTTCTCAACTTTACGCGCTTCTTCGGCGGACCCATCCACATGACCACGCGGAGATACCGGTTTGTCGAAGACGGCCTGATGATTGGCAGGCCCGAGACGAACAAGGTTGTCGAGCTCACCCGGGGCAACTTCAAGCTCTGGAACAGGGTTGAGAATGGCGCCAAGGACCCTGCCGATGTTGAAAAATACGAGGGCATCATTGCGCAGTCCGACAAGCTTCTGTTCCCTGGGTTCCGCGATATTCTGGAGAGAAGTGCCAGCAAGCATTGCCAGCACTGCTCCCACGCCCCGCGGGATGGAGCCAAGGCCATTCAGCAGTTTGGGGGGATCCGGCTGTGTGACGGATGCAAGGATGGATGGGCTGCGTACATGAGGACGTTCCCTGTCCGGGTCATTGCGGCTTTTCCGGAGATTCTGAGAACCGTCAATGTGCACAGTATTGGGAAGATGCACTGAATTCTCATGTATCTAGAGTTGAATTAGTTGCCTTTGGATGTTCAAAGTCCAGTTGTCGTTTGAACTGTTTCAGCTGACATCTTGTAGAGTACATGGATATATTTGTAAGGTTAGTACTTGGGGAGTAATAAGACTTTGTACATTTGATTATAAAGGAGCAACACAAATATTGTAAACCCTGAATCCGCTTCAATTGCTCCGTAGAAGTAGATTCAGCAGTTGGCAGGTTTTAATTAGCCAACATGGATCTAGTGAACCTAGTGAACTGAAACCCATGTTTAACCATTCCTCCGAAACTCCATTCCTGAACCCCACTACACTTTGACCTCTCAGAACCAACACGTAGGTCAGTCTCAGCCCTTACAATTGATTATGGTTCCTATGTACTCTTAAGCGGCAAAGTGGTCCTTCTCTCCAATGTCCTTCTTGTCAACGTAAACAGGCCACGAGTAGGTCAGAGCCGTAAAGTTGGCCTGGTACTTCCAGACGTTGTTGGGATCAACCTGTCGAATGTCATAGTCGCGGACCAAGGTGGCAGCCATTTTGAAGATCTGCAACTGGGCAAAATTGCGACCCGGGCAAGTCATGTATCCAGCAGAGAACTGATAGGTTTATGTCAGTCACATGTTGTTCAAGCCTCCGGTGAGTTTTCAGGTAATCATAATCATACCGTTAGCCAATTCTTCTCGAGCTCCCTCGCATTCTCAGACATCCATCGCTCAGGGTTCCACTTGTGGGCATCGGGTCCGAAGATCTGCTCGGACTTGTGAACAGCACTAGCAGAGGGTCAGCCATTATATCCAGAACAATAGTGAACGTATGTCTGCCAGTCCGGTGCACTCACTGTGAAGAAACACTCAAGATTGTGCCCTCTTTGAAATGCCTGTCTCCGATGGTGATGCCGCCTGCTGGTGCCACACGCGGCAGGCCCATAGTGGTGGGGCTGAAGTGACGCAAGGCTTCTTTGACACAGGCTTGGAAATACGGCAGCTTCTTGGCGTCATTGAACGACACGATACGGTCGAGACACATGCCCTGGTCTTGGGCAGCGCTAATCTCGTCCTCGATTCTCTTCCACGATTCGGGGTGCTGAATAGTGTGATAGACGAAGCTCTGGATGGCGGCTGTAGCTCGTCTGTTAGTTTTTGGGTCAAAGAGAAAAGTAATCAAGAATACAGGCTCTTACAAGAAACAGGCTCCGAGCCTGCACCAACATTTACATTCAACTGGGCCTCAATCTCCCGGAGAGTCAAAGTATTAGAGTTATCCCTCGCCTTCAACCAATGCGACATCATGTCGTCTTTCGCATCGCCGTCTGTCAGCCTCTTCTTCAGAGCCGTGGATGTGGCCCGGTAGAGGTGTCCCATAGGGAGAACCATGATCCAGCTGTTCAGGGGATTGATTAGGAGTCGAAGCGGAACCATGAAGAAGCCCGCAGCGGCTGCGAATTTACTGAGAGCAACATTGTTCCTCAGTGTCCCACCGATATCATACCCCTAGTCATTTTGTCAGTACAACTTCATACTCTCTTGAGGATATATAGACTCACAGCCTTGATAAAGCCAAACGGCTGGGAGAAAAAGACGGCGCCGATGTTGTCAAAAGTGGTAAAGGTGATGAACCTGTCCAGTTCCATGGGCTGCTGCGACGTCGCGTATGAGTCGACCCAACCAAGCAGGTTCTCAATGTTCTTGTTCACGACAGGCTCCCACTTCAGGATTTGGGCCATGGAATAGCCGGGGGCAAAGTGTTTGGAAAGTGCCTTCTTCTTCTCCGGTTCCGTTGTCGACATCGGGTTGTGAAAACGAAAGTCGGGGACAGACGTGACACGATACCAATCGCCCTGTATGCCATATCAATATGTGCCATCATGAAATACATGTATATACACATCATAAAATGTGTACACAGTGAACATACCTTGTGAAGATTGGCACGCAGAAGAAGGGTCGACCCATCCGGATGACAGACGCTGACCTCGTTGGGAGCGATTCTGACAAAGCTGCCATACTTCTTGTGCAGGGCGATGAGATGCTCATTCTGCCTTCCCTGGAGGATGACCCAGACGTGCCAGAAGCGTGTCATGGAAGCCCAGAAAGGCCCTGGAACATCTGACAGATCAGACAGGTAACGACGACGGAGAGCGACAAGGACGATGAAGGCTGCGAGACAGATGGCGAGAGTGGGTCCGGAGATCATCGTCAGCCTGGAACTGACGGACCCGGACTTCTCCACCCATCTGGCCATGTCAAGCCGAGTCGTCAACAGGTGATCCACCTGCATCCAGCTCTTCGGGTCCATCTTATAGGAGAGAAGAGGACGATGAATAGAAAGCTTCAATGATAGCAATACTTGTCAAGGACAGAGTCCAATATGTTTGTTCAGAGGGGCCTCATATATTCCATGCCATAAACTGGACGCAGTAGGGCAAAAGTCAGAAACCTATCCAGCCTGGATGTTAAGTAGTTATCAACACTCTCTCAATACCAAGACCCACGACGCCATTCCCAAAACAGGGCATGTTATGTGTGTTGGTCGGAGTCCCGGGGGCTGTTCCACACTTGTTGGGCCCAGCTTCAATGCCAGATGCTTTTCGGACCGGAAGCGGCGACGCGGGAGCCAACGGGCTCATGACAGCGTCATCATCAGCTTAGGACTATGGTTTTCACTACGAAGCCGTGCCAGAGAGCAGGTACGAGTGACATGACATGGAGTAACACTTCCGCCGGTGCGCGGACCAAGAAGACCGGGGCTTGGCGTTTTTGTTTCCAGAGGGGCATGCACGAGCTCTCGTGGGGACGGATTTTGAATAAGAGAACAATAGGAAAGGAAGGTGCATCTATGGACGAACCAATAGCCGGGGGGGGGGGAGGAACAATAGTGAATAGGAGGGGAAGCATGTATATTGATGCACGGGGAAACTGGTTGCACATGTGTGCGGGCAGATAACGCACGTTGTGCCCAGGCTGGTATAAACTACATACTACATGTATGCAATAACACATGTACATGTATTCCGTACATTGGCGTATAGTAGTTGTGAGGCGACTTTCGATGTCTGATTGAACCACTTGACCCTCGAATCTCTGTGTAACGATGCAAGGTGTTTCTTCTCGCCAATAGTTTGTACCAACTCGTACTCGTACAACCAATGGCGGGGTCTTCAGCTTCCCAGTCAACCAGTGGCGTTGATGACATATCGAATGTCCATGTCTTCGAGAGAATACGATTTACTTGTGTGTCAATGTATGTCTCGGAGACTGGAAGAAATAGACTACGGTCCGTCATACTCAAGGCTTCCCGTAAACGGCGAATTGGCGCGAATGATATATAATCAGATCCCGCCATTCCGTACCGCACCGGGCGCCACCATCACCACCACGGGAACTATCTAGACTTGCCATACTCGGATCTTGGTCGTTTCCGCAGATGCAATTTGGAGCATAAAATCTACACCGGCTCAAACTATAACTCCGAGTCACGCTATCGAAGCGACATGCCCGAGATATCACACGAAGTATCACGGGGCTACCCGGGACAGCCACGCCCCGAAGAGGGACAAGCACATAACCAAACTACGGACGACATTTCCCTTGCAGCTGATACCAGCTCGTATTCTCACCGTTCTGTACGCAGTACAAGCTCTGTACTCAACTGCTGACCGGATGACCACAAAAGCAAACATTGAATCACCATACCAACAAGCCATGAGGCCATATAGGAGCCATGGTTTACTTACGTTGGCCCGAGAATCCATTATTCAACCATCCGTTGAGATTGGATTCTATGTAGATGTAATATGTACTTTCCTTCAAGGTTACAATACATGAACTCCAGTCGCAATACTCGTACCCTATAGCAACCCATTCCAACAAGCTGTGAAATATACATGTACCTCCTTGTCCGTCCTTTCATCATGGCACTAAGCAAAAGACACTGTTCGCCGGGGAGGTCCCGGTGCAGCGGCCACTCGTTGTCTAAGAGTAGAATCCGAGTCTCTTCCAGTCGCACTTGACGCAGAAGAATCGGGAATCATACTGCTATACTGGTGTCTCCTACGATACCAGGGACGACGACCTAACGATGTCCCTATTCCTGGTGAGAAACTGAGTACCCAGCCAACTATGGCCCCGAGCTGTCCCGTCATCAGCAGGCCGAGCAGAATGACCAAGGCCGTGACTGGGATGGCAACGGCCCAGTAGAGGGACTGGCCCCACTCCATGTCGCGGACGTCCTTGGTGTTCATGCCGAAGATGCTGGAGACGGCGCTGAGGGGCAAAAAGATGATGGTCACGATGGTGAAGGCGTAGATGGCCTGCTCCTGGCGGTCCTTTGTCGTATCAATGCGGTGGCGGTTCTAAAGAACATTGAAGTCAGCTACCATGAACTACAAAGGATATCATTGTGGGACATTGAGTGGTATCAATGTATGTATCATATACATACCTCAGTTTCCAGAGACGAAGCATGGGCTGCCAGCTCGCTAAACTCATGGTCACGATGGTCCAGATGCAGCAGGCATTCCTGGAGAAACACAGTTCGGAAGCCTCCAGAGTCGGTTGCTCTGATCTTGAAGCTGGCACCGTCATCAAGAGAGGATTTAAAGTCGTAGTCGACTGTTTGCACCCACTGGTTGACGTTGCTGTTTGCTGCCGCCCTCGGTCCCCGGGAGGATACTATGTCAGCATCGTAACGCATGGGTACATGTATCCGCTCCCGATCCCGGTCGCGGTCCAGTCCAGAAATAGTGACTCTCTCGCTCGCGTCGGGGTCGATGACTCTGGGACGGGGAGCCGCCGATAAAGATGCGTCCAGCCTCCTCGTTGCGTATGAAGGGCGATTAGAGGACGATCGCTGATGCAGATCTAACGAACGGAATATGACCTTTTGGGAGGCGATGACGCGCCTCAAGACGGTGATCTCATCTCGTAGCATACCCGTTCGATGTTCGAGTGACCTGTCCGAGGACCCGGCTGTCATTTCCGATTCCTAGATCAATCAGTATATGTACATGTACACAACTACACAAGTCCAACACGAGAGAGTCTTACCAGGGACTTGAGATACCACGAGTATATCTTTCTTGTATCCGGAAGACCTTGGGTAGAATCCTGCAGCAACCCCATACTCATCAACTGCACAAGGTCGAGGGGTAGAACTGTCGAGGTATCAAGAAGTGGCTTGGTCTTCTTGGCCAAGCCTTCTAGAATCTCAAAGGTAGCCTCCTCTATGAGGTTGGCGGCTCCCTCACGAAGGCTGTCTCCCGTATACGAGTCACTCCGGACGTAGATGAGCCCCATGAGCAGCTGCATCCAACCCTGAAGTAGCTTCACAGGGATCTTGGTCCTCTGGCGGTCCGATGGCTCGACGTGGACAAAGATGAGGTTGAAGCTCATGATACGTGTCACTAGGCTCCGAAACTCGGGTATGAGAAACGGCAAATGGTTGCGCGTTGTCTCTGTTCTGTCACCGAAGTCACTGAGGCCGTTCTCCTCTCTTCCGCTAGGTGTCTGATTGCCAAATGGTCAGTTCACCCCATGTATACATGTAGGTATTAAAATGAATGTACATCCATGCATTCCGGGGACGTATCACTCACCTTGAGTAGCCCTTCGATCGCCCCCCAATACTTTTCAACAGTAGACACTACCGCGCTGGCTGGAAAGAAGAATCGGAACATCGTGTCGGCCGAGTTGAAGAAGGCGACTTGCTCCTCAAAGTCGCGTTGGAGCCGGACCCAGTCCCTAATAGGCCCATCGAACGGCTTGGAAGAAGATATGTCCTTGGAACGCGCTTCCAGCATGTTGTGTACGGTCTCTCTGCTGGAACTTGGGCAGTCTTTGTAGACGCTGCGATCTGTGAGACTCGTCCCATACAGGAGGAAGTCCTCTACTTCCTCCATGTGTGTCTCGAGCACATCAAGATCAACTGTGACCCCGTCGTCTACCAGTACACCATCTAGACAGCTGAACACGGCAGTATCAATCATGGCAGCCTTCTCGTCAGATGAGGGTTTTGGCAACTTCAGCGTTCTCCGTTGAGGAGTTTGTTCAGATGGTGTCTCCTCCTCCGCCTGTGGGTTTGGGCTATCACCGACATCTTTCCCGACAGGGGGGTCGTGGTTGAGGCGAAGAAGGATTCCATGGGGCGGGAAGAATGATGCAGGAGTACTGTTTCTTCATGTAAGTATATATTCAATAAACTCCCACAAACGCCGAATCACATACGTCAAGTGAAGATCAAGGACAACATTGACCGTTTTGGCCATGTGGCAGATCTTGGTCCATTCCCTAGGCTTGACCGGTCTCTTTTGGCGGTAGAAGGTGAAAGGCTGTGGCCAGAATTCCAGGAAGTGAGTGATGAAGTCCTATGAGTTTTCCTTCAGCATTAGTCTAAGTTCCGACGACTCTAGAGCTTAAGCATCAACGGAAAACCCCAAGGATGCAGTTTCCAGACACTTACAAGCCAGGTCGAACACTCATCGACAGATAGACTCCACATAACCGAACCTCCGTAGGAAACAAGGAGCCTCGTATTGGACGTATCCTTATCTGGCGACAGGCTCTGTGGAATGGAAGAAAAGGAGATGTGGTCACCACACAGCTGGTCCTGAGGCATGCGGCCGCAAGTGACAAGAAGTGCTTCGAGAGAGTCAGCTCTGCAATCGAACCATAAAGCATAGAGGTCATTTATATCCCCAACTCACAGTTTCCAAGAACTAGAGACCACATTTGGGGGATGTGAAAGCACCATCCTGCTGGCGCCAACTGGCCCACAGCCTGTTGCATATCTCGACTCTGGGTCGCCTTAGAGAAATATGCCTGGAGCAGGGTATGGATCGGAAAGGCAGGCTTATCTGGCGCATCAAGACCAGAGTACTTCTCGAGACTAAAGTACGGGAGACACATCCAGGTGACGGTCTGTGCCTTGTTGGGCCGGTCACCGCCGGCCCGATCGTCTGGCGAAGAAACGACGTGCTGAATACAGGAGGGCTCGACGTATTGGGCGTATCTACCGCTGGGAGTGCCAATGGGCTTGATGAACTTGCGTCTCACGCGTGTCAGGATTTCGATGACTCCCTTTCGCTCCATCTTGGTCAGACTAGTGGCTTGGCTTGCTGCGGTCTATTATATGGTCAGCGGGGGGTAACATGCAGTTAACAGACTAGATTCAACATTCAGACGCATCGGGTGGCCTACCGAGAACTCCACAAAGTCCATTGACGGGCGACAGAGGTGGCTAGATGAATATCCTCTGGTCAGCTACGACACGCCCAAACATTGCCGCTGGTGGATCCTAACTTACATCCATTGAAACATGGGCTGGTCCTTGGGCTTTGGGTCCGTCGACGTAGCCAGTCCAGCTGAGTGCGTGCCGCCGAGAAAGCCATCACCAGTATACCGTGATTCATGCACATTGGTGACAGGGTGCTTGCTCTTGATGTTGTCCGACGACGAGTGCTGGTCGCCAGCATGTTCCGGTCCACTGCCATATCCATGCTCCTCGCTACCACTGAGAGATGTTGTCTGCGTCGACGCCTGCAACGCCCGAGACGGCACAAAGTCGTAGATGACGGAGGACACCCCGCTATCTGTCACGGCGTTGCGGACCTGGTATCGCCTATGGGGCCTCCTGGGTGGTACCGTGATTACGTAGTCGCCAGAGTCGTCCGAGTAGACTGAGTGAGAGGAAGCGCGTGAGGGTTGATAGTACCGCCGCGAGGACGTAGATGCGGCGCTCTGTACTAGTGAGGGGGCCGGGCGTCTACGATGATGACGCCAGCGTGGGGTGTCGGACTCGTCGTCGCTGTTGCTGGCACTGCTGCTCTCCCGGGACACCTCGCTGGTCCTGTGTCTGAAGCGCACCTCACGGGCTTCGCGCGTTGGATACGGCACCGAAACGGGGGTTATTCCCACCGACTCCCTGGTCCAATCTTCTGACCCTCTGGGTTGGCTGTATGCCGCCTCTTGAAAGTCAAGATCATCCGTATAGCGCCTAGTAGGCGGATCATCATCGTCATGATGGAGGGACTATGAAAGATCAGTATACAGTTTTTGCCAGAGCTTATACATGAGTCAATAATGTCATGGTATTGATTGGAATCTCACCGCTTGTCGAGAACGCGACCTCTCATTGCCACTCGGACGGATGATCCGTCGAGACGGGACTTCCTCTTCGCGCTCCCCAGGGCCATCGCGCTCTACTACCTCGGGGCCTCTGGGGAACGTCGGTCGCCGACGTGGACGCTCGGCTTCGAAGCTGTCTCTAGGGAACATGGTATAGCGGCAGTCTGCAAAGTCTTTTTCAACTCACGACATCGGCACTGGTGTCCGATTCTTGAGCCCAGAGACAGAGAGCCCTATACTGCAAACTCCTCGAGCGGGGGCCAAATTCTTTTGTACTTGGTCAAGATGCAGCCCCATAATTGGCTTGCAGGGGTCCGGCGGTGATGCTTACTCCCGCACGGGAGCTGAGGCTGCAGGCAAAGGCGCATATTGCCATGCGGCGTAGCCAATTGACCAAGGAGAGACTACATGCAACTAGCGTTTATTACACAAGAAACAGGTTTCGCGCCCGGTACGTGTGTGTTCTGGTCGGCGCATTCTTACGGAATACTTGTAGTATACATCCAATGTCGACGTGGCTTGAGAAACAAGGCTGATTCCAGTCTATTCGAATCTGCTCATTACTATTATACATGAAATGATACATGATCCAACTCCAACCCTCTCACTACAACCCTCTGGCTGTCCCTCACAGCCCCATTGCACGCCGGATGCCAACGTTGCTCACAATGAGTGAAGGTCCAATAGGATACGTCCCCTTGCCCGGCAACTTGTCATCGAGCTGCCCCATCGCAGCCCGCGTCAAAAACTCGCCCAACATGCCGGTAGGCGAATGCATCCCGGGTGTCAGCCGGCTCAGCAACGGGCTGAGCACTTCAATGGTGCGGAACATTAGCCACCGGTTGGGCAGATACGGGATGATCGCCGCGTGGCCAGAGTGGTCCACCCCCCCGGGACGGGCCGAGTCCGCCTGAAGCTTGCCGGCCAGTTCGGTAGTCAGATCGGCCAGCTTAGACTCCGTCTCGCCCTTGACGCGGCTGAAGATGGCCGAGAACCGACCAGGTTTCTGAGTGGCGCCCTCGCCAGAGACGTAGATGAAGCGGAAAGGCTTCTTGACCTCATCGGCTGCTGCTGCTTCTGTCTTGCTGCCGCTGTCCTCGGCCGGGGGCAACGAGGCAAATGCTCGCGCCGCCGCGAGCGTGTAGTCTCGCGTGATCTTGACGTACTCCTCGGCGTTGACCTGGGTCTGGCTGATGCCCAGGGCCCACACGCAGCCGGCAGCCCCCCGCAGCTGCTCCTGGAGAGCCGGGTCATCGTACTTGTTGAAGTCCTTGTGGATGATGACGTGCACGCGGGGGTCCTGCACCGATTCCGCCAGGGGCACCGGCCTGCGACTCAGGATACTGATCCGGGTCACCTCGGAGATGTGAAGCATGGCGTCGAGGGCCCCGAGACCCACTATGCCGGTTGCGCCCGTGAGGATGAGATGCATTTTGTACGTGCTTTGGGGAAATTCGAGGTTCGAGATTGAGAATGAAGATGAGAGAAAAGGCCTGGGCCCTTTATCATTCAATGCTGAGATTCGCGTGCTTTATACATCTAGAGCTTGAGGTGAGATTTTGGCGTCAGCATTCTCACTGCCCGGCTTTAAGCTTGCCTCGGCGTTAGCAGGTCCGGGATCCGGACGTAGGCTGTCAAGGGCCTCGTGTATTATGGCCCCCCAAAAATATCATGCAACAATGGCGATCTCCATTGCGAAATACTACCTGTATTAGTTCTAATCACATGCATAATTCTTTCCACTCTCTTTATGACATGCGTTGGAAGTCAAGACCAAATGTTCAAGAGGGGGGTGATGCCATCGTCAGAGGCAGTTTTGCTTACCCTGTAAATTGCGGACTTTGGAGAAGCATTGATACATGCATGTATGGAGGTTAACACACAAGGATCACCAGTCACCAAAATGCAAGCAATAGTAATGTTTATATTATATGATGTGATATACTCGTTAGTGCTTGAAAGGCCTATAGACCAAGACATTGTGAATATTAAGTAAGAATCTTTTATAAGAAGCCCATCGCCATCTTTTGACCATTTCACGTGAGAAGACGTCTGATCGCTCGTGCAGAGTTCAATGGCAAAAACATGAAACCAAGAGAAATGTGAAATGTGGAAGAAAACACCCCAGGAAATTCAAGAAGAGGTCCAAGTGGACAAGGAATAATGATCAAAGGAGTCTAGTACAGTATGGTATGTGCACGGGATGTAGAAAGATCAAGGTGGAGTGACAGTTGATGTTCAATGCCTTGTAGCTGGTAGGCAGGCAGTTTGAGAGGCGTTTGCATTTAGAAACGGTGCTGGCGACCAACACTCTCGACGCGGACGCCAAGCTTGACCATCTCGCGCGAGTCAATGACACCGCGGCCGTCAAACACCCACCGGGGCTTGGCCATGGAGTCGGCAATCTGGACCCAGTCGATGCGCTCCTTGGGCTTGTACTCCTCGGCGCTGCCCATGCCGGTGGCGAAGCCCGTCTCCTTGGACTCCCTGTTCTGGATGCAGTCGGGGCAGTCGGCCTCGCAGGCGGGCTCGGGGTTGTAGCGGCTGAGGGGGTCGTCGTTGGTGGCATCGGCCTTCTGGGCGAGGAACTTGTGCAGGGCGAGGATGTCGTTGGGCGACGGCTCCTCCGAGGAGCCGGCGGAGATCTGCTCAAAGGGACGGGGGTCGACCTTGGGGTTGGGCTTGCGGCCAATCATCTTGGCAGTGGAGGCGACGGTCGAGGGCTTGGGGGAGGGCGGGGGCTGGTTGCGGAACTCGTCAAACTCGGTGGCGATGACGACGGCGGTGCTGCCCTTGCAGGCGTCAAAGGCGTTGCCGTAGACCGAGATGTTGTCCTGCTGGGCTCCGGGGCCGAGCAGGGCCCTGATCTCCTCCTTGATGACGAGGGGGTTGCAGCAGGGGTCGAAGACGGCCACCTCGCGCGGCCTCTCCTCGAGCAGCGTCTTGATCATCTCGAGGGCGGGGGCCTCACGGGTGTCGGATGTGTTCTTCTTGAAGGCGAAGCCCAGGATGGTCACCTTCTTGCCGACCAGGGTGTTGTTGAGACACTTGATGATGCGGTTGGTGAAGCGGTCGCGCGCGTACTCGTTCATCTTGACCACCTGGCGCCAGTACTCGCCCACCTCGGGCAGGCCCATGGTGTCGGCCAGGTAGACGAGGTTGAGCACGTCCTTCTTGAAGCAGCTGCCTCCGAACCCGATGCCGGCCACGAGGAACTTGTTGCCGATGCGCGGGTCCACGCCCACCGCCTTGGCCACCTCGTCGACGTCGGCGCCCGTCTGCTCGCACACGGCCGAGATGGAGTTGATGCTCGAGATGCGCTGCGCCAGCATCGAGTTGGCCACCAGCTTGGCCAGCTCCGACGACCACACATTGGTCGTCAGGATCCGGTCCCGCGGCACCCACGCCGCGTACACACCCACCAGCGCCTCGGCCGCCTTCTTTCCAGACGGTGTGGGCGCCGAGCCGATAAGGATGCGGTCGGGGTAGACGAGGTCGTTGACGGCCGTACCGGCAGCCAGGAACTCGGGGTTGGAGAGGATCTCAAAGTGGACACCAGGACGGTGCATGGAGAGCTGGGCACAAGTTAGCGAGCGTACATCAGTTGTGATTGCCCTGGAAAAGATCAGGGATGGGGTGGGGTGGGGTCCTTACCGTGTCGGCGACGAGCTGGGCTGTGCGGCAGGGGACTGTGCTCTTCTCGACAATGATGGCACCCTCGCGGGCGTACTGGGCGACAACGCTGGTGACGGCCTCAAAGGCCGTCATGTCGGTGGCACTGCCAGCACCGACACCGCGGTATTTTGTGGGGGTGTTGACGGCGACGAGGACAATGTCGGCCTCGCCGATGCTCTTGGCGACATCGGTGGTGAAGAAGAGGTTGGCGGGGCGGTCGGGGATGGTGAGGTCCTGGGCGGACTTGGACTCGGGGTCCGAGGTGAAGGCGGTGCGGCGACCACCATCACGGGCGATGCGCACAATGTCGCGCAGGCCAGGCTCGTAGATGGGAGGGTGCTGCGAGTTCCAGCGGCGGATGCGCGTCTCGTCGCGATCGACAACCGTGACCCTGATGTGGGGGTTCTGGTAGGCGACGACGGAAGCCGTTGGTCCTCCTGGAACACGCGACAAAAGTCAGTCTCTAGCGCTGCCACATACGTACACGGAAGGAAGGTTCTCTCCCGTCCATGGTTCCTTCTCTCGGTGGCTGTCGCTAAATTCCCCGACGCTTTCCGAAGCTTGGCAACGACATCCACAACTTGCAATTGAAGTTTCATGTAGATGTTGCTCTGGCCGTGCATTGTACCATTACCCGGGTAGGCAGGTTGGCAGGCAGGCAGGTTCTCTCCAAGTTGGAAAAGGTGGGGGGCCACTGAGACAGAGAAAGGAAGAGATCAACGTACCGACGTATCCGGCACCAACGCAGCAAATGTTCTTGACGACAACATCGTCAGTGTGGCCGTTCATGTCGCTGGTCGATCCATTGAGCCCGAGGCTCTTGACCGAGTCGACGACGGCCGCGGGGATGGGAGGCATGGCGGGGGGGAGGGCGAAAGGGTTTCGGAGACGTGTGCTTTCCGACCACGGGAGCAGATCAGATAGGTACAGTAGGGACCGAGATGGGGGAGGAGATCCGGTACAACAACGGATCCCAGCGCAACAGGGTATATATCGGGCAAAGAGGCAGAATGAGGAGCGAGTATCCAAATGAAGGAACGGGAGACCAGGGGAGAGAGGAAAGAGAAGAAAAGAGAAGATCAAGAAAAAAAAGAAGTCGAGGGTTGGGAAAAGGAGTCAAGGGGAGGTGGAGGTAAATACGCGGGGGGGCGTGTGGTGTGGTGTGGGCGTCAAAGCCAAGAAGTTGGTACTCTGTAAAGGGAACAAAGGATCGGCCCAGTGAGCACTAATACCATTACTATTACTACTACGGAGTACGGAGTACTCGTTCGGAGTACTCGTACAGAGTATGAGCAGTGCGAGTACGAACGAGTAATACTCGTACTACTCGGACTGACATACAGGTACGAGTACAAAACGGACAAGGCGGCATTGCCAGGGATCCGTTCGACCACGTACGAGGCTGAGTGGGCCAGTCCAGTGCCAACGCCAACTGGCAACTGGCGGGAGAGAGGAGGGGGGGAGAGGAGAAGACGAGGCGAACCCCGAAAGCAGAATGAGAATGAGCCCAATCGCGGCAGAACGGAGCTCTCCCCTCCCTTGGCCCCCCTTGGAACGCTAAATGGCTTTGGGGGCGGACAGCTCGCCGAGCTGCGACTTGGAAGCGATGGAGAGATGGAAGGAGAAGCCGGCCGATCGCCGGGCCGGGTTGTCGGGAATCGCGAACAACTTCAGGGTCTACGGTTTGTCCTCGTGCGAGTACGAGAGTTGTCGTGTTCACCACAGAGTGTTGACTATTACAGAGTACGGAGTAATACCTAAACTGTTATCGTATGACTGGCAACTTGGTTAAGCAGTGCATTGACAGATCCGTGCTTTTTCCTGTCTGTTTCCACTCATTCCTATGCCTGCAGTTTTGCGCATACTCGTACTCCGTACATGTATGTACATGGCAACATCGGTAAACGGATAGAGGAACAAGATACGACGTATTATTACGAGTACAAGCAGCTAAGTATTACTCCATAAAAGAGAGAGAGAGAGAGAGAGAGAGAAAAAGGGAAGGAGGGGAAGAAAAGCAAGAGAGAAAAGTGACGGAAACCGCCTAGGACCTTATGTGCGGTGCTGGCGCGTACGACGTAGTACTGCCGTTATTAGTTTAGACCCTGCAGGGTTCCGTCTGCTCTAGGGGTCTCTGCAGGGTTTCGAGGGGTCAGTTGGAGGGTCTTGGGGGGTTCAAAGCGGTGAATGAATCTGCCCTAAGAGACGGACCCGATTTCTATGCGGGACGTACTTTTCGAGGGAGCCTTGGCCTGCCTTGGCCTTGGCGGCTGTCCAGACTCTACGGAGTACGGAGTACGGAGTACTTGTATTACTGGTTGGGTACAGGGAGTGGACGGAGTTCATTAGTCGCGCTGGAGCTGCTGGAGCTGGAACTGGACGCGGGGCAATGGTCAGGACCGAGCCGGGATTCCGTTCCATCCGGTGCCGTGTCTTTTTTTTTTCTCTTCTACTTTGTACCTTTTATTTCTCTTGGATTCTATTTCAATTCTGTGGCAAGTTGTGTGTATAGAAACCAACTCGTATACCTACTAGTTGGAGATGGGACGAGAAAACGTGTTGGTTACTCCGTAGAGAGGTTCAGTTCAATGCACGCAACTGCGCCGTGGCTGACTGTGCGTGGGTGCGTGCAGTTGACAATCATCACACGTGAGATTCTCGGGTGATAACGTGCAAGGACACGGGCAGCACGCCAAGCCATAATACGACAGGGGCGAAAAATTAAACACTCGGACTCCGGGCTTGTACCTGTACTGATGCTGTCAAGCGACGACGAGGATTGGATCCGAGTCAAAAGAAAGAAGAAGCTAGCTGTAGCCAAGAGTCTGGCAGGCTAATGATGAAATACGCATAACCTCAGTCGTATGATGTATAATGTATCACCATCACCATGCCAAGCCAAGCATCATGTTGAACGTCGCACAAGGGTTACCACAACGGCCACAAAGGGTCGCCACGAGCAATACCATCCATAGCCCAGACGAAAACGAGACGGCAGATCTCTTTCTCTCTACTCCGTGCTCTCTACCTGTATTACGAGTTACGAGTATTACTGTGCCTGTAGCGAGTAATAATTGTACGTTTTGCGAGTGTACCCATACATTGCTACCACTAATACTGTGTAGCAATCGGGTGATGTCCCAAGAGATAATAATACACGTATGGAGTAGTGTGGATAGATTCGTATCTTACGCCTCTGTTGAGCTGAGAGAGCCTAGCAAACGCCGCACGCCTACATGCATTTATTCCTCTACCAGTATTACGAGTATACTTTCAACTCTGTACTCTGTACTCCGTACAGCCTTCGTATACGGAGTACTTGGTAATGCGAGTGCTGTAAGCCAGAGGCACAGCACACGAGCGTTTACGAATACGCATACAACCACTCGTGTGTGCTCCTAGGCATGCCGCATGCCAAGCAGCCTCTACGGCGTGGTTATACTCGTGTCGATGCTATTCCCATTTGACACGAAGCTTTTATCGCAGACAGTCTTGTTTATTGGATGGCTAATTTGTCCGTCACCTGCCGTGGCTTGCGCACAGACTAGTCGCTGGAGACTAGAGTCTAGACACATTATTACTAGGGAGGCACCTACTAGTACTAAGTAATATTGCTTAGCCATATTATTGCTTAGCCATATTGTTGCTTAGCCATATTGTTGCTTAGCCATATTGCTTAGCCATATTGCTTAGCCAGCCTTGGCTCTTTCTGATGGCTTTATCGCCGGGCAGGTGCGACCCGGCGCGCACTTGCCGACATATTGAACACGGCGGAAATCTGTCACGCCAAACTAGGAAAGAACGCACCGTCCACCGCCTGCCACTTGCCAGTGACCAGGCACCTGCCCACCAGCCTCAGCACCAGCACCAGCACCAGCACCAGCACCAGCACCAGCACCACCCTTCTGCATCGTACTCGTATAGTCCACATCTCTCACCATCATCTCTCTGCCAGATACATGTATCTATACCATGCAATCATTTCGACCATGACCCTTCTTCCATCAAACAAACACCCGTGCCAACTTCCCATCATCATCCCGACATTTCTGACCTGGAATGCCACCCCCACATCTGGACGCCTGCCCCTCATGTGAGGCTCAGGGCGAATCCCATGACGCGTGGCTAGTGCCTGTCGCCAGTATGGGCAGTTCCCTTGAAGCCCAGGGAAATGACCACGGGACTCGACTCTCGACATGCTACGGCCAGCGGACCAACTGCTCACATACCTCAACTATATTAATACTAATACTACTCCGTAGGTGCTCGCAGGCGCGAACAAGGCCAGTCGTCCAACCAAGGGCCACACGGGATGTGGCCTTGGGCTGATAGCCGTCTGCCATGGTGTTGGCTTATCCAGTCGCTCGTCCGCGCAATGTGGTTGCGCTGTGGCCTCTGATTCGCTGCCCACCGCAGTCTTGGGCACCACCACGGGCGTTCCATCAAGGGTCATCTCTGCCACATACCGATCGCCAAAGCCATCGGAAACAGAAATGCCCCTCATTCGCATATTGTTGTTGCAATCAAGGCAAGATGAGGAAGTCAGACATTCCGAAAGGAACCGAATGGAAGATGAGGCGAACCAAACAGACCAGAAGCCTCACCCCTCCCCCCAGGAAGAGGAAGAGAGAGAGAGAGGCACGCGTCTCTATCATCACCAACATCAACGCATGCTTGGCTTTCCACGTGACAAGTGTCAGTCATCTTACCGGGCAAATGGCATTTCCGGGGTCATCGACTTTCCTTGGCCCCTCCAAGAAACTGAATCTCTAGACCGTCTTGAAGATCCCCCTCCACCCCACCAGGCAACGGACAAACAGTGTCCAACTGCCGGTGCGCGTGATGGCCCCTGTAGGCTGTTCGGATCTACCTAGCGACTTTGCTTGCCTCCCCCTCGCCACGCGCCAGGCTGGCTGGGCCACTGTCGCGACCAGGTGATGGTGCTGTCCTCGAACCTCAGCCGCTTGCTACAGCACGTGGGCCTGAATCAGCGTCCCCTGGAGTCCTGAGCCTCGAGCGGATGAGGGGTGGCGCGCGCGACTAGACAGAGACACGATCCTCATGTCCCCAACAATTGATGCATGCTACCATCAGTATGACTAGTCGTCGCTGTATTGACCACGGCCTTGCTGCTATCGCGACTCGAGTGCCAGGGTTCTTATTGCCCGCATGTGCCTCCTCGCCCTGGCCCATCTTGATTTCTTGACTGCTTCTCTACTACCAACTCAACGTACCTGACGGTGCTGCCGTGACTGCCTCGTCATATCAGCATCATCGCCAGCCTCGTAATCGCCTACCACATCCATACTAATACAGCGCCAACCGCCTTCGGCTGCCAGTATTATTACTTACCAGGAGGTGCTGTTAGTACTCTACCTCCAGCATGACATCCGCCGTTGAGCACCCCGCCGCGGGGTCGCCGGCTGTCGGACAGCCCACCGTCGACCTGTCCCAGTTCCCCAAGAGCCTCGAGGGCAAGCGCATCCTGCTGTGCACCGAGTCGTTTGGACCGGTCAACGGGGTGAGCAGGACGACGCTGATGCTTGTCAACCACCTGCGGGCCAACGGGGCGCTGGTGGCCGTCGTGGCGCCGCACAACCACACCAAGCACAACACATTCACGCCGCCGCCGTCGCCGTCGCTGTCTCCCGCCGACAAGCCGCAGCCCGAGGTGCGCGTGACGGGGTACCCGCTGCCATTCAACCCGGAGTTGTCGATCGTGTACCCAGTGCGCAACTCGACACTCTTCTCGCGCACTTTTGGACTGGACCACCCGCCCGACCTCATCTACCTGGCGTCGCCGGCCAGCCTGGGCTTCCAGGTGATGCTGCAGCTGCGCCAGCAGCCGCGCGAGTACCAGGTACCCGTCATCTGCAACTTCCAGACGGACCTGGCGGGCTACTGCCAGATCCTGTTCCCGCCCCCGCTGAGCGACTTTGCCGTCTGGGCCTTTGCCACGGCCCAGAGCTACCTGTTCCGCCACTCGTCAGTCAAGACCATCTTCTACCCGTCGCAGTTCGTCAAGCGGTACCTGGTTGGCCAGAAGGTTCAGGAGGACAAGATGGAGCTACTCACCCGCGGCGTCAACACCGACATGTTCAACCCCCAGAGGCGCCGCGAGGACCTGCGCCGCCAGATCGCCCCCAACGGCGAGACCATCTTCGTCACCGTCTCGCGCATCGCCGGCGAGAAGGGCTTCAACTTTCTCGCCCAGGCCGCCAAGGAGATGGATGCCCGCGGCCTGCCCTTCAAGCTGCTCATCGTCGGCGGCAACCGCAACACCGACGTCGAGAAGGAGGTCCAGGAGATGTTCGACCCCCTCCGCGCCGAGGGCAAGGTCATCTTTGCCGGCTTCAAGGTCGGCGAGGACCTCGCCGAGGCCTACGCCTGCGGTGACGTCTTCCTCCACTGCTCCGTCACCGAGACCTTTGGCCTCGTCGTCCTCGAGTCCATGTCCAGCGGTGTGCCCGTCGTGGCCCGCGACGAGGGAGGTCCCTCCGACATTGTGAAGCACGCCGACACCGGCTTCCTCGTCGCCCCCAACAACCTCGACGACTTCGTCGCAAAGGCTGTCCAGCTCGCCACTGACAACACCCTACGCACCCGCATGGGCGCCGCCGCCCGCGCCGCCGCCTGCGACGCCACCTGGGACAAGGTCAACAACAAGGTTGCCTGGCGCATGGCTCACACCATTGCCCAGCACAAGGAGGAGCAGAAGAAGTTCTCCCCCAGACTCATTCCCTCCTCCTCGCCAACTGTCGGAGTCTCTGCCGTCTCTGCCACAGCAGTCCCCAACCTGTCTACCTCTTCCTCTTCCGCCGCCATGTCCCTCGCCTCGCCACAGCTCGTCCCCATCTACGGGTGGCTCATGATGAACGGCGCTGTTCGTGAGGCCGTCACCCGCTGGGTGGTAGATGCCCGTCTGGTGGGCGGCCTTGGTATCATCATGTCGTGCTGGCTCGTGACAGGGTGCTACATGGTGTTTACCGAGTGTGCCCTCTGGGCCAAGGGCAAATTCAGGGCGGACGGCACTGCGGCTGCCGCCAAGTAAACGCATCTCACACCACGCACCATACACCATACACCATACACCATGCATCAGGCACCTCGCGTCACGCCATTAATCAGGGGTGTCATCATTGGAATCGGACGTTTTTTCCTTGGTGTGTTTCTTCTCTTTTGTCCGCATATACATAGTACTGTTTCGAATTGGGTCGGTTGGATATACCGTGTCGGAACAATCTGGTTACGACGTCGTCACATTGGTTTGGTTGGATTGGGTAGCGCTCTTTTGTTGTTGTTGTTGTTGTTGGTCTTTAATGTTTGTTTGATATTATGTGATACCTGGAATATGAATCTATTCTTAAATGACGTGTAAATGAGTATTACGCTTATGCTTCGAACTCCATGCATTCGTCTAGACATGTGTGGGCGTGTTTTGAGTGTGTGTGAGGTATGTGTTTGATACTAGTAGTATAGTAGGATGCTCCCGCGGACAGGGAGATATATTGGGTATGTGTGTATAAGTGAGTAGGGGGGGATATGACAGAGATTGCCCGACGGCATAAGCCACAATAGCAAACCGACGGGCTTCGAGTAACCAATAGGGGGGATATAGAAGGAAAGAGTAGTCGACGAAAGAGTATATCGATAGAGTACATGGGGTACACAGGCAGAGTGTTCCGGCAGGGGAGTATTTCGACAGTATTTTGACGCAATGTCAATTACATGCGGCCACTGCGGATGCCAGCCCTGTCCCTGTACATCTCGCGGTACCTCCAGCGCTCGACAGTGCCGAAACCGTAGGCAGCAAAGCCGAGGACGGTCCAGGCGAGGGTGATGATGAGGCCGATGGGGAAGATGAGGAGCTGGGTGCCGGGCAGGACAAAGGCAATGGTGCCATCCTTGAGACGCTGGGTCTGCTGGTCTACAGCAGCCTGAGCGATGGCGAGCGAGGAGCTGGGCGACATGTCGGAGAAGACGCCAGCGAGGAACGAGGCCTCGTTGGGGGACAGCTGGCTCGTCAGGTTGGTACCGCCAGCGGCCTCGGCGGTGAGGGAGAAGTTGGGCATGACGAGCATCTCAAAGTCGGACATGGTCATGTTGTCGGTCATCTTGGCCTTGTTGATCTGGCCGACGAGCATGTACGACTGCATGAGAGTGACGGTGGTGCCATCGGTGGCACGGGCCGCGAGAGACTTGCCGCCAACCAGGCCCTGACCCTTCAGCTGATCCTTTGACACCGAGGTAACCTGTGCGTTGGCGAAGCCGACGTTGACATCGATGTCGCTCGACTTGATGGATGACCAGGCGCCGCGGGCGGCCGAGGCGCGGTAGAGACCGATGTCGGCCTCGAAGATTCCATTGCGCGTGTCGAGGGAGGGGAGGTTGAAGCAGATGGCCATGCCCGAGGGGCTCGCGACGCGGGGCAGCGCTCCCAGAGTCGACTTGCAGGCCGCGTCGGTGGCGGCGGCCCACTCGGTCATGTTGATGCCGGTTGATGCGGCGGCTCGGTCTTCGAGGGTGTGCCGGGACATGAGGAGCGAGTCGAAGGATCGGATGAGGACGTCATCAGCGGTGACGACCGTCTTAGCGACGATTTCCGAAGCCCATGATGCCGAGATGGTGGCGCCGAGGGCGACGGCCAGGCTGAGTCGCATTTGGTAAAGAGTAGGCTGGAGGGAAGAAGCCTCCGAAAAGAATGAATGGAAGAATTTGAGTAGCTGAAGATTAAAAATTCTGATGGACCGACCGGCGGTTAGCAACAATTAGAAGAAGAAAAGATAAGCGAGCAAAAGAAGAAGAACAGAAAGAATGAGAACGGAAGATGCGATTCAAAGTTTCGACCAGCGAGCCTTGAAGAGAAGCAGAAGACAGAAGTAAGAAAAGGGAACGGAGGAGAAACGTACAATTCTATGTAAAATGAGCGTCAAGGGGAGGCATTGCCGCCGAGACCTTGTGCGACAGATACTCGAGGCAAGGGAAACATGCGATGAATGAGAGGCCATGCATCCGGAGGGAAACAGTCTCACCAAGGTATATCAAGGAGGAGAAGGCCGAGGGTGAGGAGGAGTAAGTATCATCGCATGGGTTTGGCTTGGCTTGGTAGCAGTGTTGGTAGCAGTGCCCTGCCACCCCCCTGGTGGGGTTCTCTTGGCTTGCCCAATATTCAATATTGGACCATGGGCATGGCATGGTACGGCCGGTACAAGTCGTACGAGAGGCTCGATACGTGTATTGTATATTGCCATGACGGTGTACTGCCGACAGAACCGCTCGTATCGGGTGGTTGTCGTGTGCTTAGAGGGTGCTTGCGGTGCGGTCATTGGCGCTGGCCCAGCGGGTGATGCTCGTCTTGGCGCTTGGCGACCGGCCAACCCCTGCCGAGGAATCGATAGGTGAGACGACCAGCGTCGCAGGTGGCGCTGGTGAACAGGTGCTCAAGCCCCCTGGCAGCCTGGTCTGGGACCGGATAGCCGTGGTTCCATGACATCCAGTGCTTTGGATCATGAGACTGGACAGGCGAGGAGGTTGAGGGGTTGATCTGTCACGAGAGCTTCTGTAGCACTTTGTACAGCGGGGAGGAAGGAGCAATTGGCGTGGCTTCCCTGTCAACCTGTTCAAGACTGGCTTGTCATTCTCTGAATGGAAATGGAAGGAACGGCGGTGTGTTACTTAATAACAGGTCACCACCAGCTATAGGTACAGTGCACAGTGGTATTACAGTGGTGGGGTGCTGTATTTTAAGGGGGTGGGTGCTGTGGGATGTGCTGTGAGGTCTAGAACTGCCCTGTAACTGCCTGAACCCGGATTCCAGGTCGTCTCCATCTGTTGGCTGGTCCGAGCCTCTTCTTCTCTCTCTCCTCCATATTAATACGAGTAGGACGGCTCTGTAGTATTGTGGCAGTATCCGCACAGGTATGATCCGTAATATCTGTGTGCTCAATGTGCATTCATGACGGTAATGAGTATGCCAAATGCAGCTATACCACAGAACTTATGCCTATAGCGTCCGCCGTCTCAGCCCTGTTTAGAGTGGCCCAAGACGGTGTCCTAGACGAGTTTGTTACACCACCTGGTTCGATTAGGCGGGGGTTCGTGTATCATACCATTTACCGACATGGAGCGTCGGCCGACACACGGGGTGGGAGAGACGGGGTGGGAGGAGCACGAGGGGCACGAGTACGACGTATCGGCAGGAACCAGAATAAGGTCACAGAAGCCAGGTGGATTAGGTGGTAATCATATTAATACATGATACGGGATTCGTCTTTTTATATGTCAACGTCGTGCCCCGGTGGAGGTTCCCTGAGTCTCTGAGTCTCTACGGAGTACTCGTAGCTTATTACTCCAGGTCATTACGGAGCATTTACCCGTACTCCGTCGTCGTAATATTCCTCCTTGCAAGTTTGGGTTGGAAAGTTGCACTCATGGGTCAATGGCCATCATGCCCGAGCTAAACCCGATACATATCACACGAGAGAAGACACACGGAAGAAGATGTTGGCCATTGAGTCTGCCATCTTGCCATCTACCTTCAATCAGACTGTTAGCCTCGGTGAGTCCGTACTGTTGAGGAACCCTAGTTAGTGTCTGTCGATGGCATCATCTACTAGCCCTCGCAGTTCTTACCATGGTGCCATGCTTCGTATCAGCGAAATGGCTGTTTCCCTGTTGCCTGTCAGCACCATCCCATCTACAGAGTACAATAGGCCCAATAGGCAGAAACTTGATTGCAGCCAATATAAACTTTTCGCATCCTCCGAATCCTTCCCTCAGCTCTGCAAAATTCCATCGCACGCCATCGATGGTGGCCAACGGCTATACGTCGATCCAAACGGCAGGCGCGGGGACTAACACGGTCGCGCCTGCCTCGCTGACAATCCCATCCCCATTCGTCGTGGTGTCTTCATCGCGTCATCCGGGGAAGACAATCCTGGCAAGACATGCATGCATCTCAATTTTTGCACATCAGACAGCCCCATCTCCATCCCTAGATATCACGGTGCCAGGCGTGCTCTAGACATGCCATATCTCATTCTTCGTTGTTTCAATCTTGGAAACTCTCGGCTCCTCCCATAGACCCTCAAGATCAGAAGAGAACAAGATCACAAGATCACAGCGAGAAACCATGACGTCGGATACCAAACCCACCGACGACACCAAGACGGATGCCTCCCTTCGTCCACCCCAGATCGAGGCCGATCCTGAAGATGCCCTCTTGCCCGTGGGCATCCTCGACCCGGTCTACGACGCCAAGGCCCGCATCCTCAACCATGCCATCCAAGATATCGGGATGGGTTGGTACCAGTGGCAGCTCTTCATCGTCGTCGGCTTCGGCTGGGCCTCTGATAATCTGTGGCCCATTGTCACCTCCCTCATCCTGACGCCCGTCTCCAACGAGTTCGGCCCGTCCCGACCCCCCATCCTGTCCCTGAGTCAGAACATAGGCTTGCTCATCGGTGCCGCCTTCTGGGGTTTCGGCTGCGATGTCTTTGGCCGCAGATGGGGCTTCAACCTCACCCTGGGCCTAACCGGCCTCTGGGGTCTCGTCGCCGCCGGAGCACCCAACTTTGCCGGCATCTGTGCCTTCTCTGCCCTCTGGTCCTTTGGTGTGGGCGGGAACCTTCCCGTCGACTCGGCCATCTTCCTCGAATTCCTGCCCCGCACCCACCAGTACCTGCTCACCGTCCTGTCCGTCGACTGGGCCCTTGCCCAGGTCATCACCAATCTTGTTGCTTGGCCGCTGCTGGGAAACCTGACGTGCGAGCAGGATGCCGACGAGTGCAAGAAGAGCCAGAACATGGGCTGGCGATATCTGCTCATCACAATGGGCGGCCTGACCCTCATCATGTTCTTCTTCCGCTTTGTCGCCTTCACCATCTACGAGTCTCCCAAGTACCTCATGAGCCAAGGGCGTGATGAAGAGGCCGTCCGTGTCGTTCACGAGGTGGCCAGGCGCAACGGGACCACCTCGGACCTTGATCTCGCCCAGCTGAAAGCATGTGAGCCCGCAGACTACGGAGGCCCCAGCACCGACGTCTCTACAACCTTTAAGCGACACCTTGAAAAGGTCAATTCGCGACAGGTCGGGGTCTTGTTCTCTACACCCCGTCTGGCCCTCAGCACCGGCGCTATCATGTTCGTCTGGGCCCTCATCGGCCTCGGATACCCCCTGTACAACGCATTCATACCCTACATCCAGGCCATGCGTGGCGCCGAGTTTGGCGACGGGAGCACATATATTACCTACCGCAACAACCTCATCATTGCTGTTCTAGGTATCCCCGGTTCCTTGTTGGGAGGTGTTCTTGTCGAGCTGCCTCATGTTGGGAGAAAGGGTGCCCTCTTTGCATCGTCATGCCTCACGGGTGCTTTCCTATACGCATCCACCACTGCCAAGACAAGCGAACAGCTCCTGGGATGGAATTGTGCCTTTAACTTTTGCAGCACCGCAATGTACGCTGTTCTATACGGTTACACCCCGGAGCTGTTTCCGACTCCTCAGAGAGGTACAGGGAATGCGCTGACTGCGACCTGCAATCGCATCTTTGGTATCATGGCGGTATGTCGTTCCTGATTGACTCTTGACTATGGGTTTTGTTTCCCCTCAGCTCAACTCAAAAACTGACTGTTTCTCCAGCCCATCATTGCCATGTTTGCCAACCTCGAAACGTCGGCTCCCGTCTACACCAGTGGAGCCTTGTTCATAGCCGCCGGTCTCGTCGTCCTCTGCATGCCGTACGAATCCCGAGGGCGGTCAGCCATGTAACGAACGAATCGTTCCGTACTCTACATGTACCATCCAAATACTACTAGACTAGTAGTATTACCACTACGGAGTACACATGTACTTTTACATATACGCATAGTACGAAGAATACTGCCTTCTCGACAATAGCAATTGCTGCAGAGTAGATTTCGATCGTGGGGGCAACAAAGTCGTCACCATGCTATTCAGACAACCTTCTCCACCTTGTGCTTGTAGCTTGCACCGTCGAGCCAAACGGAATTCACCATTACGACTCGGTCAATGCCGTTTATGCAACAGCTGCAACAGATGCAGCAGCCCGCCCGCCATAGCCCGCCATATTAGCCCGCCGCAGCCCGCCGCAGTACCGCAGCCCACCACTGAGAGTCGAGCTAATCCAATTCCCAAGCTTTGCCCCTCCCCCGCGACCCTTCCGATCGCTCTGCTTGGTCCCCTGCCCTTGAGCTTGCAGGTACCTCGGATTTCCTTCCTTCTATTTCTCCTTCAACGACGGGAGAAGGGAGGCCGCCTATTCATTTTTGCACGCTGTTCGTCACATCTAAATCTCATATTCCCCTCTCTTTCTTTGATTTTCTTTACTTTATTTAGAAATTGACGGGTTTGGACCTTGTCTGTTCACCTCACGCGACATGCCCCCACGAGGCGAGATCCCGCCGAACCTGTCCGTTACGTACCAGTCGAGCGATAGCAACAAACATGACGCTGCACCACCCGACCTGCGCCTCATCCACTTCAACGATGTCTACCACGTCGACGAGGCGAGTGCCGAGCCCGTGGGTGGCCTCGCGAGATTCATGACGCTGTGCGAGGAGTACAAGGACAAGGAAAAGTGGCCGGATCACCCGGAGCCTGTTACCTTCTTCTCGGGAGATGCATTCAATCCTAGCTTGGAGAGCTCCGTGACAAAGGGTAAGCGGTGAACTGAACCTCTTTAGTCACATTGCATTCTGGAAGGGGGAAGGGAGGAGATGCTAACAATCCGTGACCAGGACGCCATATGGTGCCGGTTCTCAACGCCATTGGCACCGACTGCGCCTGCGTAGGGGTACGTACGATTAATTCGCATGCGCACGCCCTGACAGAACAGAACGTTACCGGCTGACATGGAGGGACTTGCTAGAATCACGACTTCGACTTTGGTGTCAAACAGTTCGAGAACCTTACCTCCAAGACGACATTCCCATGGCTTCTGGCCAATGTGCTAGACCCAGCTCTAGGCGAGAATGTGCCTCTGGGCAACGCCAAGCGGACACACATGATGACGAGCTCGTCGGGAGTCAAGATTGGCGTCATCGGCCTCGGCGAGCGCGAATGGCTGGCCACCATTAACAGCTTGCCCCCCAACCTCATCTACCGCTCCGCCACCGAGACGGCCAAGGAGCTTGTCCCCAAGCTTCGTGAGGAAGGCGCCGAAATCGTTGTGTGCGTCAGCCACATGCGCGAGCCAAACGACAACAAGCTCGCCGAGCAGACAGACGGGCTCATGGACATCATCCTCGGCGGCCACGATCACTACTACTCGCACAGCCTGATCCGGGGCACCCACGTTCTCCGATCGGGGACAGATTTCAAGCAGCTCAGTTATATTGAGGCGAGACGACGACCTGGCAATGACCCCAGCTCCCGCACCTTCTGGGACTTTGACATTTGGCGTCGCGACGCCACGTCGGAAATCTCCGAGCACATTCCCTCTCGCGACCTGGTGCGGGAACTGACGTCCAAGCTGCAGCAGTCGCTCGCCAAGCCAGTTGGGTGGACGGCCGTGCCGCTCGACGCCCGCTTCGAGACGGTCCGCGTCCGCGAAGCCAACATTGGCAACCTCGTCTGCGACATTATGCGTCAGTACCACGATGCAGACTGCTCCATAATGGCCTCGGGAACCATCCGCGGCGGTCAGATCTACCCGCCTGGAGTCCTGCGCGTCAAGGACATTGTCGAGTGCTTCCCCTTTGAGGACCCCGTCGTCCTGCTCCGTGTCACCGGCCAGGCCATCTGGGATGCTATCGAGAACGGTGTCGCCACCTATCCGGCCCTCGAGGGACGTTTCCCCCAAGTCTCGGGGATCGAGTTCACCTTTGACCCTTCTCTCGAGTCGGGAAAGAGGGTCACAGACTTGACTATGGGTGGTCAGCCCTTGGACCGGCAGAAGCTATACAAGCTCTGCACCAGGGGCTACATGGGTCGTGGAAAGGGTACGTTTGGATCCCTCTTTGTTATCTCCCCGCCTCTACTTTTCCCTTTATATCTTCTATTCTACTTTGCCTTGTATATGTACATTCACTGACGTTGACTGACGTATGCAGATGGATACGATTCCCTCCTGGTCAAGTCCGAGGGCGGCGAGGCCGAAGAGATTGTCGACGAGGAAAGCGGCATTTTGATATCGACTCTCCTGCGCCAGTACTTTATGGGCCTGCGTACCGTCGGCCAGTGGAAACTCCTGGCTGACCATTGGGTGTCTGTCGGTGCGGCGTCCCAGAAGGCAGACCAGTCCAAGAAGCTGTCTCCCGCCGGAGAGACGACGGCCCTCGACGTAGCCAACAAGGCTTCCAAGGCCCAGGAGGATGACCAAGAGGCATCGAAGTCGTGGACAGACTTCCACAGGGCTAGGTTGGGACTCTCCAAGCCGCCCATTGCAGACGATAGCGATGACGACGATGATGGTGACGATGACGATGGCGACGACAGTGGCCTGGACTTTGAGCTACTCCTCATGAGAAAGTTCTTTACGAGGTGGGCTATGCGTGCGGGTATCAAGGGCTCTGTCTGCGATGCCATGCACATGGCCGAGTTTGCGGTCGACTGGACGAGGACGATTGCGCCCGTCGTCGAGGGCAGGATACACATGGTTGGCTCGTCATGAACACAAATGCAAACAACGCACACGCACAGCATATCCTTTACGATAGACAGGAACCGGGATAGACTCTTTTATACTCTCTTGCAACTGCGTTGACTTGGTTTCAAGAAGTTACCAAAGGCACCATGACCCCGCTCCCAACAGCAACAGCCTACTACAACTCTTGGTACCACAGAGTCATCATCAAACACATCCGCCTGGTCCATTATTTCCTACTGTGGCTGTTATTTATTTCCGTCGCTGTCTCTGTATGCGTAATTCTCCTTCCTGGAAGGGCAGACACTCGTAATGGTCCATGGCAATGTTGGCAAGCAGGCTGAGCAGCTCGGGAGACGAGCTGGGGATGCCGGTGATTCTGACGCGGATATTCTCGGTGCCGGTGTGGTCCTCGGGGAATTTCCCATCCTTGATGTCCCTGATGGAGGCCCTGTACTGTATCCGGCCCTGTTTCTGGCCCTGGCCGTCACTACTTGTAGTGGCGATGGTCGACTGGCTGGAACTGGAGACGGACGCGGAGGAACTGGAGTCGTCCTGTTTCGGCGGTCCGTCGGGATTTGGCATGCCCTCTGGCTTTTGTGTGTCGTCTTGGCTCGACATGGCGTTGAATTCTTGATGGAATGACGGCGTTGCCAATGGACCAAGATGGCTTCTGTGTAGAGAGGGGGAGGCATAGAGAGAGCAAGACGGAGGATGAAGGGAATGGGAGGTGAGCGCGAGCGCGACGACCAAGGACCATGCAAAAGTATGCGAGCCTACACTTGCCGCGCCCATTTCCCGTGATTTGGCAGCCAAAGTATACCGACGCCACACTACACCCGCATCATCACAGCATCAGGGCAGGAGACAAGCACATGCCGATGCCGGCCCCCGTCACATGGCTTTCAGGGTACCGTTCTCGGCGATCTGCTCCTTCCACTCGCCGTCCGTCGCCATGCGTATCATGGCCCTGCCCAGCTGCACCGTCGATATCCCCAGGACCAGCGGGCTGGCGAGCTTCTCGTACAGGGCTGCATTGGGGTCAATCAGCTTGCCCGGCCTGGCGATGCGGACCTGGAATCGGCCATCTTCCTCTTCCAGATCGCAGAGGCCCTTCTCTACGGACCCCTTGATCTTGCGCGTGTCGTTGAGAAAGTAGAGTTTGCGGTCCTGGTCCCACTCTGCCAGGGAGCCGCTGCAGAAGACGAAGCGGAACGGCGAAGAACTAGTAGTGGCCAGGTGCTCCCGCATGGCCCTGGCCGCTGCAAGAGTGTATTCGACGCCAACTTTCCTAGCCAGGTCCTTGTCGCCGCCAAACTGGTCGACTCGTCCGCCAATGGCCCTGATCCCGTGTCAGTCCTTCTGGCATGTGTGTGTGTGTGTGTACTCAAAAAGACATGATGGGGTTCTACCATAGACAAGCTTCGCATCCTTTGAGGCGCGACATCAGGTCCGCCGGGTACTGTGAGAAGTCCTCGTGCAGGACTACCTCTGTTTTGGCGTGTTCTTCGACATCCCGAGATACAGCGCGCCGCGTCAGGATGACCACCTCGGTGATGGCGTCCGAGGCCAGGCACGCCTGGATGATGCCTCGTCCTGCCAGGCCTGTTGCTCCCGCCACGATGATTTTCATTTTGGTCGCGCTGGTTCAATTCCACGAGTCATCAATTCGGCAAGGCGCGTTGAATCAATTGAGGCGTCTTGAACTTGTTGAGAACAGCAATGACATAGCCCCGAGTTTCATCTTGGCGGATCGTCACAGGCTCAAAGAGGGGTTTCGCCAGGGGGTCGTTCCCCGGCAGGCAGGCGTTTCACGTGATGGAAAGCACGCATGTCTCGGGCTAGCAACCAGGAATTGAGCTCGAGGCTGTTGGGTCGGACAAGTCGTTCTTATTCAACTTGAAAATGTTGCAATGGCCAATGTTGCAATGGCCAAAGCCATCGCATCCTCCACCGTTGAAGAGTTTTGGCCGAGCTCAGATAATGCCGAAGTCTACATTACCAGAAGCCAGGATGGTTCTCTTCATAGGTGGTCTTCTGCCAAGCATTCATCTTGGCGCCGTATTGTCGCTCGTCTGGCCAGCTTTGGCCTTGGATCTTGGCCATTGGCACTATAGGCGTTGCGGTTTGCGCGGGGGAGGCGGCCACAGACCCGTATAGAAGGGCGTGGATGGCGCCTCGTCGCCAAACCCACGGTAATGGGAGGCTGTCACTGGTAGTAAAGGGTCCGGTGCTCAGTATGCGACCACCATTCGCCGAGACCACTCAGGTGAATATCGATGGCAGTGCATCGCCCTTGATCCTGTGGCTCAACCTGGTGACAAACATCCAAGCCGCCCTAGACTTGGCGTCTGTCATCTGGTCGCCCGGCGCGACAATCTTGAGACGGCCAGAGCCCAAAACAAACCCACCGCAAGAAACCTGAGTGACCCTGACGCTAGGGTGAAACAGGTTGAGGGCGAGGTGGTGATCGAGATAGCGGGCGAGCCCGTCTGTGAAGGGCTGGCCGTCCTTGTCCTTGTCCTTGTCGGAAGCCAGCCAGGCCCAACCATCATCTGTGCTGCCCCCCGCCAGTCTTCGTCGCTCACGTGCGTCCTTCTCCCACGACGCCGCTCCTGTCGCGGCCGTCCTCTTCTTCTTCTGCGCTTGGCCGGCCTTGCGTCCCGCGCGGACAAACTTGGCCAGCTCCTTTGGCTGGATGGTTATGTCGATGGATCGCAGGCCGGGACGCGTCGAGTGCTCATCGTCCTCGTTGGGGTCGTCCCGCATGGCATCAGGGTCAACGACAGGTTCGGCAAGCGGCACATTGAAGGCGAGCGTCATGACGGGGTCGAGGCCGCGCGGAGCCACGCCAACGGTGCGGATCCAGTCCTCCCACACGGCGACGAGGGTCCTCGTCCCGAGTGCGAGCTTGCTGACGCGGCAATCAAACGTGCCGGCCAGCCATTCGGATATCACCGTCTTGAGCGGCGTAGGCATGCGCAGCAGCATGAGCGGGAGGTGGACAAATCCGTCATCGTCCCCCGTCGTCTTCGTCGGCTCTTCTCGGCCGGGCTGCATCTTCCATGTCTGGGCTGCGTCGCCGTGGCCGTCGCTGCCACCGACTCCGGGCAGCAGCACGGCCACGTAGGCGGCATTCTCATGCCGGATCTCAATCCACAGCCCCTGCTTCTGGCTCTCCGACAGCGCCCTCCACGTGTCCAGGCCCGGGTCGTTGTCGTAGTCCACCTCGTCGCCCAACACGGCGTTGGCCCGGAACCACCGTAGCTTGACCGACCGCAGAGGTCCCACCTGCCCTGCCGGCGTGTCCGTCGACTCCAGCCCGATCTGGATCCCGCGCACCACGTCGCCCACCAGCGTGTCGCGCAATCGCCGGCCCAGCACCTCGAGCCGCTGCGTCGTCAGCTTCGAAGCCCCCACGTACAGTGGCGAGACGCGGTGCGTTGAAAAGGTCGTGTTGAAAAAGGGCGGCACCGGCTCGTTGTCTTCTGCCGCCGGCGTGCTCGTCGCGTCGCTCATCGACGTCGACATGGTGATTGTCTCGGGCGTAGTCCTCTGGCGAAGCTACTCGTCGGGCGTTTCTCGGTTCGTCGCGTCGCAATTCGCCTGGACGGAGAGGAACCACAATGTAGAAGTTGTTTTCGTGATTGTTCAGGGGTATGACACGTCAAATTCGCATTAGAGAGCTCCCGGATGCACTTGATAAATCGTACATCGCGCTCAATTGAGCCTTGTGTCGTCCATCGTGACGCTGCTTCGCGAGAATGCTGGTGACGAAAGGCGCGCGAAATCATGACTAAGCATTTACCCTGCACTGCTTTTTGCAAAGTATCGTCACAAGTATTTCCTAGAAATGGACAATGAGATGATATAAATTATTAGGTATTCCTTTTTCAGAAGCCCTTTAATTTTTGTGATGACTCCTGGTATATTTTGGTCTGTATGAAATGTATGTTTGGTGATGAAATAGATTATGGGTTGTCTTTTCTAGACCCTTTGAAGTTTCCGTATTCAGCTACATTGGACGGTGCACTTAAGTTGTGGAGGGGCATTATAGAGATGGAGGGGTAATAAAGAAAAGCGCATTGCTTATAGAGACGCTTCTACAGAATTTCATGACCGTTCACACACCGCCATGGTACTTGTTATAGTGAGAGTGAGATTCATAGTGAAGGGTCATAAAATGGGAGCGATCTTGGTGAGCAGTGTAACGTCTGTGAGTGCTATTTGACTCGCTCTTTCCTTGTTACAGGGAACACATGAGGAAGGCATGTAACCCCACAAAAGCACATGCACCTGCTGTTTCATCAAGACCATGACAATAGCCAGTACCGTCAGTTATAACGACATAATCGCATGAAAGCAGAAGATACATCAATCACTGACTTGTACTTCATCTATGGCTGTGAAAAACCGCGCCCCTCCATTGGAGCGGCGGCGGCGGGATCGGCCTTGTGGGTCCACATCGGCATTGGAGACGACCCCTCAGAGCTGAGTTTGAATACTGCTCCGGACATGCACCCATCAAGCACCTGCATACGGAGTATAGCATCTTCTTCAACGAATCTACCTATCTTGATAGAACCTCTGTCATAATGGCGAGCCCTACTGTTCAAGCCTGGCATATAGACGCCCAAAAGGAGGATTTCTCCGGTCTGGTGCTCAAGGATGGCCCTGCCCCGCGTGAGCTCGGCGACGATGAAGTCTTGGTGGAGCTGCGGGCGGCGTCGCTCAACTACCGCGACCTGGTTCTAGCTATGGTATGTCACTTTATTCCCTCGTATCCTTGTGGGCTTCCCATTCGTAGATAAACTGCTGACAGCCCGTTCCCCGCACAGGGCTCCATTCATCTCAAGGCACGGGAAGGCGTCATCCCGAGTTCCGATGGAGCCGGCATTGTCATCAAGACCGGAGCCAGCGTCCCGCCGGAGACTTTCAAGGCAGGTGACAGGGTGGTCACCCACATGTCCCCGGAGTCATACGCGGACCCGTCGATAGGCACACTGGCCGACGACGAGCTCCCCGCTTTCGGCCACATCTGTGGCGGCCTAGGGCACGAACTGGACGGCACGCTGACCACCAAAGGCATCTTCCAGAAAAGCTGCCTGGTCAAGATCGCCAGCGAGGAGGAGACAAAGTGGGCCATGTCCTTTGAGGAGGCCGCCACGCTACCCTGCTCGGCTATCACGGCGTGGAACGGTCTCTTTGGCCTGAAGGGACACGAGGTCAAGAAGGGTGACTGGGTCCTCATCCAGGGCAGCGGCGGCGTGAGTGTGGCAGGCCTTCAGTTTGCCGTGGCCGTCGGCGCGACAGTTGTTGCCACCACGAGCGACAGCAAGGAAAAGGGGCGCATGCTGCGCGACCTCGGTGCTTCCCACATCATCAACTACCGCGAGGTGTCTGAATGGGGTGTCCAGGCCAGGGACCTGACCCCATCGAAGCGTGGGTTCGACTTTGTCTTGGACGTTGCTGGCAATGCTAGCCTTGGTCAGTCTCTCAAGGCTGTCCGCAATGACGGGAACGTGATCCTGGCCGGCGTATTGGGTGCAAACGCGGACCCTGTACCCATGATGTCCCTGGTTGCTACCAACATTGTCGCCCGCGCTGTTCTCCTGGGCACAAGGCAGATGATGCGCGACATGGTCGCCTTTATCCAGGACAAGAACATCAAGATGGGCCTCGACACAGAGGTGTTTGACCTCAGCCAGGCAAAGGAGGCCTACAAGAGGCTTGCGGCCCAGAAGCACTTTTCCAAGGTGATCATTCGTATCCCGAGCAAATAGACATGCAATCCGAATCCTTCTTTTGAACCGTGGTTTTGTTTTTGGTAGCCCCTAACGCCGACAACCGTATCCAACCCTCATATGCAACCGTCATGTCGTCCTTTTTGTTCATTTCCTTTGTACTTTATATCATCACTCCACCTTCTTGTCTCCAGCCACATCACGTAGGGCCTTGAGAGCATCCATGGGCGGTACCTTGTTGGGCGGGTAGAAGAGGAGCAGGTTGTCCATGTCCTCGGGAGTCAGTTCGCACATTTCCTCCCACTTGTAGGTGTCACTGACCCTAGAGATCCTGTTCGCGATTAACCTGTTAGTGAATCCTGAGGCCAGGGGACTGAAACTCTGAAACGTACCATCCCATGCGCTTCGCGCTGTCCTCCTGGTTTGGAGCCGTTTCACGTAGCTTGGCACGCAGCTCTCCAATGGCCTGGATGGCGTTTCCCGTATTTTTTGGCAGCTGGCGAGAGATCAGACGGCGGATGAGAGCGGCCATGCGAGGTCCTCGGCCGTTTGTGCTGACCATGATCTGTAGCGGGCCGTCACGGTGGATGCTGCCAAAGTAAAAGTCGCACTCAGGTGGCACATCGGCGATGTTGGCCGGGATCCTGCGCTCCTTGCACAGCTTCCAGATGACGGTCGACGCCGCGGGGTCGTCGATGGCCACGAGGACCATGGCTGCTCCGTCCAGATCCGTGGGCTCAAACACCCGGTCTACATGCGTCACCTGGCCCTCGGAAACACGGTACGCCACCTCATCGTTGAGTCCAGACGCCGGACACACGACATGCACATCGGCATCGGCGTTGAGACAGTGCACGATACGCCCCGCAGCAACCTAGAGTGTCAAAATTGTGTCAGTCAGTCAGCCCTGTGACACTGCAATGAGATTGAATGTGTGCTGAATGAGAGTGAGTCTTACCTCGCCACCTCCAACAACCAGAACCCTCTTCCCCTTGATTTGCCATGCGATGATGAGGCTGCCCCCAGGCTGCACCTCGGGAAAGTTCTTGGACATATTCGAGGTTGTGTATGTGAATCCGTTTTGTCTCGTTCAGGATTTATTACAGGAACAGCGAATGGAGAAGGTACGGCGGCCGATCTACGGCCGGGTACCGATAAGAGATAGTGCGGCGATAATGATAAGAGGCGGGCCGCCCGGATTAATAAGGTACCTGACGTCCCGCCGTTTTCGTCACTCGAGGCTAAGTACCTGCCTATCATGATGACGACTGTCAGGTGCCTCCACCCAAAGTAGTAGCGACATGCTCTCCTCCCTCACTCGCTCACGGACTCAGCCTCTCCCTCCATCCCCGTCTTTCCGTCGATCGCATCCTCGAACCGCAATTCGCACCCTCGAGGCGTAGCCCGGCTTCCCAAAGCTGCGGTCTTCTACCTCCTTCTCCCCGTTCCGACCTTCTGCCCAATGTCCCAACCACTTGCCAAAGTACCGTTCCACCATGTCGGGACGCAAACTGGGCGGCGGTCGCATCCTAGGCAGCGGCAAGGGTCTGGCGCCTCCCACCGCTGCCTCCCCTCGGCCCACGAGCGCCCTCGCACCCTCTGAAAGCACTGTCTCGCTCGGATCGTCGTCGATATCACCCCCCGCCACGGCCAGTCTGCCTGATATAGCCCAGCCGGACATTGGATCGAGCATCAGCGTCGGCGCGCCTGGACAGAGGGGGGGCGGTTCGGCGGATGCATCGGCCCTCGTCTGCCCCATCTGCAATGAGGAAATGGTGAGACCATCCGCGCAAGGAGCGAACCATCACCTGTCACCGAACGAATAACTGACTCACGTACTTTCCCCCATATTGTAGGTCACATTGTTGCAGCTGAACCGCCACATCGACGACAACCATCAGGAGCTGCCCGAGGAGGAGCAAGACGAGGTCAAGACCTGGTTCGACAAGCAGGTGCTCAAGGCCAAGCGATTCCAGCCCCTCTCCCTACTCAACCAGAAGCTCCGCGGTCTGGAATCGTTCGAATCAAACGAATCAGCCCCCAACTATCTTTCACAGCATGCGGCGGTTGCCAATCACTCTTCAGCCGCCGCCGGCAAAGCACCGGCCGACGCGCCTATCGACCCCGACGAGCTCATTACGCGAAAACACTGGCAGAGGACCACTGCCGATGACTACTGCACCGATCCGACATGTGGTCGCAGTCTCGGCCCGATCTCCGGGAGCATCAATTGCCGGAACTGCGGACGTCTCTTTTGCGAGATGCACACAATGTACCAGATGAAGCTCAGCCGTAGTGCCCACCACGAGCCCGTTCGTGGCTACTGGGCCCGAGTCTGCGAGACCTGTTACAAGTCACGAGACGGCTACAACGATCACTCGGGGCTCGTTGTTGACCACACAGCCATGTTTGCCAAGATCCGAGGCGACAAGGTGGAGCGACAGAACCTCGAAGCCTCGCGGCTCGAGAAGCGGCTAACCAAGCTGACGCGACTTCTGGCCAACCCACCCGACAGGCTGTCCATGCCCAATGGCTCTATGCTCACGCCCATCTCGTCTCTTGCCGGCCAGAAGCACCCCCGTAAGCTCATTGAGCAGTCGGTCGTGGCCTGGGAGGACGACAACCAGGTTGCCAAGTGCCCCTTTTGCCAGCAGGAGTTTGGGTCCTGGACATTTAGGCGCCATCACTGTCGTATATGCGGCCACGTAGTGTGTGCAGATCCAGAGACGCAGTGCTCGTCGCATGTTGGTCTAACTGTTGCCAGTTGTAGGTTCACCCATCTCTGTTCACCCAGCTCTCAGTACTATATGCTCTAGTAGTCTTACTACTGCGTGATAAAGTGTAACCCCTGGCTAACAATGACGTTTGCAGCAGCAGTGAGTCCAGCAACAGAGAAGCCGGCACCCCCCAGCACGCCCGGCCAGGTGAATATCGACGTGCGCATGTGCCGCGACTGCAAGCACACTATCTTCTCCGGACGCGAGTTTGCCGAATCATTGGCGCAAAAGCCCGCCGACCAGCGCGCCTACGAGACGCTGCGCCAGTTCGAAGGGGGCATCCGAGAGCTCCTTCCGACCTTTCACCGCGTGCTGCTGGCCCTGCAGCCGGAGAAGACGGAGACGGGCGAGGTGGACCTGAACAAGCCACCGCCGACGCATGCGCAGATCCAGGAGGCGGCCAAGATCCGCAAGCGACTGGTCGACAGCTTCGCCAAGTACGGGATGGCAGCCAAGAGGATCCGCGACCTGTCGACGCGCAGCCCGACGCAGCGCAAGCTCCAGATGGCCGTGTACACGTACGCCAGCGGCTTCCTGCACACCAACATGCTCCCGCTCAAGAGCCTGCCGGCCCTGCTCCGGTCGCACTCGGCACCGCTGTCATCGGCGTCATCGCACCACAACCTCCTGTCCCCGCACCGGTCGACCCCCCACTCGGGCCTCCGACACTCCCAGCTGGCTACAGACTCGTCGCAGACCACGGCTACCAGCTCGGCACCGCCCAGCGTCGGCACGGCCGACGATGACGCCGCCAGCACCGTCGTGTCGCAGCTCGAGACGGAGGAGAAGGACCTGCGTGAGCGGCTCGTCGTCCTCGAGGAGCAGCGCTTCATGGTCAACGACATGCTCCGGTCCGCCACCTCGGCTCGCCGCTTCGAGGAGGTCTCGGCCCTGTCGCGCAACAAGGACGAGCTCCAGGCCGAGATTGACAGCCTTGCCCTCAAGGTGGGCAACCTCGAGGCCCGCTGGGAGGGCGTCTACACCAACAACAGCAACAGCACTTGATAGCTACCATTCCTTCGATTCCTTGATATCATGTTTTTGCATCTGCGCGGCGTTCTGGGTCGTTTGTCGCACAAGACGACTGGTCTTTACTATTCTCATCATTTGCATCTTTTTTGTCTATATAGCGCACTGGGACTCTTTTCATACGCACATCAATAGTACATTACATCCTTTTGTCAGGTTCTCTATTACACTTCTATAGTAGTAGTCTTGACACCCGCTCACTGCTAGAACGATACATGTAGAGGCGACACTAGTACATACATTGGTAGTCCACTGCATGTGTATTAATCCGAAAACGCCCGTGACCAGTAGATGACCGGTAACCAACAAAATCGCTCCCATATAGATATTACCCAAACCCAGAGGGGTATATGAAGACATGAGGAAAAAAGAACAAGCCATGGGCAGATAACCCAGGCAGAAACAATACCAGTATCAGACAGTATCAAACAGCTGTGCCCTCGACACCGCCGAGGAATCGTCGTACACGACCCATGTCGAGCTCGACATTCTCGCTCTCGACAGCCTTGAGCAGCCCGTCAACGACGGCGTCGACGTCTTGCTCAGAAACCCCCGTGCATAGAGCCACAACGCGGCGGTACTTGATTTCCACGTCACGGCTCCGGCCCTTGAGACCCTGCACCATGGCCTGTGTGGCCTTGACGGAGCCGTTGAGTGCCTCCAGACGCTTGCGCAGGACGGCCGACGAGGGGAGGAACCCGTTTCCGGGCGGGTGGTTGCCCGACGAGGCAGCCTCGAGAATGGTGGACAGCTCCGTCTCCCACGACGTGGAGCTCGGGTCGCGCTGCTGCTGGTCGCGCATGGTGCGCATCTGCTCATCCTGGCGGATGGAGGCGAGGTTGCCAATCATCTGGCGGGCTACCTGTTGCTTCTTAAGCGTGGCGGCGAGCTGCTCGACATTGCGACGGGCGTCGCTCAGCTGTGTGGAGCTTGTTCGGAGGGTGCCATGCAGCGAGTCGATGGATGTTTGCTTGGACTTGAGCTCTTGGTGGAAGGATGAGCTCGTCTCGGTGAGGAGGTGTGTGATGGCTGCAAATGTTAGCTTTCGGTTGTTTTGGGATGGATGGATCTGAAGCCTTGCTTGCTGTTCCACTTGCAATATAGTTGGAACACCAGGTGAGAGTGAGGGTGGAAGTGAGGATAAGAATGAGGGTGAGTGAAAACTTACAGGCTACAATCTCGTCGCTGCTCTCGCGCGCGCGAGGAATGACGCCGTTGCCATCCACCTTGACATCGCCGTTGACGACCGTCTTGCTCGAGTGGTTGTCGTCTGCCGTGTCGCCGCCAATGCCAAAGTCCAGAGGTCGGAGCCCGGCGCGGTTCGAGATCTCCGGGTCGGCGCCCACCTCAAGCAGCTGTGACACGATGCTGCGGTTTCCTATACGCGCGGCAATATTGAGAGCGGTGTCACCGGCGCTATCCTGCGCATTGACAATCTCAGTCATGAACCTGGCAATGCCCATCTTAGGCAGCACCGACTGGGACTGGGGCTGAGACTGGGACTGCGAGTTGCTAGTGCTGCTGTGGCCATTCATCTGGCCCTGGTTCTGGCTCCCGGGGACGCTGCCCTGGCGTACCACCCACTCTAGTAGACTCTCAAGATAGTATCGGCTGGCGGAGCTGCGGCCCTTGACGGCGCTGGTGACGGCAATGTGATGGAGGACGGTGCGGCCCTTGTGGTCGCGGGCTTCGATGGTGCTGCCGAGAACCTCGAGAAGGTCGGGGAAGGATCCGTGGTCCATCGAGTTAGTGACGAGGCAGGCACGCATGAGGGCTGTCTCGCCCGATAGGTTAACACGGTGTGGCGAGGCACCGGCGCCGATGAGGGCCCTGAGGAGGGGCATGCGGGATAGGGTGGCGGCCCAGTGCAGGGCCGTGTGGCTCTGGCCATCGATGGGCATATCGAGTTCGGCAGGGGCAAAGGAGCACAGCATATCCTGCTTGAAGTTGTCGGACGCTCCGTCGTCCATGAAGAGGCCCATCAGCAGGCTGCGCTTGTGCTCCATGTCGGGCGACACCTCAAAGGTTAGAGGTGGTAGAGACCCATTGGCATCCTCGTCGGGTGTCTGATCGTGAATGCCGCTCTGCTGCGTGTAGACGAATGACTCGTTGGGCTCGGTGGGCGAGCCGGGGAAGGCTGAGGCGTACATATCCATGTTCTGGCCGTACCCGGCACTGCCCCCGAAGGAGTCAACGGGCGTCATGGTAGTGCGCTGACGCTTGCGGGGAGGCTCAGGCTCGTTGTTTGTCTGCTGAGACGAGGGACGGCGCTGGTGCTGCTGGTTCTGCTGGTGCTGTTGCTGCTGGTAGGCCGAATCGTGCGGCGCCGGCGGTTGAGGCTGGCTATTAGGGGCGCTGTTGTTGTAGTCAGAGGTGTAGCTCTGCTGTGAGTTTCCGGGGAAGTCATCGTTGTTGCTCTGGAACGACGATTGACGGGCGAAGCTACCGGAGCGAGCGGGGCCGTTGCGGCTCCGGGGACCGGGGGAGTCGAATCGGGCTTTGCTAATGGCGGCTACGGCGTGGGAAGCGGTGCTAGAAATGTTCTTAAAGAAGGTACCCGAGAGGCCGTTGGGGCGGGCGTCGGCAGCTGAGTTGTTATAGAGGCGTTTACGCTGGGCGGCCATTGCCTGCTCCTTTGTTGGGGTGTTGAGGTCGCCACGGCCGGCGATGCCGCCGTCCTGGCCCATATCATAGGTCAGGAGCGGGCGGAGCATCTCCTCAACGCCGTACTGGCGGCAGACCTCGACACCGCGCTCGAAGCGGATCCAGGTGCCCTGGTACTTTCCGTACCCTCCCTGGACCTTTTCATGCTCGCCGGTCTGAATCTCCTTTTCGAGAATCTTTGTGCGCTTTCCCTTGTCGACGCCGGCGACCTTGAGGATCTGAGTGGCGTTGAGCCAGGAATCGTTGCGACGGCGCATGGCAGAGACGCCATTGACTTCCATCTCGTAGACGTCTACGCCCGAGTAGGAGGCCTAAAGAGTGAAATTTATTGGTTAGCAAGCGATATGAGACAGGAAAGAGATAGAGGCTAGGTAGGTGGCAGTATTATACCGAGTAGATTTGCGGCGAGCTGGCAGCAGCATTGTTGTAGCCGCGCTGCTGAAACGACTGTGAGGGTTGGCTCATTGTGAATGATTGCTGTGGTGACTGAGATGCCGAGGGCATAATTTGCGACATGGGCGGCGCCGTGAGGGGCGCGGCGGAGGCGTTGGGAGCGGGAGAATTGAGTTGTGCGTGCGAGTGTGGGTTAGTCGCGCGAGAGATTTGCCGAGATAAAGGAGATATCAAGGGCGGGCGGGATCAGAGATCAGAGATCAGAGGACGAGGCCGCAGTTGGAGACGGCCAGGCACATAATCAGAATGGTGGAGGTCAGGAGGAGCAGGTGAGCGGAAGACGCGAGGGTGAGGGCCGTGTCGCGCGAGTGAGTGAATGCGCCGGATTGAGTGGCGTAGAATTGCCTTTGGCCTCGGTGCGATGGGATGCAGGACGAGGGTGGTGTGTGCTGCCGGTTGGAGAAGAATCCACCGGGGGGTGTTGTGCAGTGGGTTGCAGTGGGTTGCTGCAGGCGCTAGGGAAGGTTTCCTTGGCAGCGGACGCAGCAGCGAGAGACGGCAGAAGACGTTTCTGATGAGGCGTTATCGTCGGGGGGGATGGATGGCCGAGGACGATGTTCCTGAATCCCGATATATCGCTCTTTGGTGACGGGCGTTATCTTATCGTTTTGCGTTGTCTGTCTGTTCTCTCGTAGGCGTCGTGGCTCTGGCAAGAGGAGGAGCGGAGGAGAGGAGGGGAAGGAGACAAGAAAAGAGTGTGCAAGAGGGAAGAAGCGAGCGAATGGATGAGCAGTAAGCGTGTCCAAGATCGGGGGAGGGGGGGAAGGGCAGGGGTCCTTCTTGGATATGACTCGATAGCTTTGCTCAAAGGGAGAGAAGCTCTCGGCGGAATCTGGGCAAAAGGCGAAATGGATGGACGGAACGCGTTTCGAGCGAGATTCAATTAAAGATGGAAGGTGCGGACGTGTCGGTTTCGTGCTTGCGTCGCGACGCGTGGTGAGTAACGCGATGAGTCAGCGGATGACATAATCACTCCACAATTGATGCTATACTCGGTACGGACTACGGAGTAGTACTCGTGGACCGTAGACAGGCAAACAGGCAACACGATACCATCTCGAAATGATGTTTGAAGTAAAAGGGCCATCACATATGGTCATGTATTGGCTTAGTGAGGCTGATGCTGTAGACATTAGATAGTACTTCCAAGAATAGCGATCATGTGGTCTTCAACAAGACAATAACCTCGTGATGACAATCATCTCCGCCAACTCTCTGTTAGCAAGAAGCTACTTCTACAGTCCCACTGACAGAAACCTCAACCTCCTCCTATCAATACTACCTCCCACCACGGGGCATCCCACCACCCATCCACAATGGCCGCTCAACCGAGCCTACCGCCCCTCCACCTCTACCGACACCTGCTCCGCGAAATCTCATACCTCCCGCCCTCCTTCTCCGGCGTCATCTCCTCCCAGGTGCGCCAGCAGTTCCACCAGCATGCGCGACGACCTACACACGCCGCACGGCGCCTGTCCCGGGCCCGCATGGGCCTGCGCACCATCACGGCGGCCAATCACGGCGACACGGACTGCATGTTCAACCTGATGGCCAAGGGGTTCGGGCGCGAGGGCCGCCGCCGCCGCCAGCTCGTCTCGCAGTTTGTCCTGTCCCAGGGCGCGGAGGACTCGTCGTCTCTAGAAAAGATGTTGGATGCCAGCAACACAGACAGGACAACAACGACGACAACAACGGAGGAGGCCAGCAACAACAAGGACGAGAAGACGGACAAGAAGCAAAAGAAGAAGAAGGACAAGAATGCCTTTTTGGACCGATGGGACCGCCCCAAGCTAGTCCAGTTCCTCAAGACGCAGCAGCAGGTCCAGAACGAGACCAAGACATCGGTCGTCTGGGACGGCCGCCCCATCAAGAACGTCTCCGACATGTCCGGGATCCCCGCGACCAACACGTGGGGTAAGTCGCCCTCGGCGGCCCTCGTGCGCACCAAGCAGGCCAAGTGGTGGAAGCGCCACGCCGACAAGATAATGCCCCCGCTCGACAAGGGGGAGTGGCAGCTGCTGCAGAAGCTGAGCGAGGGAGCGCAGTCACAGAGCACCAGCAGCAGCACCAGCAGAAGCGAGTGGGCCATTCCTCCCAGGCGGACCCCCGCCGTCAGTCTCACCGAATCGGATGGGCCATCCCGGCAACAGAAGACAGACGAGGAGGACAAGGCGTGGAACTGGAAGGCCTACGCCACACACTCCGCCGCCTTTGTTGACCGCCCCCGCACCGTCCAGCTCAGGCGGCACACGGCGGGCCAGAGGAGCGCCGACGTAGGCCCTTACACGGGCCCCTATGCCGGACAGCCGCGCCGCGAGACCATCTCGGACCGCTGGTTCCGCCGCGCTTACCGCCGGGTCTGGCGCAAGACGTCGTACGCAGAGCAGGACCCCAACACGCTCAAGCACAACTTTACGTGGGGCAAGGGGGTCACATCCTCCCTGCCACCCGCTTCGGCAACCCAGGCCGGCATATTCCATGGCGTGGATGAGAAGGGCCGGAGATGCACCTGACCAATCAGCTGGACTCTGTACTACTACCACTAGCATATTATTACATCAACAGCTTGTACATATGGGTACATATAGAATAATACATGTAAGAGTACTCCTACTTGATAGAGGGAATGAGCTGGCAGTGCCGGCCCACCTACGCCTTGTCCTGTAGGACAGGATGCCCGTTGACAGCCGTCATCAATATCTCAATGGTATTACTCCGTAGTCGTGCAATTATAAAGGGCGGAGATGGGAATGGGACAACGGGTCACACGTGACCACCCTAGTTGGCGACATCCGTTATGTTACGAGTAAACCTTCTTCTAAGCGAGATTGATACATGCACGTACGAAGGGGGGATACAATCCATGAACTACTTTTAGACTGCCAGTGGAAACCAAGAGATGGCCCTTGTTATAGGATTTTATGAATCAATATGATCATCACCATCACCACCATCATTCTTTTATGATTCTCCTTTTTCTTCCTGTTCTTCTTCTCCTCCCTCTTCTACTGAATTCACCACCATAAAAGACCTTTCTTTCCTCTACTTAGGCCGCTTATTCGCGGACCAAAAATCACTAACACTACACGTACTCCAGTCATAAGCCTCGTTGCCTCGCCCGCGGAGACGCCCACTTCTTTTCCCCTGGGGCCAGAACCCACCAACTTGCAAGTTCTTCTTTCTTTTTTTTTTCTTTCTCTTTTTGTTACAGACTGATACTCGTAAACAAGACTCATGTACTGCGACGGCAGCCACGTTGCCATGATTGGCCAATGGTAATTCTGTTGCTACGCACTTACTCGGCACTCGTGTTGGCGTGGCGGTTATAACGTACAGAGTCAAGGAGCACTAGCATGGTAATGCGAGTAATACATGTTCCTTGGTACCAACTTGCTACAAGTAATAGGTACCCCGTACTAAGGCCTGGAGTCGCACCCGATACCCGTCACGGCTCCACCTCGACTTATATGCCAACGTATAAAAACCCCGCCTTGGTCGATGAACATTCACAACTCTTTACTCTCAACTCTTCACTTACACAACAGCTCAAGACCAGAGAAAGAAGGAACAGAAACCAAGATGACTTCCTCTGAAGCCACCGTTCGCTACGCACGTCGTCAGGGTATGTATACATGTGTCTACGGGGGAGTCACGAATAATTCCATACCCGGCTGTGTACTCCGTACCGAGTACGTACATGGACACTGACTGACAGTGCTTGCTTAGACGTGCCGGCCATCCTGGGCATGATCCAGGAACTGGCCGACTACGAGCACGAGTCGGACGCCGTCAAGGCGACCGTTCAGACCCTCGAAGACACCCTGGCGTTTGCCAAGGAGGGCGGGACGGCCGAGCTTCGGGAGGACGAGGTGGAGCCGACGTCCCCCACGCGCCCGGCCCGGTGCCTCGTGCTGACGGCCCCCGACGGCCAGACCGTCGGCATCGCCCTGCACTTCTTCAACTACAGCACCTGGCGCTCCCGCCCGGGCATCTACCTCGAGGACCTGTACGTGCGCCCCCAGTACAGGGGTAAAGGGTACGGCAAGAGGCTGCTGGTGGAGCTGGCCAAGCTCGTCGTGGCCATGAACGGCGCCCGTCTCGAGTGGAGCGTCCTCAAGTGGAACGAGCCCAGCATCAAGCTGTATGAGAGCATTGGCGCCCAGGCCATGAATGAGTGGGTGGGCATGAGGGTCGACAATGAGGGGTTGGACAAGCTGGCGCATCTGCTGGACTAAGTACATAGGATGGATGGACTAATAGACCAATGGACTGACGAGCAGTCTTTTCTTCTTCTTCTTCTCTTCTTGTTCTGAATAGTGATTGGTTCTATTAATGCAATCATTGCCATCGTAGAGTAATACTTACTCGTACGAGTTATGTATCCGTCCCTGTTTATAGTGGAATAAGTGAGGCCTGGTGGCACCTCCGAGTACCAGTGTTACTCGGATTCGTACCGAGAAAGACAAAATGGGCCCGGCCACTTTTCCCCATGGATTTTAGAGACTGCTATTGGTGACTCAAGGTCTTGTAAATCCTGTAAGTGCTCCGTACGGAGTAACGGCTGCAGATATCACATGTACTCCGTAATAATACTCGCAGTCACTACTACTACTACTGGTAGTACGGAGTAGTAATAGTACATAGTCGCTAGTACCATTGAAGTTTTAAGTCCGCGCCGTAGTACAAACAACATGTCGACCGCGCCCTTGACATCACGGAAACTTCTAGAATCATCTCGATACTTCGAGCTTGAAAATTTCTGAACCATTGAATGCCCGTATCATGCTATCGCTACGCATGTTACATTGTAAACCCCTCTCTCCTCCCATCCAGACAGACGCTGCTCTCTTAGAGCCTCGGCTCCGTCCTCAAGAGTCAGTGCACGCAGACCATCTCCCCCAATCGTCTCGAGGGGTGCCACAAATGCCATCTGACTCCAGCTGAACAATGTATTCTTCCCACCGTACACAAAGACCTCGAACCGGCCCGCCAACTTTCCGTTGATCCATGCCACGCTGCCATGCTGCGCATCCGTCACAATCGTCACGTCGGCCGGGGTTGACACCTTGACCTCGTCGTGCGTCGATGTTGTGTTGACCCAGATGCGCCCGGGGCTTCCAGGATCCAGCTCCAGAGCTTCATTCTCCATGACAGACCTGAGCGGGTACTCGTACCCATCCGAGTTGAACATCAGCCTACCGCTGTCGGAGAGAGACAGCGTCACATCCTTGCTGGAGAGGGTGAAGGGTCCGTAAACCGCCAGGTTGAGCGTGTAGTTAAGACCCTTGCTTCCACGACCCAGGTCTACTGTACTCGTAGCTCCCTTGTTTTTGCCCACCTTGACCCAGGAGACGAGCGGTGCGCCGGGATATCGGGACGACGAAAGCAAAGGTTCCACCACACGGTCGAGATTCTGACCGGGAGCCAGCGGCGAGTAAAAGTCAATGGTCGCCGACGACGTCTCTGGGTCCACCTCGGGCCCTCGGCTTCCTGACCATGCTCGTGCACCAATCAGAGCAATGCCTCGACGCATGGCGTAGTACGTCTCGAGCTGCGTTGATGCATCGGGGCCATTGTCGTTCCACGCTGCCATTATAGCTCCCCCGTTGAGAGGTTCGCCGTCATCGATCTGCATGCTGGTGTTGACAGGGTTAAAATCGGCCGGGGTCCACTGCCACCCTTGCTGGTCGGCAAAGTTGAGGATGCGCGTCTCGTTGAAGAACTGCGGGTATGTTGCCGGCAGGATGGGCGTGTGGTCGTTCTTGATGCTCATGTACGCCCACCAGTCATGTGAATTGATAATGTCGTAGCCCTCGTCGACCAGCTTGACCGGGTCTGACTGTGTGTACTGCCAGTGCTGGATGGCGATATCTGTGCTGATGGATACGTTCGTCGTCGGCTCGTCCATGTACGTGCCCCAGATGCGTATCTTCTTGCCCGACGTCGTGCTGATAAAGTCCGACATTTCATTCACAAAGTCAATGTAGTCATCGGCCAGTGTCGAATCGTACTCGTCGGCGCCAATGTGGACCTCCTTGGTCTCAAACCAGGGCAAGAAGGCGGACCAGATGCGCTTGATGGTGGGGATGGTCTCTGGGTGCGATAGGTTCAGAAGGTCACGCTTCTCTAACGACAGCTCAGGCTTCCACTTGGTCAGGTAAAGGCAGTGACCCGGAGCCTCAATCTCAGGGATGACGGTGACGCCCCTGCTGGCACAATGGCTTTGGACATCCGCAAATTCCTCGCGCGATAAAGTCTCATTCTCGCGGCCGTGAATGATTCCACGCAGAGACGCATCCTCAGGCAGCAGGGAAAAGTGCGAGTAGACATCTTGCCAGGTGTCATTCTTGCCACGGTTGAGAGGGTAGTTGTCGCTGAGGTGGTAGTGGAACTCGCTCATCTTGAAGAAGGACGCGTAGCTGCACATTTCCTTGAGAAAGTCGGCATTGTACCACTTGCGGCCAGCATCAAACATGTATCCACGGGTAGAGTACGCGGGTGCATCAGACACACGGCCAGTAGGAACAGCACCGTGTTCACTGGCAAGAATCATCTGGAGCAATGTCCTGGTTCCCCACCACATGCCTCGTGCTCCGGTTCCGCCGATAAAGACTCGCTGAGGGGATATATCGAGCTCGTACCCCTCCGAGGTGGACGATCCATCCTCGTAGACCATGGTGGCCCTGTCGCCAGTAAAGTTACCGAGGACAATTGCACCATTGGAGCTGTTGGCATCTGGAAGGGAATCGACAATCTTCAATGACCACTGAAGACTAGTGATCTCATTGAGGTCGTCCTGGAAGACCTCGGCAAATTCATAACCGCTAGGTGGAATCAGGGTGAGGCCGTCGGTATCGCGGTGAGAAGCAAAAGCCTTGTCGATGTAGATGGTCTTGGGGCTGTGTTTGGCAGTCCAGCCATCGTGGTGGGATCCAGATATGACAGAAATCGGCTTATCGGTCTTCAGGCCAGAAGGCGGGATAAGCTGCATGCCCCATGCTGGCAGGGACGCGCTGAGGAGTAATAATACAGCGGAGATGGCTGGCCTGAGCATGATGGGCGAATTGGCGTCTGGTCTGACAAACAAGACGTTGGGATCGGGAGGCACAGTCAATGGGAGCCTTGCCCGGGGGAGGACCAGAGGGTATTATATCAAGTCAGTCGGCCGTCTGGGTCTGGAGATAATAATACAACCAGTCTGGGCGGAGCTGGGATTGTCAATGTAACCAGCCATGCATGTTGCACCGCGGGCTACTAGGCCTTGGCGGCTCCCCAGCCCATGTCTTACCAGGAGTTGGTACCCAAAGACGACGTAGATGGCGGCCTTTGATTTCGAAAATGATGGATGCCAGAGCCACTGGCCGGCTGTTGAAATATATGGTTCAGGATGGAAGTGTGTGTGCCTGTAGGCGTGATTCTTGCATCATTTTGACTGTCTGGCGTGCAGCCAGTTTCCGGATATGTGCATGTGCAGAGTTGCATTTCACCACAGACAAGCAAAACAATTGAAGTCAAGGGACATGCTCCTATCAGTGGGGAGCAGGAAGGCGCGCCGCGGGGAGTCCTTGGCTCTTTCCCTTTTCTGCCATGCGCAGCTTGCCCGCACCCAAGGAGCGATTGACACTTTTAGTGTAATGATACTGTAATAATACAGGGAAGGCACGACGCAACGTCGTTGGATCCAGTGGCTCTTGCCGTCTTAGACTTTAGCCCCATCTTGATGCAACATGGCGATAGCGCCATCAACGCCGAACCCAAGGTTTATCTCAATGAGTAACATCTCCGGTCCCGCCCCCAGCAGCACTAAGTGTATGCATGTACCTCTCCGAATCTTGGCAGGGTTCCTGAAGAAATGGTGCCTGTACTTCTCGATGTGGCATGTGAATATCCTGCTTGATGTGATCTATTAATAATACCAATCGTGAGTCAAATCAACTTACACCCGAGAGCGGAGCGCATAACGCCATCCATGACAACATTCTACCCCGCGGTAGGCACCATAGCACGTATCGTATAAGACGTCAGCAAGAGCCGGCATTTCAGGACACACAGGCTCATCAGACGAGTAAGGACAACCAAAGAGTTTTATACACACAGACGTCAAAATGCCCATCATAGTCAACCCCGCCGGCGACCTGGCCCCAGACGGCCCCGCGAAGCTCCCCCCTCGCACGCCCATTTCCGGCAACCTCATCACTCTGGAACCCATCTCTCTGTCCCACTCACCTAGCCTGTTCGAGCATCTCGGCGGCCCTTCCAATGCCCCGCTGTGGAAATACCTTCCCCTGCACGCACCCGAGACTCGGGAAGAGTTGGATGCACTGGTGACAAAGTGGGTGGCCTCCACGGACCCCCAGCACTATGCCGTGGTGCTCCGCGAGACCGGCAAGGCGCTGGGAATCGTGGCGTACCTCAACATTGTCCCCGAGCACCGCCGCATAGAGATCGGCTGGATCGCTCTCGGGTCCAAGCTGCAGAGGACCAGGGCAGCTACTGAGGCACTGTATCTCCTCCTCAAACAGCCGTTTGACGGCGACCTTGGGTACAGTCGCGTCGAGTGGAAGGCCAATGCAAACAACAAGCCTAGTCTGGCTGCTGCTGAGAGACTCGGCTTTGTCTATGAAGGCACTTTCAGGTCGGTCTTGATCTTGTTCTCTTGTTTCACAAGTAGCCCCAAACACTGGATCCTTTCTCTCGCTTGCTTGCTAACCGGGCATACCTATTAGAAAACACATCATTGTCAAGGGTCATCGCCGGGACACGGCCTGGCTCAGCATCACCGATGATGAATGGCCGCTTGCCAAGAAGGCTCTCGATGCTTGGCTGGATGATGCCAACTTTGATGACCAGGGGGCCCAGAAGCAGAGCCTCAAAGATCTCAGGCAGACGTTTTCTTCTTGACCTTGACGGGACCCACGATTTTCAGCAGAGAAAAAGTTGTAAACCAAGTATAAACCAAGTAGCTTAGTATATTGGTACGTAACAGGGGTATATCGTATCAAGGTATCAACCAAATCGTCTTCGTCATCGCCAGTTTTGTTTCCTCCACTCCCAATAGACCTCATTAATAATCAGCATATACTTTCAATCAACACATAGTTTCCGTTTCCGTTTCCAAAGATTACAAAAGGTAGCGGTAATCAGGCGACATGTCGCCCATTTCCGTCTTCTCGTCCTCAGTTAGACCACTCTCGTTTGCCGTCTCGGCATCGCGCGACCTGTTCTGGAGGTAGCATGCACCAGCATAAAGGATGCAGGAAATGACGCTCAGAACGGTAAAGGAGATGCAGATGCTGTACCCGGGGGTGTACTTGGGCGCGTCGGCGGTGAGGAAGGCAAACGAGGAGATGAAGCCGCCAATGTTTCCAAAGCCGACCTGCCACGCGGAACCAACCGATCGGCGGTGGTGTCCACCAAGGTTCATGTTGAACCAGCACACGACAATGGGCATGGCCGTATACGCACCCATGGCGACGAGGAACAGAGCGGCATACTGGACCCTGGTGTTGTCGTGGACGGCAAGCAGGATGGCGAAGCCGGTAATGGTGACGGCGAGGGCAAACAGGGCGAAGCCAAAGCGATGGCGCGTCTTGTCGGATGCGAAGGCGACGAGCATGGAACAGCCAAACGAGGCAGCCCAAGGAGGCACACTGTAGAGCTGCGTCTCAATGGTTCCGTAGCCATAGCCCTTGATGATGCCCGGGGCAAAGTAGGCGTAACTGTAGGCAGGCACGACGAGACCAAAGTACATGAAGCCACCGATAATGACCTTGTAGTCCTTGAAGACGCGACCGACATCGGCCAGGGTGATGGAGCGGTCACGGGCCGACTTTCCGTTTCCCTGATCGATACGCAGCCTGGTCGCGACAAACTCCTTCTCGTCGGGCTGCAGCCACTTGGACTCCTCGGGGAAGTCGGGCAACAGAAACCAGAAGAAGAAGGCAATCACCAGGGTGACGGCGCCCTCGAGGATGAAGATCCAGCGCCAGCCCGCGTAGCCGCGCATGCCGTCCATCTTTCCAATTGCGGCAGCCAACAGGCCACCAAAAGCGCCGGCCAGCGTGGTGCTGTTGAAGAAGAACGAGTAGCGGCGCTGGGCCTCGTGGCGTCGGTACCACATGCCAATGAGGTAGAAGGCACCAGGGAACATGCCCGTCTCAAAGACTCCGAGGAAGAAGCGCGTAGCCAGCAGTCCACTGTAGTTTGTCACCACACCCTGCAGTATGGTGACGAGACCAAACATGAACATATTGATGGAGAGCCAGACGGAGGGACGGAACTTCTTGAGCAGAATGTTGGAGGGGATCTCGAAGAGAACGTAGGGCACGAAGAAGATGACGAGGGCCGTGTTGTACTCGTGGTGAGCTAGGCCAAGCTCTTCAGACATGCCAAAAACGTTGGCATTGGCAATATTGACGCGGTCTGGGGTACACGGCTTGTTAGATTCAACGAATTGGCTTGAAACGAAGCGAATTGAAACAATGTCCCCGGAATTGGACTTACCAAGAAATGCCCAAAGGTACATGATGCATAGAAAGGGCACGACATGGGCGTCAATCTTCCAGAGCAAACGCCTCTCAGTCGTATGCGCCGGGCAGGCGACATCGCTGGGATTCGAATCCGAATTGCTATTGTCGTGGGCACTGGCAGCGGGCGAGTCGACACTCGGGGCCGCGACGTCGTCCTTTTCCGTGGCGCCAGACATGTTGGCGGTGGAGGAGGGCGACAAATGCACTAAGAGTACGATCGAGTTCCTACAGCGGCCACGATACAATGCCGGAAGGAAATAATAACGGAAGGGGATAAACAAAATGGGCAGATGGTGATGAGAGAAGCTGTGTGATTTTTTTTTGTATGACGGGGGGGAGGGAGAAGAGTAAGACAGACACAATCGGGGATTATTATTAATGTTGGCGGGCTGTGGGTGACTCCGGTCAGACGGGACGCAGCTCGAGCAGGGTCGATCGCCGAGTTCGGATGCCCCAAGAGGACGGCAAAATGCGAAGGAGGCAAAGAGGGTCCAAGAGGGTCAACTTTACGCAGGCCTGGGGATAACTACGAGTATGTTTGGTGGGGAGGCCCAAAGTAGTCGGCAATATGGAGAATGGTCGTGGACGGACGGCTCCGCGTCGGCGAGAAGCAAGGGAAAAAAAAATGAAGAGGAGACAAGAGATTGGAGCTTGCCAGGGGACCAAGGAAAAGTCCACCAATCAACGGATTGGCAATGGCAAGAAAGAGGGCCGCGCCTTCCGTAGATCGGCGTCCGTGGCTGCACCTGCTCACTTTGTCACTGTCTGGCTGCTTGGGCCGCTCCTTCTGGGCATAGCGACTGCCAGATGCCCAGCCTCCCCCCGCATTCTAGGTAGCGCCTGCCCTAATGCGGGAAGGATGACCGGGTCTACGCTGCTGAAGGCTGCGGGTAATACTCGTAAAAGAAATGGGAATGCAACTAATGGAAATGTGTAAGATTGCGTACTCGTACCATTGGACTTGATATCTAATCGTACGACTGAAAGACCAAAAAGTGTCAAGTTGTCGGTGCCATTTGATAGAGACATGGACATTTTCCATGTTGGCTGCACTCGTATTTCCCGACAACCAGATCTACAGTGTCAAGATGTAATATGTAATAATGGTTGGGAAGGAGCCTGCCTGCATGCTATTACCCCGCGTTCCTGCGGAAGAAGGAGCGCCCGTCTGTGGGGGTGACGTCCTCAGTACTGCACCAAGAACCGAGGTTGACGCAATCATGTCGAGGCAACCAACAACGGTACGAATGGTGCTATTACTGTATCAACTAGAGTACAGTGTAGTAATACTACTATGAACATACTACCAGTACTACTACAAACACCTTCTTGTGCTACATATCATTACAAGTGCCGATTGCCGCCTTACTACTAGCTCGTGGACTCGCCGTTGTGTCTCGTGGTTTTGTGTCCCCGCCGCAGTGCATCGTGGATCTCCCGAGCGTAGCTTCCTAGTTTGGACAGGGATATACAAGTTGACAGGGCAGGCAATCATGGAAGGAACCACAGTCGCAGTTTCCGTTAGTAGTTGGCAGTTTGCATTCATCCCGATTGTGGCGTTATGGCTTCTGCATTGTCAAGCGCCACCGTCCACAAGCGGCAGTTTGCTCTCTTCAACCTTCAATCTTCAATTTTCAATCTTCTTTGTCATCCTCCTTCGACTACTACCAAGGTGACGGGCCTTGACGGGCCCTGACATGTCCCCGGACAATGAACCTCTACTCCGTACGAGTAGATCCCCAGGGACTGGTAAAGACGAAATATTCCCCTGCATACACGGCAACCGGCATACACTTTGTCTTCAAGGCTACATGGGTATAGACCGAGGTAGTGACAAGGGACGGTTGTCGAACTTGCTTGCTCTTATTATCTGGTATGAAACGTCACTGAATGATCTCACGACAAGATGGATTGCTTACTACTAGGGCGAGTCTGGAAATCCAAAGGTTATGAGACAGGACACCATGAAAGAATTCACCTCTCGTTTCGTTTGCACCCATGGTTGGTCAATAGTTAGTACTATGATCATGGCAACTTCACTTGATGAGTCTCGGACCACACCAAGGAGGAAGTAAAGCCTCCTTCACGCCGAACATGGGACTGTCAGAGAACCTGTAGCTCGCGTGTCTTGTCCCATTGTCGCAACGGGTGACTGAACCATTTTTCGCCTGGGTGGCCTTGGGGCCAGGCCTCTCTTGCTAGTATAATAAGGGGCAGAATACAGTATCTCCCCCTGCACAACCATGACCTGAAAACTTCACTCTCAGCCTCTAGGCACCTTTCACTGAACCTCAACTCTTCCATACCCTTCTCCCCTCATCCATTCATCGTTTAATTCATTTTCCTCTTCTGTCTTTCTCCTCGGCCTCCCCTCCCGCTCACTCTCCTTGCCCTTCCCTAACCTTCTCTTCTGGTTTCGTGTATCTGATCTTTTGTATCGTTACTCATCTTGCATCCTGACTTCTAGGGGACCATGGAGTCCCCTGGGGCTAACCGCCATGCCTGCGACTTCGACTTCAAGGTCGAAGATCTCGACTGGGGGGACCAGTCCTGGGTCGCCAGTTATGAAGCTGCAATGGCGGCCTCTGCTCCCATTTCTTTCGAGCCCCTTGAACGTGACTACTTCACTACCCAGGGCTCCATCTCTCAACACGCTTCTGATGGGCCACACTTTTCCTTCTCTGCAGTGAACCATCCTCAGAACCAGCCCCAGTTCTCCCCCAACCAATATCAGAACAATGGATGGCCAAACAGCCAAGGCAACCAAGTCACTGGGCTAGCGGGTGCTACTCAGTTCTTCGACGAGAGCCATATCCCAACTGCTCCTCCTCAGCCGCAAGAGCTTGGTCTTTTGGGTCATCCCCAGTCCCATGGTCTCGACATCAACCCTGGCGGCCCATTCACCCCCCCTCCTCAAATGGGCACGGTGAATGTCCCCCAGACGACAGTGGGCGGCTTCACGTCTTCGGCAGCCAACACGAGAATTCCGCACTTCTCGGTCAACGCTCCTAGTGTCAACGCAGGTCTGCCACCGACCCCCATCAAGACGTCCAACGAAGGACTGCAGCCGAAGATCGAAGCCACCGTTGATGATCCAGAAGTCGACATGAATTTCGAAGAGGTCTTCGGTGAGGCTGCGACAAAGGCGTTTGCGGAAGCGGCCGCGAACATGGGCGTGACGCATGGCCTTGGTCTGAATGACGGCTCCATCTCAGGCGTGAACAGTAAAAGACCTGCCGAAGATCCTGCGCAGGACTGTCACGGCGACCGTTCCCAGCGCCCTCGACTGGCTGATGAACCGAATTCCACGAGCACAAAGGGACCATATGGGATCCGGGACCCTGAATATATCCGACATCACAATCTTCTATTCCGGTCGCCGCGCCGAAAGTCCAAGATGGTCAAGGTCTTCAACAAGGTAGAGACGCAAGAGCAGGAGCGCATGATACAGCTGGCGTCGAGCCGCGATGTCGCCGGCCCCGACGGGCTCTCGTTTGCATCGTTTGAAGAGTGCGAGGAGGCTCTGGCCAAGGCCGAGAAACTCTACTACAAACCCCTCGACGAGGAGACGCACAGGATCAACGCTCAGACGTTCCCGATCAGCAACGAGACGAAGAGGGAGCTGGTGCAGATTCTGTACCGCGCCATGACAGATTGGCGCACCTACATCGAGTGGATGCAGGCAGCCCCCAAGGACATCAGGCAGAGGCACTCAATCAGCCTTCTTGGTCACATGAGCCGTCGCGACCAAAGCAACAAGAGGACAGGCGGGGGCAATGCCGCCAACATGAACATGGGCATGGACATCAGCCTTACGACCACGACCATGCTGGCCACGACCGGAGAGAGCAAGAATATGCAGTACATCCGTGATCTACTCCCCCCGCCCTACATTCTGGAGCAGGACTTCATGAAGGACGTGGGCAGCCAGCAGGTGACTGTCCTAGGCCGACCGCTGAATAACTTTGCCGCGTCGAGCCTGTCCTGGCTCCTTGTGGAGGCGGCCATACGGGCGCAGCAAGGAAACTGCCAGTGCCGACCCTGGACCAACAATGATGGCTCCTAGGAGGGCCACGATTCGCTGTTTGATCGGGTTGACACCATGGCCGCCGTCCTCCGCTTCTCCAAGCAGATCCTCAAGTCCGTCATGACCTTTGGTGATGGCTGGGTCCAGCGCTTCGCCAACAACCCGGGCGCAGAGCTGAATGGAAAGCTGGACAACATGCGATGCAATCTCCGCAAGAGTGCGCGCAACACGGCCTTTGCCTGGCCCGACAATGGTGCTGGAGATGAAGGGACCCATAATGGAGGTCAAAATGGACAAGAGAACCAGATTGGTGGACAGTCTCGGATGACTTGAATGGGAGATATTGTACACGACGTCAGTCTGGGAGGGAGCATATGGAAAGGGAACGATGTGCTAGACCAACTGTGATGACTGAATCTGGTAGTAATACTGTCGATGAGGATGATGTTAGGGTTGGAAAGTCACTTGCTCGAAGGGGTATTATTAGATCTATTGAACTTGCTATTGCTTTTCTGACAGGTCGAGACTGAATAATGAATATGACTGGCATCTACTCCATACTGTGCCCTGGTATGGGGGTTGAATCATACAAGTAACCCTAGACTTCCCTGGGCAGTCAGGGGAATAGGAGCTGGATGCGAAGCATAGAAATGACCAACATGGCGAATACTACGTTATGGTTGCACAGCACCTGGCAGTATATGTCTAATTGATAAATAAAATTCAAACCCTAGCATCTATAACTCATGTCTTGTATCTCGTTTCTCTTTTTTTTTGTCCCTTTCCTTTTCCTATATATCCTAGAACCCTTCCCTCTCTACTGGAGCTCAATAGTAGCAGGAGGCTTGGAAGTGGTGTTGTAGACGACGCAGCTGACGCCGTCGACCTCGTTGACAATGCGGGTGGACATGCGCATGAGCAGGTCCATGTCGAACTTGTAGGCCTCAGCCGTCATGAAGTCGGTCGTCTTGACGGCGCGGAGGATGATGATGTAGCCGACCTCGCGCTTGTCGCCCATGACGCCGACGACCTTGTTGGTGTCGAGCGCGGCGTAGGCCTGGCTGATGTCGTTGTAGAGACCGGCCTCGCGGATCATGCTGATGAAGATCTATGTTTCAAGAATGTTGTTAGAGGTGCCATGACATATGAGCAGATGGTTTCGCAATCTTACGTGGTCGGCCTTGCGGGCAATCTGGACGCGCTCCGGGGTGATGTCGCCGAGGATACGGATGGCGATACCGGGGCCGGGGAAGGGCTGCATTGGAAATTAGAGGGATTTTCTTATGAATATGCAGCAACAGTAGACGTAGACTTACGTGGCGCATGACGAGCTTCTCGTTGATGCCGAGCTCACGACCCAGGGCGCGGACCTCGCTAGACGGCTGTTAGCAGACTGTACAATACCTGAAACTCGGAGGGTATCTTGTGTGTTCAAACTCACTCCTTGAAGAGCTCACGAAGAGGCTGAACGTATTGTTAGTCAACTGGATAATTTCCTTGTGGTAGTAGATAAGTCACATACCTCAATCAACTTGAGACCTTGCTCGTCCATAAGACGCTTGGGCAGACCACCGACGTTGTGGTGGGTCTTGATGGTGGCCGAAGGGCCCTTGAAGGAGATGGACTCAATGACATCGGGGTAGAGAGTTCCCTGGAGGAACCACTCAATCTTGCCGGCATTGGGGGTGGTGGCGGCCTCCTTCTCAATGCGAATGGCCTCGGTGATGAAGGCCTCGATGAAGGCAGAGCCGATGATCTTGCGCTTCTTCTCGGGCTCCTCGACGCCGTTCAGGCCATCCTGGAACATCTTGGCGGCATCAATGACGGTGAGGTTGATTCCGAGGTGCTCGGCCAGGGTCTCCTTGACCTCCTCACACTCGTTGAGGCGCATGAAGCCCGAGTCGACGAGGACGGCGTGGAAACGGTCGCCAATGGCCTCCTTCACTGCGAGGGGTCAGTCCAGATTCAGAAGAATGTTTGTCTCTGGGAGAAAGCGGTACATGTACATATGGAGGTAGGGAGGGTGGAAGGGTGGAGAGCAAGACTTACTCAGCTTGGCGGCGACGGTGCTGTCAACACCACCGCTGACGGCACCAAGAACCTGGCCCTTGTCACCGACGAGGTTCCTGATACGGACAATCTCCTGGTCAACAAACTTGGACATGGTCCAGTTGTTCTTGGCGCCGCAAATGTCGACGGCAAAGTTCCTGAGGAGCTCACCACCACGGGGGGTGTGAGTGACCTCGGGGTGGAACTGGATGCCGAAGATGGGCTTGGACTCGTGGGCAATACCGGCATAAGGCGAGTGCTCAGTGGTGGCAATGGTGCGGAAGCCCTCAGGGAGCTGGCTGAGCTTGTCGCCGTGGCTCATCCAGACCTGGGTACCGTCATCAAGGCCCTTGAACAGACGGTCGGTGTGGTCACCGTGGCGCTGAGCCGTGATGGCCTGAGAAGAGGTTAGCCAAGCCCTAGGATGAGAGTGGCTGGGGCGGTGATATCCTGGCAGAAGATGGAAGGGCAACATACAGAGTGGCCGTACTCGCGCTCGGTGCCGGCAACGACGTTGTCCTTGGACAGCGTCCAGGCAATCTCCTGGAGACCGTAGCAGATGCCGAGAATGGGGACACCGAGGTCGAAGAAGGCCGGGTCGGCGTGAGGAGCGTCCTTCTCGTAGACAGACGAGGGACCACCCGACATGATGATACCCTTGGGCTTGAAGGGCAGCTCGGAGAGCTTGGTAGTGCACGGGAGCATTTCACTGTAGACCTGGATGATGTTAGAACACATGATGAGCCAGGGGGGCATAGAGGGGACGTATATATCCCGTAGTGTATCCTTACATTGAGCTCTCGTAGACGGCGGGTGATGAGGTGTGTGAATTGGGACTGTCTTTGAGGTCAGCGATACCGGCCAGGCATAGGACATGATAACATGCCCGTCAAGCGAAGGACTTGACCAGGGACTTGTCTGTGGGTTGCATACGCCAAAGTCCAGAGTGAGGATGGTCTATTTATCAAGTTAGCCATTGTTTGTCCTTCTAAAATGTGCCCTTCTGGCCGTGATAGCTGTTCGTCTCTTTTTCTGCTTCATGTGACTGAAGTGACTCCCATGAAAATTCATGGTGGGGGAGGGGTAAACCGACGTCATAAGCCTGGTGAGGCACCTCGGCCTGCTCAGTAGCGGACATGATGGGCGACTGGAAGGAAAGTCTGTGGTTGAAGAGACGTGTTCGGCTGTGTGAGAGGGTCGAAGCGCGTCAAAATATGCCCAAGATGTAGATCAAGGGTATGAGATGTCGTGGTGGTCACGATTCACGATTTTTTTTTCTTGGTGCAGAAATTTTGCGTTGGTGAGGAATACTTTAAAATGTCAGGAGCCGTAGTGGCGTTGAATGTACCTTCCGGCTTTGCCAAAATGGGCGGCGCCTCTTCTGTAGTGGGGGATTTTACTCGTGCAAAATCCACGGCATGCACCAGCCCCAATATTGAAGCCGTTATAATATAAAAAAAGGTAATGTTAGTATACAACATCCTCGGTTCCGTGGTCTAGTTGGTTATGGCATCTCGTTAACAAGTTTTCAACCTGTTGATCCGAGAAGGTCCCCGGTTCAATCCCGGGCGGAACCACATTTTTGCTTTTTGCACCCTTCCGACCTCTTTTTGTATTGCTTTCCCTCTCCGCTCGTTCCCGTTTTTTTTGGCCCGCAATACTTGCATGTTTACTACAGAATACAGCGTATCGGAAGGAAGGAGGCACTTGTGATGGTTGCCTTAGTTGATTCGTAGTATTATCAATCTTCAATGGACCCTTTCATCTGCATCTGCCCCCAAATAAAACCAGACACACAGTAATACGACACAAGTGCAAAGCCGACTGACTCACCAAACTCTAGTTCTCGTACAGGTATTCCCCGAGTCCGAGACCCTGATTCTACCATGTCACCCCGGGCTGCTGCACAAGCGGTCTAGTCGTCAGAGGGTCGAAGGGCGTACAGATAAGCCCAAGGGCGCCGTTGTTGCCCCTCCCCCTCCCCGCCTGTTGGCTTTTTCTGGACCAGGATCACGTCAATCGCTGGCTGGTTGGTGGGGCGGCCACGGCTACGGAGTAGTCCAATGCGCCCTACAGTCAAGCTGCAGCAGATTCGTGCTATTATAAGAAAATTGGCAATGCGCCGTTCGAGTGAATTTGTTCATCTGCCGGCTCTGCATTTTCTCTCGCGAACTGCAGCTGTTTCTCTCTGGTTCATACAGGCCAACAAGACTCATCGAGGCACAACGACGGCAGTAGTTGAGAAAGAGAGAGAGAGAGAGAGAGCAAGTGAACAGAGGAGACAAGACGAACCGATAATGACTCGAACCGAAGATGAGGCGCGGCCACTTCTCCCGCCTGTGCCCATCGAGGGCGACATCCTGGATGACCTCGTGGACGACGACTTTGACCCCAATGGCGATGTCGACAACCCCCGCGAATGGCCGGCTAGTTTCAAATGGGCCTTGACCATGGTGCTCGCCTTTTCGGCCTTTTCCGTGTATGTTTTGGTGATTAGCAGTCCCGAAAGAGCTATATATGATTGTTCACTGACTGACCATGTGTGTACAGCACCTTTAATTGCATGTCCCTCATCCCCGTGGCCGGCCGCATCGTCTCCGAACTCTCGGGAGGACGACCAAACAAGGATGCCAGTGTGCTCCTCGTCACCATCTGGGAGCTTGGCGAGGCTGCGGGCCCTCTATTGATCGCGCCTCTTTCCGAGACGGTGGGGCGGTGGCCTGTCATGGTGGTCGCCAACGGTTTGTTTGTGATCATCACCGTCTTTGCGGCTTCAGCCACGTCGTCAGGCATGTTCATCGGCCTCCGCGCCTTGCTCGGCACGGTCGTGACGGCCAATGTTCTCAACCCGTCCGTCATTGGCGACGTCTTTGACACGGACCACCGGGGGTCCCCTATGAGTCTTATCATGGCGGCGCCCATTGTCGGCTCGGCTGTGGGGCCGACGCTCGGCGGGGCCATATCCGAGTCGCGTGGCTGGCGCAGCGTACTCTGGATCGCCGTTGCCATCGCATCTGTTACCCAGGTGCTCTTTCTCACCTGCTCGCGCGAATCCTACAAGGTTGTCATCCTGCGCAAACGGCAGCGACGGAGAGATGAGCAAAAGGCAGCTTCTGCTACAAATGGCGCCATTGTCAGCACCGCTGTGGACGGAACCCGACATGGCCAATTTACCAAGCTCGTCGGGTCAGTGGCGCGGCCGTTTGTGGTGTTTGGCTCGTCGGGCATCCTTATGAGCCTGTCGCTGTTTGGCTCCGTCATCTTTGCGCAGTTTTATAACGTGGATACCACACTGCCCGACATTCTCGAGAACCGGTACGGTCTGTCTCCCTTTGAGACGGGCACGGCGCTCATCTCGGCGAGCGTGGGGTGCGTCTTGAGCGTGCTCCTGTGCAACGCAACGCTGGACCGCATCTACGGGCGCTTGAAGGTGACGCACGGAGGCGGGGTGGGGCGGCCGGAGTTCCGCCTTCCAATTGTCATTGTCAGCGCGGTGGCCCAGCCCGTGTCCATTTGCCTGTACGGGTGGGCGGCTGAGCTGCGTCTCCCGCTGCCCTATATGATGTTTGCGACGGCCTTCATGGGTGCCACGTTGATTCTGGGGTTCCTGCCGCTAGCGTCTTACGTCGTCGACGCCTTTGGCCTGTACTCGGCCAGCGCCATGACAGGGCTGATTGTATCGCGGTGCTTGGCCGGTACCTTCCTGCCTCTGGCGACAACGCCACTTGTCACCCGTTTTGGTTACGGATGGGGCTTCAGTATACTGGCTGCCTTTACCCTATGCCTCGCGCCCATCCCCGTGGCTGTCCTGCGGTACGGACACATATGGCGGCAGCGTTGCGTGTACACGGCAGACGGAGTTGGACTTGCGGATACGAGTGTGGGATCTGAGAATGGAACACTGAGGGATCACATAGAGTAATGGATCAAGTACATGGTTGGTAGTATTACATGATATTTGAGGCAATATGGTTTCCAGAATATAGTACGAGTTTCCGAATGCACCTTGATCACTCCAATGATGGTAATTCTCATACGTACAACTTACCTTACAAGAGTGTGCGCCCAATGCGTAGACCCGGGTCCACTGTGCCTGGTGACTGGATTGAATCCCGTCTTACATGCATTTCGTCGCAGGGATTACCCGTGAAATACGGGGCTCTGAGACCGGCGGACACGGATATCGGCACTATATTCACCAAGTCCGTACCGACGTTACACTGCGGAGATAACCTGGAGTGTGAGTCAGCCAGCGATTGCCGGCCCAGGGAATAACAATCCAGCAAAAGGCCAAAGAGCAGAGGCCAGGCAGGAAGCCAAATGGACTCTCAAATTAGATCCCGCATACGCCCGAAGGGACTAGGAGTTTTTATCAGATCTGAAGCAGTCATACTTGTTAGTTGGTCACATTGCCATCAGCCTTCAAGTGGTGGTTATAAGCACCAAGCCTGAACAGGATTCAGGTTTTGGCGCCGGACTTTCCCAATGTCCATCAAGGGAGAGAATGCTATTGGTAGGAAAGCCGGCCGACGTGCATCTATACACCACCATATTACCTGCACTGATACTGGCAGTGGCGTTGGTACGAAGACTAGTAGTATTGCAGAGAGGACGGATTTAGCGCATTGCTGCGGACGTACGAGCTGTAACATGGCAAATTACATGGACATCGGCAGCTTACACCCGGCTTTACGAAGTGATCTGCTCCGTACCCGCGTGGGCGCGCAAACTCCCTCCCTACGGAGTAGTACCTACTCGTAAGTAATCCGCTCCACTGGCCTACCCTTATTAGTACCTGTATTACAGTATTACTCCGTACGTACTCCGTACGTGCGCCGCCATAAAGCCATTCCCCGTTGTTTTGGCGAGATTTAGCGTGTTCCTGTTGGTCCCGACTCCCGCAAACCTTACGGGGCATCAGCACGGCGGTTGGGCGGACGAGATGAAATGCTCAGGTCTCGGATTGCGGACTTTTGGCACTGTCACTTGCCGGCCGGGGTATAGCAAATCCCATTGTCTATTAAAAAGAGCGCCTTCTGCCTAATTGTGATCGCTTTACTCATACTCAAGATTCGATTCACGGGTACAGGAACCGCACTGTTTGTTGTTTGCTTGCTTTTCTGGTCCTACATAAAGCACTTGCCCCGATTTCATTCGTCTGCATCGCGACTGCCTCCTCGACTTATTAGTTGCCTGCACCTGCCTCCCTTCGCACCTTCCCAACACTGTCCTCTCCCCCCTTTTACCAAAACACCACAACAAAGAGATCTCGACAACAAAACCATCTCTCTTTCTGTCTCTCTCTCTCCAACCCCCACAAACCCAATCAACAGTTGCAGTTAGCAAGAATTGTCGGCCAACTAGAGAATCATCCCGCCAGCATGGGCGCATCTCGTCCAGCTTCGCCCTCGGGCACTCTTGATGTCTCCAAGACTCCCGATGCCGTCCACACCCCTGGCGGTGCCTCCTCCATCTTGCAGAATGATGATGAGAAGCCTCAGGACCTGGCGCCTGTCAAGTCTCTCGAGTACCCCGCCCATCTAGAGGGCCCCAAGCTGGTTGTTGTCCTGTCGGCCGTCACCCTCGTCATGCTACTAGCCATGCTCGACATTTCCATTGTCAGCACTGTAAGTCGATCTAGTCCGCCCCTGCTACCTACCGTTGCTGGAGGAGGCATCATCAAGTCTGGTCGAAGCTATGCTCACTATTAGTCCAGGCCATCCCCCAAATCACCAGCGACTTCCATCGTCTCGAAGATGTCGGCTGGTATCTGGGAGCCTATCTGCTTAGCAGTGCCACAGTGCAGCCCCTTAGTGGCAAAATCTACACCCACTTCAACACAAAGGTACGCTGGCTCAAAAAGGGGGGGG